>CM070841.1:26585650-27185650 GCA_036326025.1 Chrosomus eos
CTCTATCTAAACATCAGTTTGGCAGTACAAGCAATGGTCGTGCTGGGTAGTGTGTTCTTAAACCACACAAATTTGGCCTGGGAAGGTTTGCTTCTCTGTGTTTGACATAACATTACCCAAAAGCCTTTGGTCAAAAATAGCATAGTGAACAAAAAGCGTGGAGATACAATCTAGTCCTGAATTGTTCGTGTTCGGAAGCGCGTGAGGCCAGAGGAAGTCCTTTCTGTCAGTCTGTCACTGCCGTTATTTACAGGAGAACCCCGATGAAGTCCAGCGACAAACTACAGCTTTATAAACATGATCCCGGGTCTGAGCTTCTGTCAGTCACTCTTACTTACCTTATAAAGAAGCAGCAGAATATCAGGCTTAAGACAAAGACAAATATCCCAGCGCCAAAGATGACCACATAGATGTTGAGAGGGAGTTCCTGAGAGGTGACTGGAGGCATGATGCTTTAAATATCAGTCCTTTCCTGAAGATCAAGAAGCCCTGAGAGAAGAGAAGAGAGGACAGAACGGGCTGTTATTAGTGAGTCCGTTATTCAATATTGAAGGGACTTTATTCGAGTTTGTAGACGTTATCTCAAAATACAACATATTTTGTCTTTTTAACCTCCTAAGGCTTAGTGGCCACATACGTGGACAGCACATTTTAGCTCTTATGTCCACAATTGTGTTCACTGCTGAATTGGTGGTGTTATGGACACGTATAAGGGTACTTACACAGCCATCTGGTCCCGATGAAATAATAACAATTAAATCACTAAATACATACATATTTGAATTAGTTTGGTTGAAAATGTTAGTAAAAATGTAATATGCTAGTAAAAATGAGCATGTAAATGTAAATCAGCTTGCATATTATTTCATTGGAATAAATAACAAATAAATAATGCAAACCTACATACATAAATTAAATTAATTTGTATTTGATTTTATCATTTTTTTTTATTTCCAGAGTTTTTCTATGCAAAGAACATTGGAGCTACTTTGGGTTAATTGATGGAGATAACTCAGATTTGGACGTGTCTGATAACAATGATCCTTTAGAGATGTCTTATTGATCACAAGTTCGGTATGGTGTACCACAAGGCTCAGTACTAGGACCGTTGCTGTTCACTCTGTACATGCTACCCTTAGGAGATATCATTAGGAAGCATGGCATTAGTTTTCACTGTTGTGCTGATGATACTCAGCTCTATTTTTCTTCACGCCCTGACGAAACTTGCCAATACACAAAAACCTAATGCATAGCTGATATAAAAACTGGATGGCAATTTCCAACTTTAATACTTATCTAAATTACGTCATATGCTTTCAATGAAAAATGCGGAACAGTTAGTTCATGAGTTCATTACATAAAGGCTAGATTATTGTAATGCTATTATGGGTGGTTGCCCTCCACGCTTAATAAACAAACCTCAGCTGGTCCAAAACGCAGCAGCTCCAGTTCTTACCAGAACCAGGAAGTATGACCATATTAGTCCGGTTCTGTCAACACTGAATTGGCTCCCTATTAAACATCGTATACATTTAAAAAATTGCAATGTTTCCATGTTGTTTTTACTCTCTGATAGTCAAAACATGTTCAAAAATATGTGTGTATGTGTTATTAATACATAAAAAAAAACTGTCAGGAAAAAAACTGCTGTGTTCAAGGCAGAATTAAAAGAGGTTTTCATTCTATTACACAAAGGTGATTTTATTCTGTTTTATGGAAATTCGGACCATGAGTCCACATATGTGGACATAATTTTTCTCTAAAAGTACATTATATCAAAAGATGATACTTAGTTTTTATTCTAATTAGGTTCCAATAAGCCCAAATAGCAAAGAGAAATAAAAAATGCATGTAAAAAAACAGCTTGGGCCTTTGTAATATATTATTACATTAAAATAATTCAGTGTAGTTAAAAAGACTATATCTGCTGGGGTGGGTGGGTGGTGTGTTTATTAGAAATAATGTCTATATGTCTGCACTCTGAATGTCTTGCCAGACCTGAAAATACCCCAGTTTTTCCATGTCAAAATCCTACAATTATAAAGTTAGATCTCTATTTTTAAAAGAGAATATTTCTACCTCTGTTATTTTCTTTTGTGACAATGTGTTTAATAATGTAAATTGGACTCAAGTTTGGTCGTTGCCCCAAAAATTCCTCCTTACAAATAAGGTTAAGGAAATCTCATATAAAATAATCCATGAGTTTATCCTACCAAGCTATTTTTACAAAAAATAAAATGTAAAAGATATTGAAATGAACTGCTCTTTCTGTGAAAGTTGAAACCATTTGATTTCGTATATGTTTTGGTCCTGCCAAGATACAGTGTTTCAGGAAAGATGTTGAGAGGTTTGTTGCTGATAAGATTTTAAAAAATGTTCTCTTATCCAATAAGTATGTGATATAAGGTTACTGTTTTAAAGACCATTGCGTAAAGGATGCTGGTTTCATTATAAATGTAATTTTTATGTAAATTTCATATCCACAAATGTAAATTCACAAATAGCAAACTCAATTTTACAGTGTTTGGGGATGAGATTAAAATGTGCATAGATGTATGTCAAAATCGAAAAATAGCAAAGCAATTACAACAACTGCAATATGTTAATTTAACATTGTTTATTCAACAATAGGCTATAGATATACCCTCTCTGATGTTTTTCTTTCTTTTTGTCTCTTTCTTTCACTTTCCTCTTTTTTATCATTTCTATTGCATTGTAAGTAAACCATGTGATATGTTCTTCTGATGTAATATGGAAGTTACCCTTGTACATGCTATTTGTTGATAATAAAGCATTCAAATTAAAAAAGTTAATTTAGCCTAATTTACGCAAAAATGTAAAGTGATTATTTTATGCGACATAACAATAAGAACCTGAACAAGCTGAAAGCAATATAGTACATTTTTAGGGTTAGAAAAATGCTTGTAAAGGCAGTTAACACTAATCTCAATACATTTTTTTAAAAACGCGTTACTTTTTAGATTTTTTTTTAAATCGATTGATCTGAAAGATAGCATAAAGAAACAAAATTAAACATTTACAATGTAATTCAATAAAAAAAATGATAAAAACCAAAAATCTCACCATTATAAACAGGCTCCATAGGTGTTTTCCCTTCAGTGGTTCTTCACACTCGGTTCTGTATGTTCTCACGCTCCAACCTTCAAATGACTCAAAAGAATCACTGACTGTTTAGTTACATCTACAGTATCGAGAGTTTGTAAATGTGAATAAAACAATATTCCGTCTGGAACACGGAAATCAAACAATGTAACGGACCGCAGACAGACATAAATATCCAGAACATGCACGAGAAAACAATAAACCCCGCCTGTAATTCAAGGGGCGGAGCACAAATATCAGATGATTCACTGATTATTCAGTGATTCACTCCGTTAAAAACTTCCCATATTTATCAAATCAAATTGAAATCAACCAATTAAAAGGGGATCATCACAGTCAGAGTCTCCTAATTTAGTTTTTTTTATTTAATTTAGCGAAAATTACTTATGACTCACAATAGACAAACTGTGTTAAGTGGATCTAAGTGGACTGAAATTACTTTGTAGTATTAAGCGGAAAGAAAAGGTAGGAGATTTTAAAAGGCATGTTTAGACAGAAATATTACCAGGTTAAAGTGGCCAAAGGCTTTTGAGTGTGTGTGTGTGTGTGTGTGTGTGTGTGTGTGTGTGTGTGTGTGTGTGTGTGTGTGTGTGTGTGTGTGTGTGTGTGTGTGTGTGTGTGTGTGTGTGTGTGTGTGTCCCGGGCGCTGGTCATGACTGACTGACTGACTGTTCACACCCTGCTAACAAATCTGTTAGACACCATAATCAATTCACTGAAGATTCATTTAATATTTAAGAAACGCTGTAAGAGTACTCATAGACTTATATTATGAAGTTATTCTTAATTCTTTAAATAAGAAAAAAAATCAAACCATTGCCAGTTTCCATGTTTGATCCCTTTATCCAGAGCACTAAACCATCGTGTCAGGATTTTAAAAAGTAGACTTTAGAACAGCCTTCATGCACAAAAAAAATCATAATATGTCTATGTCAAATGTGCCAGGATGATAAGATTCATTGTCTGTATGTCTGTTTATAAGTCCATTTGTAGTTACTTTATTTATAACATTTTTAAATAATTGATTGCTTTAGTTCTCCATGCTGCCATATTCACAAACAAACAGCCCTAAACATTCAGTGGTTCTGTGTGAAAATCCAGCCCTGCTCTCTGACAAACAAGGCTTTGAGAAAGGTTAAACGACACCTCAGTGCAACATTCAGACGACATTCTCCAGTCAAGGGACAGTGAGGACAAAGTTCATATTTCATCAGTCATTTTCCTGTGAACATTTCCTCATCATGAAATTCAAAACATTTGCAAGGTGTTTTAAATGCACTACATTTTGGATGAATTGGCCACATGGTGGCGCTATATGTTGTAATGTTAAAGTCGGCATGAAATCAAATTTGACAAATCTTCTTTTTATATGTAATATTGTAGTGTTTATTATACATGATTTATCTGTGCACTTCATTATTTTTTTAAAATTCATGTACCCTTATAATCTTTAATCAAATACATTACCCTTCCCTCCCCCCTCGAAACGACCTCTCTTTTCTTCCGGTCACATGCAATGGCGAAAGGGTGCGGCCAGAGCCGATGAGGGTGCGGCTATCGGAGCACAGCCTCTCAGAGAACCTGCCCTACATTTTTTCAAATTTCAGAAGCCGTTTCACTCGAATATACGTCACAACAAGAAAAAAAATGACAATCTCAACTTCCGTTTCATGCCGACTTTAATAATGCCCATAGGTCCAGAATCTTAGAATCTTAATTCTGTTTTGACGTCGTCTTGAGTTTAATGAACCATCTTATGTAATAAATAATGTGTTGCTTTTGTTGAAATTTTACATACACAAATGTTTTTGAGGAATTTCTAATATATTTGGAGACACTGGCCCTCATTTATCAAAAGTGCGTACACCAAATTTCGAGCGTACACCTGGCGTACACCCTAAACCACGGTGAGTTTGAGATTTATCAATATGGACGTTGGCGTACGGCACGCTCAAATCCCACGCCAGCTCAGGAGGTGGTGTACGCACGTTTGAGTTAGTGCGGAAACGCGCAGAAACACAATTCCTAACACCACAAAATGCGCTGACAAACTAAAACATATGACAAAAAACAACAACAACAACATAGGCTAATTATAAACTTCAGTGTAAAAATCTGTCACAAAGAACCGGCAAAAGTAATGATTATGAATATGTAAAATATAGCAAGGAGATATTTTAATTGTTTATTAATAAAGAAGTGTTTTCTTTGTGTCGGCTGCAAAGATGAAGTTGAGATGCTGAATCGCGATCTTCGCAGTAGTGAACGCGCCAGAGAGAAATGCACATTTCAGATTACATAAGCAGAGAGCAGTCTGCAGTCTGTTTTCTTTCGTTTTGAATTGTTCTGTTTAAAAGTAGACATATCTGAGGCAAGTAGGGTACCTTATACGCTGAGTTTCGGTTTATTTATGAGATGAGCTCAGTTCACGCGTCCTCCGTTTCATATCATCTGCTATTTACTTTCCTATTTGTTAAATCCAGGTAGGCCTAATTGGTTGACGAAACATTGTTTAAAATTAAGATACAATTAATACAAAACGAAATTCAGTTTAAAGAAAGGTTTTGTGCTTTATGTTTGATGTCTCTGTGAAAGTTTTAAAATATATTTTAGTGCCGCTTTTAGAGCGCTCATGTCCGTATCATTGTTTTTTCCTCATAAATGCGAACACGAATAATAATAAGAATAAGAATATTACAAATGGACATGCAATTATTAATGTGAATGAATGGTAGGCTACTCCACATCACATCATCATCACTATTGTACATGATACGATATTAAATGCTAATTGTTTCAAAACACGTGCTGTAAAATAATGCATTGTGATAGGTCATTTGATCTCCACGTCGGAGAAGTTTCTCTTCTTTGCCGTCTTCCGTGTGTCCATGGCGTAAAATGAGGGCGTGGGGGAAGCGGAGACTTGAATATTTAGAGGCGTGTTATTCTAATGACGATCGTTTTCAGCCGCAGCATTTATCAAGGACAGGTATTGCGTACACCAGGATTTCAAAGGTACGCACAGCTTCATACATCAGGCGGTGAGAGGAGTGTAAGCATAATCTTACGCCAACATATACGCCCGTTTCTACGCAAGAATGATAAATGAGGGCCACTGAGAGGGATGAAAAGCCCCAAAGCAGTGTATTTGTTCTCCTTATTGGAAGATTTTAGTTTTATAATTGGAAAAAAAAAACCTTCCTACTTTATTAATTATTATTATTTTCTCTTAACTTTGTCTTCAACTTATTGTTGGGAATGGTATGTCTGTTGTGATATTTGTATGTTGTATGTTTTGTTTGTAAAAGTTAAAATTATGAATGTTCTACGAATTTATGAAAAAAAGTTCAAGGAAGCACTAAGGAATTACGTAAAATTATGCAAAATACTTAAATCATCAACCTTTATTTTACAGACTCTTGGTCCATTCAGAAGACACAGACATAACATGCAACAAAACATTAAATCAGAGACATACAAAGAGATAAGAAAATACAAGGGTAAAAAAGATTTAAAAAAAAAAAAAAACTAAAATACGGCATTTCTATAAAAGACACTTATACCAGCATTTCCATAGTGATGATTGGTATCGTATGACACTAAATCTAGGATTCACTAGCAGCATCACAATGCTGTTCTGGGAGTCATTCAGGCGACAAATGAATTTGTAGACGAGTCTCCTCAGCAATGCCTGAAAAGTGCTGACCCCTGCATTACAAAACAGGTCACTTGCACTAGAACACCTGGGTTTATTGAGCAGTGTCCTCATACAGTCATTATAAGCAACCTTAAGCTTCTGCATACTAGCCTTTTTAAACTTGGTCCATAAAGGAGCAGTATAAAAAGGAGTGCAATAAGCTTTGAACAGGCCAATTTTGACGTCATCCGTGCACCTGTGGAATTTTCTTACCAGCATATTAGCTTGGGCATATAATATGCGACGCTGCCTGTATAAATCCTCATCATCAGATAACTGATCTGTAATGTAATGACCCAGGTATTTAATTTTATTACAAACACTCATCACTTGTCCTGACAGATAAAAGTCTGGAAAACAGAGATCTTTATCCACTTTTGTCCTACATATCAACACAGCACTCTTTTTGGCATTATACAGCACATCAAATTTCACCCCATATTCAGAGCAGATATTCAGTAACTGCTGAAAACCAGCACTGCTGGGAGAGAAAATGGCCAAATCATCAGCATACATAAAATGATTAACCAAGGTGTTACCAATTATACAACCCGTTTTGCATCTTGATAATTGGTTGGATAACTCATCCATGTAAAGGTTGAAGAGAGCTGGTGAAAGTAGCCCCCCCTGACGTACCCCATTACTCACCCCAAATGAGGCAGATACTGTATTCCCCCATCTAACCTGCATACTCTGGTTGGCATACCAGTAAGCCAGGATTCTTATAATGCTGTCAGGAGCACCCCTTTGGCTCAGTTTTTCAAATAGCTTATAATGATTGACTCTGTCAAAGGCCTTTGAAGCATCAATAAACCCAATAATCATGGATGAGTTCTGTCGTATGTACCCCTGTGTTGCCTCCTTCAAAGCATAGATACACATATCAGTACCAACTTTAGCTTTAAAGCCAAATTGATTATCAGTGGTACCAATAAATGGACCCAGACGATCAAGTAAAATCCTTTCCAGTACTTTAGATATCACACTGGCTAGGGCTATTGGCCTATAATTGTCTAAACTCCCAACCTTTCCAGCCTTGTCCTTGACGACAGGCACAAGAGTAACAGAAAGCATTGATTCAGGCAGCATACCATGGGTCATGAATCCAGAAAAACAAATGGCAAGCAGTACTGCCACCTTAGGGCTAGCAAACTTAAGGTGCTCTGCAGTAATGTGGTCTAACCCACACGCTTTCTTATCAGCTAGATGTGCTACTGCCTGGCAGACTTCACTGCAGGTGATTATCTCTGGACTTCTGTTAGCAATATTTGTCACTCTGTAGGGGTCACTTTTAACACAGTTGAATAGGGCAGAGTAGTGTTGCCTCCACATCTCAGTGATATTATCAACCCCAGACACCCCCTCCATGACACATGGAAGCAATGTATTGGCCCTGTTCAGAGCTCTCACCTCCTTCCAAAAGCCATTGACATCCTTAACCCTTAATTTCTCAGCCATTGAATTTGCTCTCATAGTTTGCTCATATTTACCAATGTAACGGATGGCATATTTAAGTTTAGTGCTGGTAAGTTTTTTATACTCAAGGATTGGACCATTTCTAGGTCTGCCTGCCTGCACCCATGCTTTAAATGCTACCCTAGCTTCTGCATGATGAGCTTCGACATGCCTGTTCCAGCCCGGCTTAATGTTGGTAGTTTTAACAGGTAGTTTAAGATATGGTCTACTAGCCTCATACATTGCACCCACAACACTGTCATACATGGCAGAGAGGGTTTCATGATGGGAGATATCAATACAGTTCACATCCGAGCACATAATAGCCTTTTTAGGTAAACAAATATTACTGAGAAGGACCTCAGTTTTCATACAGTATGTCAAGAGATCTTCATTTGTGAATCTGCCCCAATCCAATTTAATCTTGCAACTATCATTCACCCCCTGGATCAACTCAGGCAAACTTTCCACATCAAGCTTCATAGCAAATGGCACATGGTCTGACATGGATGTCCCATATAGAATTTCCATAGAATGCAAGATTGCATGGGCATCAGCAGTGGCAATACAGTGGTCAAGCCATGATGTTGTGTGCCAGGCTTCACTAATATAAGAGTAGCTATCTGCAGGAAGAAGTAGTCGGCTAGACAGTATGAGGTTATTATCCTCACAAAACTGCACTAAATGTCTTGCAAACAGAGACTGGCTGTCAGTAAGGTCTGCGTTCATATCCCCTACAACACAGACACTTGTGTACTGATTCTCCTAGGAATTTATAAAGGCAAGCCTATTTAAATATAAATCTTCATTCTGCGAACACTCATAAGGTGTATATACATTTAAAATGGTAAGCTCCTTATTTTTAAACTTCAATTGTACCGCAATACACCAGTCAACTCCAGTCCTGATGATATTTATCACTGATTCCAGCTTCTTATGCCAAAGGATGGCCACACCCCCTGATATCCGTCCTCTCACTATACCCATAGTAAGGTCCGCTGTGGATTCCCCAGCTCCGTGGAAACTGTCATTAAAAAAGTTCAATTTTCCTAGATCCTGCTTAGGTAGAAAAGTTTCTTGCAAACATAAAATGTCACATTTTTGTAGCAGGCTATCCACAACCGTACGTCGAACCCTGTCTCCAGCAGTATTGCCAACACGCAGCCCCCGACAGTTATATGATGCAACACGCATATCTAACGGTTAAAATAGCCGTGCCGCCGCGACTCCATCGGACCCCGCTGCAACAGGTGTAGAGATGGTCGTGCTAGACCCTTTAACTCTCACTGTGCGTGGTTCATAATAACGCCGCACAACAGAGCCTTCTGGCCATAGCTCTGGGTTATACACCATTGCAACATCCTCACACTCAACAGTCACTTTAAAAGAACTGCATCTGGTGTTCACAGTTACAATACGTTCACAATGAACATCCCGGCTGAGTTTTTCCTTAAGATATGTACACAGTGCCTCTGCCTGGAGATCAGGTGAGAATTTTGTAGCAAAGACACTAACCTGTTTCGTTCGAACCACTTTAATGTTACTTTGCGCACTCGTGCCGATAACTGGCTTTGGCCTCCTACTCGCAAGTTTATCAGTGCGCTGTTTTAACGGGGCAATCTGGCTCACTACCCTCTTTTGTCGGGCTTGCTTCACCACAAGGCTCCATTTAGGTGAGTTTGAAGCAGCAGCATTACCTTTAAAGCCTTCTTTCGCAGTGGAAGCCTCCACACTCATCCCGCTGCCTAACCCAGTTACCTCCGTGACTGCAGGAGCCTGGACATCAGTCGTGGAATATCCAAGATCAGGAGACCCATAGGTGCTTACATCCGCAGACAGCTCCCCACCAGAGAGATCCTCAGAAGCCCCAACTAGTCCTACACTTCCGATTGAAATTCCAACTGCACTCGACGAGTCCTGTTGCTTCTTACCAGTACCCGGCACCAGATGACCCTCCATTTTAGCAACTCTTCGATCGATAATAGAGGTGACAGACCGCAGATCCTCGCCGACCTCAGCCTGAAGTTTTACTGAGTGCCTCAGAGCACACATCTCGCTGTGCAGACGCTCCATCTTGCAGAGCAAATTAGACACATCCATGTTGTTAAACGTCACAGGCGGCAACTCATCCAGGTAATGGGAAACAAACCGTGGGATGTTTTCCCCGCACTCGTTTAGTAATTTAAGGCAACTTTTGATGTTATTTACATCCTTCTGGTTACCTTTAAATGTCACATTACGTTGCTTCGTATTGGGGCAGAGATCAAACAGCACTTTCTTTGAAGACTCAATCCACTCAGATTCAAAGTTGTTTGACGCTAGAAGGACTATTTCGTCCTGACTCAGAGTTTTTATTTTGACTGCGAGGAAGTTCAGAAACTCATCCTCTACGATAGTTTTTTCCATCAACAGTCTCATAAATCAAGGGTTTTGCTCGAGGCCGTATAATACCAGGAGTAGCAGCCAAAGCAGCCGCACCTCTGCCGTTACCTTCCGCCATCTTTTTTTATCATAAATATTTGTATATACCGTTATGTGCATATTTTGCAATAAACTTAAAATTGATATTGTGTGTATGTATGTATATATATATATATATATATATATATATATATATATATATATATATATATATATATAAAATCAACATTTTTAAATGTGTATTTCAAATCAAAGTTTGTATCGTTATGATTCACCTTGTAGCTGATTAGCTTGCTTCATGGCTTACAACGCTTTTCAAAAAACGTTCTTAAAGGAGAAATGAGCGCTAATGTGCACTCTTTGTTCCAAAGTTTGTGGTAAAAAAAAAGAGAAAAGAAATAACAGCTTTGCTGGAGAAAAAAACTATTTTAAACAGCTACATGTAACCAGGTTTGAACAATTTTTTTATTTCAGATCCAGCACAAAAGCAACTCTTTGCAAAAATGAAATGCTGTTTATTAGATTTCATATGCATTATAAATAAAATAACAAGATTAGGATTTTTTTACAAAACGTTTTGTCTCTGGCTGCACGCTCCCGCTAAACTCAGAAATTTGGTCCACAACAAGTTGAATCTCTGAGCGATCGATAGGCCTACTTGTTCTTAAGACACAAACTGGTGTGTGGTTCAGCTCCACATACTGTGGAAGGGATTGGCAGTCCTGGCAGTATTTAGCAGTGGTTAGATGTTACGACAACCAATACATACACAAATACAGTAAACAGCTGTCCCCAATAATACAAATTTACAGAAATGACAATAATACTAGCACACTGTAATTTCATACAGCTACAGTTTGTACTGCACTTGAGGATTTGCTGGATTTGTAAGTACAACAAGGTTGCACTTTTTGTGTAGCTACCGTATTTTACAATACTATACAAGTTAAAGGAGACAGCTTGGATAACTTGAAACATGTAGAATACTTCACATGACATCTTTTTGTAGTATTTATACAGACAACGATAAATCAAACAAGTTAATGTGTAACAAAACTGACTGCAAATTTGCATATAGTCACATGTACACTTGAGCTCAGGTCACCAGAGTTTAGTAACTTGAGTGTATCTGTCACATCACATGTACTGGATCAGCTACATTACCTTCATTAAAAGTCACTTGAGACACCGGCATTTAAATGCAAATTGATGGATCATACTTACAAACTTTTCAAAAAGCCTATTATAACTATAACACTGCACCTATAACAAGACATTTTTGAATTTTGGGGAAAAACTATATCTTCTGGACAAAATATGAGCCGTCCTCCTGTGACAATCTGGCCGTCAAAATATTTGAGTGGTTGTTAGGGTGTTCTGAATGGTCACTATGGTAATATTATTGGTATATTGTTTTGGGTTGTTGCTAGGGTGCTCTTGGCAGTTGCTAAGGCATGGGTTAGGGTTAGGGTTACATGCTAGGATGTCTAAGCTGTTACTAGGTTGTTCTGAGGGGTTGCTTCTGGAAGCTTGTTTCTTCCATGGAATAAAAAAGACTTATCTCACAATTCAGACTTTTTTTCCCCTCACAATTGCGAGTTTATATTACAAAAAGTCAGAATTGCAGGATATAAACTCGCAATTGCGAGAGAAAAAAAGTCCCAAATTGAGGGAAAAAAAGTCAGTTACGAGTTTATATCGCAATTCTAACATTATAAACTTGCAATTATGTTTTTTCTTGCAATTCTGATTTTTTGTGAGTTTTAAAGTCCAATTCTGAAAAGAAAAATATTAGCTTTTCATTTTTTATTCAGTGGAGGAAATAAGCTTCCAAAGTTGCTATGGTACCACTAGGCAACTAGGGTGTTGCTAGGTGGTTGTTAGGGTGTTCTGGGTGGTTACTATGGCCATACTATGTGGTTACTAGATTGATGGGGTCTGTGACAGTTACCATTGCACTGTTCACAAAGAAAGTGCATCCCACTGCGCTGCTTTTCCATTGTTTTTCTATATAAACCCGCTAGACTGACGTGTTTGTTCGCGCCTTTAGCAGTGTCTCACACGCGACAAGATGTTCTAAAAAACATTTTTAAAACTACTTTAAAATGTAAAATTCGTTTGGATACCTAGGTGGTTACAAAGGTGTTCTGGATGGTTGCGATTTCTATGTGGCTCACTAGATTGTTATGGGTGGTCACAAGGTCACATATGGTTTTTATATTTGGTCATCCAACGAGTGCAAACTTAGAACATGTTGCACATTTTGCAGTATCGTTTATGTTAGTAGCTCAAATGCTGCCAAAGTTTAATATGTTTTCTCTTTAAATAAAAAATCATAGCGATAGTGGTGCTGGCTTAAGATCTGTTCAGATGTTTTCATTTTCCATATTTGTTTCCAGCACATTAGTTAAAAATCAATCACATTCTGATCCTAGAACATTGTCAAGTTGAAATGCTGTCCAAATGACCTTTTTAACTGTACTTTTATTTTTGAATTTGTGGCGAGCCACGAGCATAAACCAGGTGGCTTAACGGCCATTCACACAGAATGTGTTTTAGCATTCCAATGCGCTGCTTTTCCATTGTTTTTCTATGTAAACACACTAGACTGACATGTTTGACTGTTGCACTAACATTTGGCATCTTTTGCAGCGTTTTGTGCATGACAGCGTTCTCGAGTTTGGCACTCAAGTTAAAAGAATTTCAACTTTTAAAAAACGTCTCTAGACCTGGGGTGCGTTTCCCAAAACCATCGTTGCTAAGCTGTTAGCAACTTGGATGGTTGGCAATGGGAAATTGCATTGCAACCATCAAAGTTGCTAACTTAGTTAGCAACGATGGTTTTGGGAAACGCACCCCAGATTTATTTTTTTTTTTTTCTTGGTTTTTAAACGCTAAACAATGTTGTGTGAATGTCTAGAGGCCATTCACACTGATTTCTTGCATTTCGCTGTGCTGCTTTTCCATTTTTTTTCTATGTAAACATGCGCTAGACGGATGTGTTTGCGCCTGACAACCCATTCTAAAAACGCCCTTTCTTCTTTTTTTACTCGCAGTCCTGCCCTGCATATCAAAAACACATCATGTGTGAACGGTTTCTTAAGCATTCCTGCTTTCTTTGAGGAAAACACGTGGGTCAATTCTCTAACATGGCAACATTTCAGTGGGTGGTCGTGTGAACGGTTAACAGTGTATAAGGCATTACGCACAGTTCCTGATGTAATAAGGCATTTCTGGAATAAACTCACTGTTTGTGTAAAAACATTCTGCTCTTATTTACTGCAACGCATTAGATCAAGACCTGGGCCAGAAAGGTCGAAGTTCAAAAGCTACCCGTGAGTTTATGTTGAATTGCGGCTGGCACGCAGAATGCTGTCCAGACCGCTGAGCTGACGAAGGAAACCGCGGTTCGGTGTTACGCCACGGTGGTCCTTCACGGTCTTGATGGCCTCCACTAAAGTCATGTTCTGTCGAATCATGAGGTAGGCCAGAACCAGCGTAGCAGATCGGCTCACCCCGACGGCACAATGCACGAGAACCGTTCCTATAAAATTAAAGACACTGCATCATAATTCTCACATCTATGATAAAAAGTCTGAGACTACACGGAATATCTGTAATCAAAATTACATATCAAATACTAAAAAATACAACTTTCACTCAAATTGTTATACTGATGCATAATGACATAAATTACAATAGAATGAAAAAATAGAAGAATTATACACTCACCTAAAGGATTATTAGGAAGACCTGTTTAATTTCTCATTAATGCAATTATCTAATCAACCAATCACATGGCAGTTGCTTCAATGCATTTAGGGGTGTAGTCCTGGTCAAGACAATCTCCTGAACTCCAAACTGAATGTCAGAATAGGAAAGAAAGGTGATTTAAGCAACTTTGAGCGTGGCATGGTTGTTGGTGCCAGACGGGCCGGTCTGAGTATTTCACAATCTGCTCAGTTACTGGGATTTTCACGCACAACCATTTCTAGGATTTACAAAGAATGGTGTGAAAAAGGAAAAACATCCAGTATGCGGCAGTCCTGTGGGCGAAAATGCCTTGTTGATGCTAGATGTCAGAGGAGTGGGCCGACTGATTCAAGCTGATAGAAGAGCAACGTTGACTGAAATAACCACTTGTTACAACCCAGGTATGCAGCAAAGCATTTGTGAAGAACACACACAACCTTGAGGCGGATGGGCTACAACAGCAGAAGACCCCACCGGGTACAACTCATCTCCACTACAAATAGGAAAAAGAGGCTACAATTTGCAAGAGCTCACCAAAATTGGACAGTTGAAGACTGGAAAAATGTTGCCTGGTCTGATGAGTCTCGATTTCTGTTGAGACATTCAGATGGTAGAGTCAGAATTTGGCGTAAACAGAATGAGAACATGGATCCATCATGCCGTGTTACCACTGTGCAGGCTGCTGGTGGTGGTGTAATGGTGTGGGGGATGTTTTCTTGGCACACTTTAGACCCCTTAGTGCCAATTGTGCATTGTTTAAAGGGGTGGTTGATTGCGATTTCACTTTTTTCATTTTAAATAGTGTGTGATGTTGCTGTTGGTGCATGAACATTATCTGCAAAGTTGCAGCGCTGAAAGTTCAATGTAAGCAGAGATATCGTCTTTTAAAAACCAGGAAGTGTAAATGCCTACAAAAACGACTCGATTGGGACTACATCTGGGTTTTAGACGTCACTAACCCACACATTTGCATCAACCCTCCCTCCGGAATACGCAAAAAAGGACATGGCCATATTTCTGGCTTTGCTGAAGAGGAAGAGTTACAGGGGAGAGCTAGCCATGCCGTCGAAAGTGTGTTATTTTCATCCAGCTGTTATCTCTTCTGTGTTCGGGCTTCCTACAGACGCTGTAGTTCGTCAACAATAGCTACAATTTATGTTTGATAATGTTTCTGACAAATACAATCGTAATTTAGCTCTTTGTGCGGCACATTTAACTGAAGACAGCTTCCTGAATCTCCAACAATTCAATGCCGGATTCCACAAGAAACTGTTGCTAAAACCTGAAGCTGTTCCGACGTTAAAACCAGAGGCAGCAGTTGTTGGGACACAACCTGTAAGTAAGACTTAATAATTTTAAACGTATTTGTATAATTTTAGACGTAATGGTTTCGTTTTATCAAGGACGTAAAGAAATGCCAGCGCTGGCTTAATAGTAGCTTGGTTAGGCTATTTCGTGTTTCTATGGCAAACGCGTACAAACATTTAGGACCTGAATTTGTAGTCATATAGATTTTGTAAATGTATTTGCCATGTATAGCTACTTTATGACGTAATTTTTCGATTTGATCATGAACGTGATCAATGTCAACAGTGTTTGTTTATAGTAGCCAGTTATATCGATGCTAAGAAAACGATACACAGAGTAAACTAAGTTTTGTTAATAGCTAAACGGTTGTTCGTAATATCGATAAAACAATAACTTTAAAAAACTGTATTACTCATGTAATCATTTGTATTAAATGTTTAATCAAGGTAAAAACGTATCTCAAAAAGCTAACAAGCAGCAGTAGCATTTTCAAGTATAACAGGTATCAAACTTCTTATGTAATAGTAGAAGAATAGAATAATAATAATTCAAAAACGTACCATTCAGAAACGTTTTGTAACAGCCGTGTTTGTGGAGGTTCTGTTTGACTCTCTTCATCGCCGCTTTCTGGGTCTGATTCGGGCTCAAACTGATACATGGCAGTATCGACTCCATTGTTTACATTAACCGGAGCACATGAAATTCGAGCCCGTAAAGGCAAGGGGCGTGCCGGTTCCGGACAACGTGCGCTACGCAGTTTAGCCAATCACAACACACCGTCCCAAACTAACCAATCTGAGCCCACTGCCTGTTTCTGAGGGAGTGGTTTCATAGAATCAGGAAGTCAACCGGTCGTTCAAATGACAGAGGAGAAAGAGGCTTACAATAAAGGTGAAATTTATGAAAAATAAGACTTTTAAAAAAAGAAAAACCACGAATACATGTTATATTGCACCCCATAAACACAATCATGCAAAGAAAAAAGGCAGTAAACCACCCCTTTAAATGCCACGGCCGACCTGAGCTTTGTTTCTGACCATGTCCATCCCTTTATGGCCTATGTACCCATCCTCTGATCGCTACCAGCAGGATAATGCACCATGTCACAAAGCTCGAATCATTTCAAATAGGTTTCTTGAACATGACAATGAGTTCACTGTACTAAAATGGCCCCCACAGTCACCAGATCTCAACCCAATAGAGCATCTTTGAGATGTGGTGGATTGGGAGCTTCGTGCCCTGGATGCGCATCCCACAAATCTCCATCAACTGCAAGATGCTATCCTATCAATATGGGCCAACAATTCTAAAGAATGCTTTCAGCACCTTTTTAAATCAATGCCACGTAGAATTGAGGCAGTTCTGAAGGCGAAAGGGGTCAAACACAGTATTAGTATGGTGTTCCTAATAATCCTTTAGGTGAGTGTATATAAGAAAAAATATTTAGAATTTCCAAATATAAATTCAAAAGTCACTTATAAGCACAAATATGTTATACATAACACCAAATGGAAAATTAACTGGAAAAAAAAGGTGGGGAAAGTGCACACTCAAGTACAAGTATGCACACTCAACCAGTACATAATTTAGTAAAGAAATGAAGAATAAAAAAATTCTTCATGAAACTTAAAGGCTGTTTTTTTTTTGCCTTTCTTTTTATTATAATAAGAATTGTTTAAAAAGAAAGAGGCCGCTTCTGAACTGACCTCCGGTACTAAGGGCTCTGTGAATGAACTCGGCCGCTGGGTAGAAGTTCACACTCATGTCGAAGGAAGGCGAATCGTGGGCTTCAATGCCGTGATACGTGATGTTCATGCCAGCGTAATGCTCTGCACCGCCTCTCCATTTGTTCTGAGCACAGTTGAGGATGTGTGTGATCCCAAGCTTGATGAGCTCTTTGCGGTTTGAGGCAATTTCTCTGAAATGAGTATTAAAAGTTTAAGTGATAGTAATCTCCTGTATATGTAATGACCAAAAGCACATGTATTGATGGGCTACTCACTGGTCACCTATGTAGAGTCTTGGCCAGACTTCATCTGCATGATTACAGGCGGTTTTCCCCGTGTAGAGCAAACGCTCGAGTTCAGAAACCGTTAGTACAGGAGAGCCCTTCTCCGAGTCCTTTCTGCTGGGAGACCTGGAATTACTCCGGGACCGAGACAGTCTGGACATGAAAGCCATCTGGTCTGGCCTCCAGGCAAGCTATTAAATAACATAAAAATATATACAAAATAAAAGTAACAGTTAAATGTTAAAAGTATTTTTAAAGGCAAATTAAAGGGACAGTTCACCCCCAAATTACTCACCCTAGTAATGTTGTAAAGTTGACACATTTTTAGGTTAAATAAGTAAACATTAATTAGACTATCAAGAAAACAACATTATTTTGTATTTTTTCATTAAGAATGTAATACATTTTCTTTTTTATTAAAACAAAGTACATTTCTTATAAAGATTAAGCATGTTAAAATATTTTTACATTTATTCCAAAATAAGTAAAAAAAAAAAAAAAAAAAGTTTTTATTTTTCATGTATTTTTGTTAACTGATATTTAGCTTTTTTTAATCGTCAACTTATTTTCAGATCATCAAGCTCGGTAAACACTGCATGTGTCATAATGGTCAGACACAAGGATGAATATCACAAAACTGCGCACAAAAAAAACCTCACAGATCACATTTTCAAGTCATTTCAAGTTTTATGTAATGTGACAAAGCGGTGAAATCTAAGTAAGTTGTTTACTTACTTTTTTATTAGTCTTCCCATTAAGACCATTTCTTATTCATTCTGATCAGTTTGGCAGATAATAGTGGATGTGGCACACACACAAAAATGCGAGGTGGGATTTATTAATTGACCAATCATACTGTAGTACGATGATGGAGGCACCGCCTCCTCTCACATGACTATTCCCCATTTATTCTCAATGAACCCTCACCAAACACATGACACACTTTTGGGGGTCTATCAAAGTCGCCATGAAACGGAAATTGTGATAGTCTTTTCTTCCCTATTGTGACGTATATCCAAGTTTTTTCTTCTGGAACAAGAAAAAATGTAGGGTGGGACTTGATTTTGTTCATAAGGATTGATAGGATTGTTGTGGTTTGTTATTGGTCGATCTCGTGTGAGTGACAGGTTGCCCCGCCCTCGTCATCAGAGAAGAGAAGAGATGACGCTGCAAGAGGGAGGGAAAGTTATTCTGATTAAAGATTATAAGGGCACATCAATTATTTATATATATATATATATATATATATATATATATATATATATATATATATATATATATATATATATATATATATATATATATATATATATAAACTTACAATAAATAGTGCAATATTCCATAAAAAATCAAAATGATGAATTTTGATTTCAAAATTCAACAAGAGAACAAGAGAAAAGATTAAAGTTAAAATTAACAGCTGCGGTCACTCTTTAACATCATATTTCGTAATATTTGAATTGTTTTATTTTTGTACTGTGGATTATTCTCTCTCTCTCTCTCTCTCTCTCTCTCTCTTTATTTTATTAATGTGATCCCTTGTTCTGAGGGCATACGATAGGTTTTTGTGAAAAACAAACCAAAATATTATTTATCATTTAGTGAAAATCCTGACTTTGGCTGTTTATGAGCTTTCATGGTGAGAATGTATTAGCGAAGCAGTTTAAAACCATTAGAAATTAAGATTAATCAAAACGCAACACCCGGATCCTGGATAATTAATTATACAGGTAATTTCTTCTCTGAGGTGAATATCTCTCTTGTGTTCTGGTTGTCGCAACAACAAAGCGAGTTCACACCACAGATTCACACCTGTCAAATGTCATCTGACAGCCGGAGCTCTGGTCTGGAGAAATTCACCTGAGAGAAGAAAGTACACAAATACTTTTAGGGATTTCCTTACAGTTGGAAAATACTGCATTTTGTGATAGTTTTGCATCTTTTTTTTTTATTTGAAAAAGCTCGAAGTCAGTCACTGCTCATTGGCATTATGGAAGAGCGCTTGCAGGACATGAAAAAAATTCTCCTTTTGTGGTCTGAGAAAGATTGTACGACATTAGAACAATACCAGGGTTTTTAAAATAAAGTCACTAAAATATTGCCATTTTTATGGTATTTAGACCTAACTTATCTCTAAATTTTTAATATCTATAATATTTTTATAAGACTTTTATTAAGATTTTTTTTTTTAATTTCTTGACAAAAATAAAACTTGTGACCAGTTAGTGATCCACATATGTTTCTCTGAAACCCAATATTCTTACAAATTTTCATTTCTAGATACAAGTTATGAATTTTGATATATACTTGCGTATACAGTGGGTATAGAAAAGGATCACCCCCCTTTAAAATAATCACATTTTGTTGCTTTGCAGCCTGAAATGAAAACGGACAAAAACAATTTTTGTTTTATTCAGCTGTATTTACAACTTATAACATCCCAGTGAAAGATATAATACCAAGAAAATTACAAATTAAAAAACAGAATCACTAAGTTGGAAAAAGAATCACCTCCCTCCTAAAAATTACTTACAACCCAACCAGGTGTAGTTAATCACCTTCTCAATAGCACACAAAGCCAATTGACTTTCAACTGTGATCAGCTGTGGTCAGCTTTTCCTGAAGCATTTCAGTCCTTGGTAGTGCAACTGAAGAAAACAATCAACTATGGGTGGCAAGGCATTGTCAAAAGATCTAATATATCTATATAGGCGTTCATTAATCATTCTTTATGTAAATGATGTTAAATTGGAGATAAATAATTAGGTGTGTTTGACTTTTTTTGTTCACTGTGATGTGTCCCATCAAAGTACCGCGAGAGTACGGAGCCCCTAAAGGGACATGGTGAAGGAAAAAAATAAGAGATGGGAGGAAAAATAACTCATTGCTTTTGCGTTCTCTCACAAATGTTTTGTACCCCCCGAGAAACTTCCGTTACAGACTGCATAGCTTCAGCCTACGTCACAAAAGAACAAACGACTCGGGAGTTGAGGTAAACTAACAGAAGACCCAGCTAAGCAATGAATTAATCGTTTCTGTTTCTCATAATTTGGCCTTGGCTGCATTATATTTTGGCTATTAACATTTTAATTATATTCTGCTGAAATGAACGAAATGACTTGATTGTTGAAGATTCTTTCATTTTGCGGAGCGAGATTCAAAGATCCGAGTGAGTAAAATTATCCGGACTTCCCATCACTGCAACGGGCAAATCTAACCGATCGATTAAATCCAGCCAAAGTCAAACACACCCATTAACATTTCAGCCAAGAACAAAATGTCACAAATGTTCTCAGCCAATGAGCGATTCCCATCATGCTTTTGGTTTGTGCTGCTGGATCTAAAAACTGAGGCTGCCTTGCCGTTACAGACATTTTAACATGCGCCAGCATGACATCACTGCAAATATATGGGCTTGATATTAACTTTTTTGATCTCTAGCCACTTTGGCTAGTGGTTTTCAAAAGTTACTAGCTACTCAGCATTTTGACCGGCCACAGTTTTGACATCAACACCATGGAAAAAAACTGCCATATAGATATTTTTAATATTATCTCATAATTTGGCAGCAGGAATTTTAGGCTGCTGTCACTAAGACCTGATGCACGGATCCATTATACTGTTACACATGCATTTTCTTTCTCAACTGTTTACGTTCACTTAAAACATAACTGGCTGTGTTTACGTGAATACGTGAAATAGCGAAAAAGATCAAAATTTATTACTGAGTGGCGGCTTTTTGTTCGTGTACTTTGGGTGTGGGGACAAAATCTGCAGGAATGAGTAATATTATACGCAACGCGCGCAATCCGATGCCGAAATTCAAGCCCTGTAACACCAACAATATTCATCTATGAAGGAGAGGCAGGTTTGTGCGTCACTCGCTGTTGGAGAGATGAGAGAGAGAGAAAGCGCACTGGTATCATATGTATTCTGCGGAAAAATGAGTATGGAACCATTTCAGATATTTTGATGTCTCAAAAAAATTATACTTTTGACAACACTACATTGCACTTAGTTTATTATTTCAGATGCCTTTTTAAAATAATACAATTGAAAAATGTGTTTATACATTATATACAAAATTACACAAAATTCAACCCGTCAAAGTGGCTAGTAGGGAGTGACTGTGTTACACGCCACTGCTGAAATCCACCTGCATTTGGCATTGTGTGTGTATATTGCTTTGGCAACACTGTTCTACTCCTAATTTATGCCCAATAAATCGAGAGGCTGCTCACTGCAGAGTCATCCCCCTATCTGAATGTAATTTGGGTGTAATGGGTGGAACTAGAAGGTCTAACCACACCTTGACCCCACCATAACTCTATCGCTCAACTCATGACGTCCAGAGAGGTGGAGCTGGATGTCATATTGGCTCTGCAGTGAACACCGCTTGAATTTTTATTGACAAATTATTACAACAACAACGTCATGTGTTATATTATCATTCATTTTTGTGAGTGTTCTGCATTGTGCTTGATTGATTAGTTGATTTTATTTGGCATTGGCAATGTATTTAATAATCGCTCTGTTTTAGTCCTATGTGTTAACAATGGTCGATCAAATTTTGCCTTATTAATGAACCACTTAGACTTATCGAATCTAGTCCATGTTTAGTGTGCTCAAAATTAAAATGTGCTAAAAATGACCGAACAGAACCGGGAGGTTATCAACAATAAACAAAATGGCAGCAGCTGGAATGTGAACAAATCCATCCACATGAGATATTTGCACTTTGTGTAAAAAACGATAAAACGCGCCATGACATTTGAAAAAATAAAAATAAAGCCAAAGATTACATATCTGTGAGGTTTTTTTTGTTGTTGCTTGAATTCAAATCAAGCGTTGTGTGCATCTTACCTTATCTACACGAGATGTTGCACACAAATCCTTTATGGAATCCTATTTCAGAAGCAGAATCTGCGTGAGGAACAAATGCATGAGATTAGCACGAACAGCAGCGCTGCATTCAGACGGAGACGTCCATGTGCTGATTTATCTATACTGTTTCCTTGAATTCAGGGGTGCAGAAATTGCATGATCAAATTATTGACACTGTAATGGAGCAGTAGCACGCGCCCTCTGGTGATGCACATGCAGATGTTGCACACAACGGAATCATATCTGAAGAATATTTTCGATGCTTCCCGAATGTTCAATGCAATAATTAATGAAAATTCAGACGACAATGTTAATCTAGCTGGAACTTTGCAATAAACAGCATCATTGACTGTCCCCCCCCCCCCCCCCCCCCCCCCCCCCCCCCGCCGATATAAATTGTGGGGGTTAATATTGAATTCCAATATAATTAAACACTTTATGCATGAAACGAAGCTAGTAGTGTTACATCTGCATGCAAATAACTACTTGATCATCTTTTCATTATTGTTGAGAGTAATTGCATGCAAAAGACACAGGTTGCAGGTTCAGAATACAGTAAAGCACCATCAAACCAGAGCAAAAGTTTACTATTAAACAACTGGTTACAATCATCAGATACATTGGTTGCAATACACGTGTATACAAATTCCAGCTAAGTTAATATAAAACAAACATCCGAGGTATTTTTTTAAGTTAAATTTTAATGTTATATATCACTTAACTTGTTCACTTCTTTTGAAACTTCTATAGTATTTAGACTTAACTTACCTCTAAAATGAAACTATTCATTTTAAAATTAAATGAAATAATTGTTTTGATACATACGCTCCATGAAACTGACAAAATAGACAAATATACCGTATATAGACACCTGCTGAAAAAACTGACAGTGACATGAAATAACATTTATAACCAGTAGGTGGCTTCAGTGATGCATGTTGCCTGTTCTCTGGGGCCAGATGTTCTCACAAACGCCATTTCTAGACACACGTTCTTTTGAATTTGGATATATGGCCTACTTATGATAGGGTATACTTGAAAACTACTACTCTTGAGTTTATCATGTTTAAATTCACTTGTTTTTAAATTCACTTGTTTTGAAGTTCAGTTTTTGCAGTGATGCCACAAATAGTTACAAAATAGTGATGCAATGAATGAAAAGACGTAGAGTACACAGTATTTTGTCATATTTATTTAAAACATAAAGGATCAACATTCAGTAACACTAATGAAGTTAACTAATAAAAATCTCAAGAAAACAGGATTAATAATCAGAAGATTAACAAAAACATTACTAAAGAGAATAGCAAGAAAATAATGTCATAAAAACACAGTAAAAAACAGCACATAAGCAGTGACAAATACTGTTTAAAGTTTCTTGCTCTTGTTGCATGGGTAGCAGTAAGTAGTTATAACAGCGTGTGACTTGCAAATGTACCTGTTACACTTACTGCACGTCATGCTGGTTTTTGTGTCCTTTGGATGACAGACCTGACATCTTTTCCTCTTAGAGGGGGAGCTTTATTTTCTGAAGAGCTTGCTCGTGCTTCCATTACCATATTCTGAGAGGCTAGCGAGCGGGGAATGCATTGCCGTCTTTTCATGAAGGGAGTCACCAGAGCTTCCCCTAGCTCCTCCAGAAAGAGTCTCCTTTTAAAGCTCTTCTGTTTGTTCCACGTAGGATCTATTTCGTTCCAGATGACAAGTGAATTGTAGGCGGAGACATCCAACATATTAAAGAAAACAACTATTGGCCAACGCATTGTCTTTCTTTGGCAGGTGTATGTGGCAACTAGCTGAAAGTTAAATGACAAGCAAACAACACAAAAGCTTTAGTCATCAGCTGACAATTCAGGTCACTTCATACATGCCATTTGCCCTAAAAGTTGTGATAAGATGGTAGTAGTAACAGGTCTTTTCAACTCTATTATGTTCATCCAGGTTTATCAGAATTTTGAAAAAGAAAACATATGCACAGATGAATTGTTCACAATAAGATCTATTATATGCATTTAGAAAATAGATTGGGTTGATTTTCATTTCATGCCAATAACGTAGAAATAATGCAAAGTAGTAAATTACCTGGTCAAGAGTGTCGACTCCACCTTTGGTCTTGTTGTAGTCTAGGATAATTTCTGGCTTCTTGTGGTCATCGCTGCTTATTGCTGCATCTCTATGTAATGTGCTCATCAAAAGCACGTTTTTATTTTTTCTGGGAATGTAGGACACAAGAGCGTGTGTCTCGGTGAAGGCGAACATGGACGAGAATCGGGCCCTGCCTTTGACTGACAGGAGCGCAGGGGGCAGCTCAGTCTTGTTTGATCTGACCGTTCCGATCATGGTCATTTTTCTTCGGAGGAGCTCCTCGCCGAGGGCATACGAGGTGAAAAAGTTGTCGCATGTAATGGTGTGTCCCTGGAGACCGGATGTCATGTCCAACACCACACGCATTCCCTGGTTCTTTTCTGGCTTTCTGTCGGCAGCTTTGCCAGTGTAGATCTGCATGTTCCATGCGTAGCTCGAGCTGGAATCGCACGCCGCCCAGATTTTAATTCCATACTTGCTGGGTTTACTCGGCATGTATTGTTTGAAGGGACAGCGACCTCTGAAAGGGACCAGGCACTCGTCCACAGTGATGCTCGGGCCTGGATTGTACAAGAGCGGCAGGCGTTGGACCCATTTTTCCCAGATGTCCCTTACTGGTGCCAGCTTGTCATCTTTCTGTCGGCCAGGCCCTGCAACCCTTCTATAAAAGCAGAAGACCCTTGACATATTGGAAAAAGTTTTTAAAGGCATGGTAGCACGAAAAATTGCTTCTTCCCGACACACCGTTCCATAAGCTTTTCAAAGCCTCATGGTGGGGATCGATACACACCCGCCAGAATCAACAGACCGAAATAGGCCTGTAAGTCCGTCCAGTCCAGGTTCTTCCAGGCTTTACCAAAAATATGTTTCCCTTCTAAATTGGACATTTCAATCATAATCTTTTTAATGTCATCTGGGAAAAACAATTCAAATGTTGATTTTATGTCGTTGGCATTGGAACATGCAAACCTGGTTGGTCCAGGGGTCATTTTGATGACACGATGAGATGGTAATTTCCCTCGTCTCTCTGAAGGAGTTGTTGAAGTCCACAATATGTTCCCGTTTTTGGACTGGTAAGCAGCCTCCACCTCAGGAGGGTCCTCTTCCTCTTCTTCATCTTCATCAGTAGAGTGGTAGTCTGGGTCGAATTCTGTATTGTCCTCTGTTTCAGAAGCTTGATAGAAGAGCTCCTCCTCTGGCTCAGCTTCTCCTTCCAGATATCTTTCCTCTTCCATCCATCCATCACTTGAATGTGGGGTTTCATCTCTTTCCTCTTCTATGCATCCATCACTTGTATTTAGGGTTGCATATCTTTCCTCTTCTATGCATCCATCACTTGTTTGTAGGGTTGTGTGTCTTTCCTCTTCTCTGGATTCAAATAAACGAACCAGGGACTCCACAACACTAAACCGTCTCTTCATTATGCAGCTACAGATTGAACAAGGTCCAAGGGAAACCACATTTATAATTTAATTTGTAATACTTGATCAAATGTGCTCTATATACTAAAACATTGAAACATGTTGATAAACACTTTGGAAGAACAATTTGGTGTCTTTTCTATTAAAATTAAAAGATGACACTTTTCTTTAAAGCTAATGATGGTTTGTGTGTTTATGGTTTAGAAATAAGGATAAGATATGTCAATAACCAGCTTTGAAAACAATTGAAGCCTTTGAAATGTCTTCACTTAAGTAAAAATAACTTTTTTTAATTTGATTCTAATAAAATGGATGGTTTTAAAATACTGCTGCTTTTACATAAAGAATGATTAATGAACAAGTAATTATTAACAACAATTACAGTTCAACAAAATCTGTATCTTTTCTATCAATTTCAGTTTAATGACAGACATTCTGTAATATGGTTAAAATCATATTCTACACAGATGTCAAAAGGAGTGTTCATGCATAATTAATAATAATAACAAAAACTAGATAAAGTTTGTCAAGAAAATGTTTGATGTTAGCTTGAAAAGGCCTAGTCAGAAAGTTGGAAGTAGTTCTCTTACGAGAGTATCTCTCGTACTGCGTAATATCTTACGCTATGGGAAAACCTCTTTCCCACGAGATATTGAAGCCAAAAATTATCCTTAATTTTTAATCAATGTAAAACGCTTTGCGGCAGCATGCAGACATATGCGAGGCAGCTCGCACTCCTATTGGCTGCCCTGCGGCAGAAGCAGCAGCCTATCGAGAGTGGCTCTGCGTGACGTCATGACCAATGGGGGCACTTTGCGCCCACTTCGTCACGTCCCGGCAGAAAGGGCGTGGTCTCGCCCTATAAAGCAGGTCGATAGGCTGATACAAACTGATTTTCATTTCTTCAGCAAAGCTCACGCATCGCTGGATCCGGAGTGAGAAGCCGCGCTGTCGACACAAGGCTTCAGCGGGACGAGCCCTTGAGCCTGAAGTCGCTGGCCTTCACCTCGCCGCCTTCAGCCGCCGTACCTGCTGCGCTTTCCGGCGCCTATATCCTTTACTCTGCTGAGAGTGTTTGTTCGCCGCTGCAACTCACACTTCTTCAAAAACTCTAAAAGAGCTAGCGTCTTTTCAAGATGCCTTCCTGTGGCTCGTGCCGAGCCCAACTCAGCGACGAGGACCGCCATGTCATCTGACTGCGTGTCCTGCCTGGGTGAAGATCACGCGGCTCTCGCGCTCACTGACGGCGGATGCCCTCATTGTGATCTGTTGCCTATGGTGACTCTGAGGACTCGCCTGGCATCCTTCTCAGAGCCTGCACTTCTGCCCGCTGTGGTGCCGTGCCGCAAGAAGCGCCGTGCTCAGCGTGCCCCCGAGCTCTCTCCAGCCCGCCAAAGCTCGCCGGTTCGCCCGCCAGCTTCACCGGCATCGCTCGAGACACTCACAGATGGACAACGGCCGCCGTCTGCCGCCGCGTCCGCCCTTAAACTCGACGAACCTACCTAGGCATGCTCTCTCCTGGCATCGGACAGTGAGGATTGGGCGAGCTCTGTGGACCTCCCCCCCGCTAACGTTACCCGCCAGCCCTCTGGGACACGAGCCGGCATTGAAACTGAGCTGATGCGTCTGCTCTCTCAAGCCGTGGATAACATCAGCCTCGACTGGGAGGTGCCCGCGCAACCAACGCGCAACAGGCTAGATGGACGCTTTCTCGTGAAAGACAAAGCTCCGTCACAGTTCCTTCTTGAGCTGCTGGATAAGGGCAGAACCCCATCCACGCTCAAAGTATACGTGGCGGCCATAGCAACGTTTGCAAAACCGGTGTCTGGCCAGTCACTGGGGAAGTACGACTTATTTGTGCGTTTCCTCAGGGGAGCTCGGAGATTGAACCCTCCCAGGCCCCCTTCAGTCCCGATGTGGGACCTTTCCACGGTTTTGGAAGCCATGAAAGGTGCCCCATTCGAGCCAATCCATTTGTCAGACATGAAACATCTGTCTTTCAAAACGGTGTTTCTTATGGCTCTCGCTTCAGTGAAGCGCCGCAGGGGACTTACAAACGCTTTCGGTAAGTGCGTTGTCACGGCCGGCTCACAAGCCGCGACAAAGAAGGAGACAACACGTTGGATATTGCTCAAAAGAATAACATTTATTAAAATAAGTATAATTAAATAAGACGGAGACGAGACGTAAAGCAAGCAAACAAACAAACAGAATGCAAGACACAAATGGCACGAGAATGGGAGAGCGCGCTCCGTCACAGCTGAAGGGAACTGCTTTTAATTGCCCATCATCAGCTCCAACACAGGTGTAACTCCTTAGGCAATAATGGCATCACTCACTAACTCCATCCTGTAAACCAAACAGAAAGAAACACACAAACATAACCCATACTGGGTTCATAACACCCTCCCCCATAGAAAAGGGTTTACACGTATGAAACCCAACCTAAACCCTTCACCCGATAACCCCCCCACATTACTGTATAACCCCAACTTCATCTTACCCCCAATGTCCAGCAAGTTTATCATGAGAAATCTCCAACACCAATGATCGATATTTCTCTGGAACTACCACCTGCAAGATAGGATCCCCAGCAAAGTCACTTCCATGAGGAATCCATTTCCTCACCAACATTCCATCCTGCAAAAGATAACCCTGAGCAACATGCCTAATTTCATCAGGAGACATCAAACTCTCAAACAATGTATGGAGAGAAGGATCAAGCTTCTGCTCCTGGATCAAATCAGAGGAGGAAACAGAAAAGTCATCAGGCAAGGAAAATGCTGGTCCACCCAAAGAATCAGATGTTAACCTTGGCTGTTCAGAGGTCATGGATCGAGTTACAGCACAAGCAGTAAATACCTGTGGAAAGTTCTTGTTGCTCTCATCAGGACCTGGAAGGGGAAGAGATGAAACCACAGGAGGTGAAAAGGTAACAGGCCAAACCCTACCCCCTGCCAAATTATTTCCAAGGATGATATCCACCCCCTCCACTGGTAACGATGGACGCACTCCAACCACCACTTCTCCATTCACAAGTTCAGATGACAACATCATTTTATGTAACGGGACAGATAGGATATTTAACCCAATTCCTCTAATAAGAACACTAGTCTCAGTATCACTCACAGAGGAAAATGGCAGCACATCCTGCAAAATAAAGGACTCCGATGCTCCCGTGTCCCTCAGTATCGTTACTGGAACATTTGTCTCTTTACCAACAAGGGACACGTGCCCGTAAGTAATAAAAGGTGCATAATCTCCATCCTTTAACTGGTTAACTGCTGTAGGAGATCTTTCAGAAGACAAGCTAACAGGATTCAACAATGGTGCCACAAGGCCTGCTGGTTTAACTTGAAGAGCCTTTCCTCCCTTTCTCTTACCTTTAAGCACAGGGCACTCATTTTTCCAATGGCCTTTACCACAACAATAATTACAGATCAGAGATGAATCCCTGGGCATGTGATCTACTTTATCTTCAAAAATATCATCCCTTTTCTGAAATTCAAAACTACTCTTGTGCGTTAAAATATAGTCATCAGCCAACTCAGCAGCTTTAATAGTTGTTTCAGCTTTCTGCTCATTTATGTATGTTGCTATCCGAGCAGGAACAGAGTTCTTAAACTGTTCAAGCACAATTAAGTTAGTCAACTCTTCAAACGTGGTTACCTCAGATGCCATACACCAGCGGTTAAATGCAGTAGTGAGCTCTCTAGCAAACTCCACATGAGCCTCCTTTACACCCTTAGACAATGTTCTAAATTTTTGTCGGTATGCTTCTGGTACTAACTCATAAGCTTTTAAAACTGCTGCTTTAACGGCATCGTAATCGTTGTAGTCCGAGAGTGACAGGGCAGAATAAGCTTCTTGAGCCCTGCCTGTGAGCACACATTGTAAAAGCAGTGTACGTTCCTTACTAGGCCAACCTCTTGCCTCCGCTATTCGCTCAAACAATACAAAAAAGGTATCTGGGTCTCGCTCGTTAAACTTAGGCATTAACCTCAAATTTCCAGCAGTGTCAAACACTTGAGGAGCACCCTGCCAAGCACCAGTTGAACCATTTAGTCCACCTTCTCTCATTATTTCTAAGCGATATTTCTGCAGCTCAACATTAGTCTGTTCATTTCTAGTTTTCTCACGCTCTACCTCCAATTTCAAGCGTTCCTGTTCAAGCTGTAACAACAATAATCGTTCCTGCTGTTCAAAAGTTAAAGAGCCGACCTGAGGTTTAACTTGAGAGGTGGTGGCTGTATCAGACGTAGCTGTATCAGACGTTTCAAACAATACAGCCTTTTTTATTAGTCTTGTTATAAGTACCTCTCTAATTGTACTATCCTTAAACCTCTTATCTCCAAGTTCAATTTCGTAATGATCCGCAATTTCGAATAACTGATCTTTTGTACACGAATCCAGCAAACTTTCTGAAGGAGAACTAATAAACTCTTCGACTAGATTAGACATCTTTCCACCTTAAATTTACGTTACAAATAGAAAAAGTGTTTTTACAAACCACAGCAGGAGGAATAAAAGAGTTCCCTCAGTATCTAACTAACTCAACCCTATAATCTTCATGTAGTTACTGGTGAGGGGTATTTTAAGCACCAACTCCCACTAGTACGAAGAAAAGCAACCAGCACGCTGGCGACTCACTCATACCATGGATATGCACCCGAGACAACTGCTCTACTCACGGTCTCCACACAAAAATAAAAAAAATTACATTACATCCACTCGTTCCAAAAGGGAACGAGCAGCTAAACCTAACCAGGGAACACAAATATTGTTAAATATTCCTCCCACAATTGGATCTGCAAAAATCACTTACCTCCTACAAAAACCGCATGGAACAGCCAAATTACAGAGACAGCACTCCACAAATTCCGTTGTCAAAAACAAAACCAACGCGTATTTCCTTCAAAGTACGATGTATAAACACATCCCAAACAATAGCGCTAAACAAACAATCTTACAATTTTACATTCGGTTAACCAACATGCCAATTTACTTACGAAATAACCGAACGCAAAAAAACAAAGCGCTTCCAAATCATGTCGAAATACAACTGGAATTTTCAAACACTAAAGGACGGACGAGCCCCCATTTGTCACGGCCGGCTCACAAGCCGCGACAAAGAAGGAGACAACACGTTGGATATTGCTCAAAAGAATAACATTTATTAAAATAAGTATAATTAAATAAGACGGAGACGAGACGTAAAGCAAGCAAACAAACAAACAGAATGCAAGACACAAATGGCACGAGAATGGGAGAGCGCGCTCCGTCACAGCTGAAGGGAACTGCTTTTAATTGCCCATCATCAGCTCCAACACAGGTGTAACTCCTTAGGCAATAATGGCATCACTCACTAACTCCAACCTGTAAACCAAACAGAAAGAAACACACAAACATAACCCATACTGGGTTCATAACAGCGTCGTGTATGGAGTTTGGGCCTTATGACTCAAAGGTCATACTCAAACCTAGGCACGGGTACGTGCCGAAATCCCTCAACACACCGTTTAGGGCCCAGGTGATTTCCCTGTCTGCCCTTCCGGTTCTCAATGAGGAGAAGGACGCGAGTCTCCTTTGCCCAGTCAGGGCACTAAGAGCTTATGTGTCCCGCTCGTCTGGTTTTAGACAGACTGAGCAGCTTTTTGTTTTGTCTGGCGGATGTTCTAAGGGACTTGCCGCATCAAAACAGAGCCTATCCAGATAGTCGATGCCATAGCGCTGGCTTACACCTCTAAGGGGCCTGCGGTGCCCCTTGGGTGTCAGAGCGCACTCCACGAGAGGCGTGGCCTCTTCGTGGGCATGGTCTAGCGGGATTAACCTGCAAGATATCTGTACGGCCGTGGGCTGGGCCTCGCCGTCTACATTTATCAAATAGTACCTGGAGGTTCCTAGCCTGACTACGTCAGACTTTCTACTTCCGCTAATTTCATTTCGCTCCTGTAGTCAGTCTGAGATAGCAGCCTATCTTTCAGTTTTCCACCGGCCTGAAAACAGCCGGGCCAATCAACGAACAGAAGGCGGGCTGAGAGCCGTGACGTAGTCGCTAAGCGCCGAGTTTAAGAGTTAGGTCAGAGAAATCGAAAACGGCCGCAGATAGGGAGACGTGGATGCAATTCGCTCTGTTGTGGAGAATATTCCCGGCATTAGCAAACTGAAGCCCGAAGAAGAAGAGTGTGTATTAAACATTTTGAATGGAGGTGATGTTGTGGCATTACTCCCTTTGGGAAAAGTTTAATTTATCAACTATTGCCAATCGTCAGCGAGAAATTGGGGAGCCTTTTGACAGGTCAGTGTCTCCTTTCTTTTCCAGGTCTTAAATACCGTAAAACTTCAAATAATAGCCTGGGCTTTTATTTGCCCAAATCGTCTAACTGCACCGGCTTGTATTTGAGACGTGCGTCTATATGAGACAGGCCTTTATAATTTAGTGTTGAGATGTTGTTTATTGAGATGTTGTTCAGAGTCTCTAATCTCTAAAAATCACCAAATGCTCCACGTGAAACTGCGGTCTTCCGATCTTTTACTATCTTGTCGATTGATTTTGATTAATATTTGTGAGGGAGAGAGAGCAAGATAGCGCTCGTGTTGTTTGAAAACCTGAGAGTGCGCGCGCGCAGCTCTCTCTCTCTCTCTCTCTGCTAGTTCGCGCCCTGTCAACGCAGCAGTCATTCTATTACATCACTCACCGATCAAAAAAGTCGTTCACAGCCTTGTTCACTCCGGTATTTCGCTCGCATCATCAATGTGTTTACAGTGGAAGTTCGATCATAGATTTGAGTTCGATGCATGATGTCTGTGGTTCGATGCGGCTGTGTCAGCGCATAACATGCGTCATGAATAAACTTATCTGATTGGATTACGGGTAACCAATGATTTTAAACTTCAGAAATCGCCCCCTAGCGAGAGAGAAAACACTTCTCTATTATGCTATGCCAGACTCTGTCTACGAAGCAAAGTGAAGTAGCAGAGTCTGGTATTACCAGGCTAGGAGGTTCCCGCCTTACAAGCTAAGCTTTAGGCGGTCTAGAATTCAGTGCTATCTGCCCCGCTGTGCCGGCCCAGATTCTGAGTTTGGCCTGCGTGTCGCTCACTGACCGATACAGCAGCTCCACGAGTGTTGACACTCGTATGGCCACCCAGTTTAGGCTGAAAGCTTTTACCCTAGCTGCGTGGTATAATATTTATATGATTAGCCCCTCTGGATGCTACTTTATAAGGAATGGTGCTTCTAGCCCCTCTTCCTTCACTCTCTGTGAGTCTATGGTGATTATGCACTACACGCGCCCCGGGCTTCTGCCCTTGGGACTTTTGTGTTGGATCCCTGTATGCACGGCGTGTTACACTGTGTTCCCCATAGTACGAGAGATACTCTCGTACGAGAACGTACTCGGTTACTAACGTAATTTCTGTTCTCTCTAGAGAGGGAACAAGTACTGCGTATCTTGCCGTGCTTACAATACGCTCTGGTTCGCTTAGGCGATGAAAACCAGTTTGTATCAGCCTATCGACCTGCTTTATAGGACGAGACCACGCCCTTTCTGGCGGGACGTGACGAAGTGGGCGCGAAGTGCCCCCATTGGTCATGACGTCACGCAGAGCCACTACCGATAGACTGCTGCTTCTGCCGCAGGGCAGCCAATAGGCGCGCGAGCTGCCTCGCCTATGTCTGCATGCTGCCGCAAAGCGTTTTATATTGATTAAAAATTAAGGATCATTTTTGGCTTCAATATCTCGTGGAAAAGAGGTTTTCCCATAGCGTAAGATATTATGCAGTACTCGTTCCCTCTCTAGAGAGAACAGAGGTTGTTTGAACATGATGTTTAAAGGTTTTTAAAGTAGCAGTTTATCCGGGTACTTTTCACCTACTGTTTTACACTATTTCAACCATTTTTTTTAGCTGATTTCTCTGGATTTAAACATTGTTGGAAATATTTGGGATAATGTAAAGTACATAAATCAACAAAATACTGTTCTAGATGCTTTTGGATATTTTAATCAAATAATTTTAAAATGTTGTGCCTTTAAATGATTTAGCTCATTGCATCGTGGTCTCTAAATTAACTATTTGTTGCATTTTGTGAATCCATTGTTGTATGTGGCTATATATACACGTCTTATTATTATTCCTTTGGCAACATTCTAAGGCCATGACCGTAAAGCTAATCTTAATTAAAATGTTGAAAAATTATTTATTGACAAAAATAAACCTCTTTGCTATAGCGTCGCCCATTCATTTATTTGCCTGTGTTCTTCATTGTGGATGGGGGTAAAACAAAACAAAATGGCAGCAGCTGGAACGTGAAAAAAAAAACCAATAGGCTACACATGATATCTTTGCACCCAAGCTTATCAAATTGATTCTTCTTGTGTGTGTAAAATAATACGATGACACGTATCAATACATTTGAAAAGTCGCCTAGTAAACAATAAACATATGTGAGGCTTTTGCTTTAATTCAAATCAAGCTTTCTAAGGTAAGCATCTTACCTATCTACACGAGATGTTTTGGATTGCACTCAAATCCTTTATGGAATCCTTCCTGTTATTCCCGTGTATTTCAGAAGCAGAATCTCCGTGAGGAACAAATGCATGAGATTAGCACGAACAGCAGCGCTGCATTCAGACGGAAACGTCCATGTGCTGATTACTGTAATATCTATACTGTTTCCTTGAATTCAGGGGTGCAGAAATTGCATAAATGACCATATTATTGACACTGTAATGGAGCAGCTAGCGCGCCCTCTGGTGATGCACATGCACAGTCATGCAGATGTTGCAGAATATTTTCGATGCTCCCCGAATGTTCAATGCAATAATTAATAAAAATTCAGACGACAATGTTAATCTAGCTGGAACTTTGCAATAAACAGCATCATTGACTGTTTTCCCCCCGATATAAATTGTGGGGGTTAATATTGGATTCCAATATAATTAAACACTTATGCATCTATGTGTAACGAAGCTAATATATTGTAGCTACTGTAGTAAACCCGGTGTTACATTTGCATGCAAATTACTACTTGATAATCTTTTCATTATTGTTGAGTAATTGCATGCGAAAGACACAGGTTGCAGGTTCAGAATACAGTAAAGCACCATCAAACCAGAGCAAAAGTTTACTATTAAACAACTGGTTACAATCATCAGATACATACATTGGTTCCAATACACGTGTATACAAATTCCAGCTAGTAAGTTAATATAAAACAAACATCCGAGGTATTTTTTTTAAAGTAAACTTTTAAGTAATATCACTTGTTCATTTCTTTTGAAAGTTCTGTAGTATTTAGACTTAACTTAGGCTACCTCTAAAATTACACCATTCATTTTCAAATTAAATTAAATAATTGTTTTGATACTTACGCTCCATTAAACTGACAAAATAGACAAATATATATAGACACCTGCTGAAAAAACTGACAGTGACATGAAATAACATTTATAACCAGTAGGTGGCTTCAGTGATGCATGTTGCCTGTTCTCTGGGGCCAGATGTTCTCACAAACGCCATTTCTAGACACAAGTTTTGAATTTGGATATATAGCGTAGCCTACTCTAAGAAAAAATGATGCGGTCTTCGAAGATGGTAAATGGTAAATGGACTGCATTTATATAGCGCTTTCTCTCAAGATCTCAAAAATGAAGTTTATTACAGCATAGCAGTGGCAAGGTAGGCCGCCTACACGAAGCACCCTGTGTTCACCGGCGTCAGAATGAACCCAGAACATCCACATCTCAAACCTTTTATCCTGTTACTGTTTACCACTGGGACCCAAGAATAGACTTTTGTCCACTGTAGTGGACATTTTATTTTAGTGAATTTCTCTGACATCATACATGTCACATGACAGAACCTGGGTGTCCTGTAAAGAGCACATTCAGGACTTTTCAGAGATACCAAATGTTTGGAGGTTTCACCATGAAAACAACTTCTCCTTGGTCTTTAAAAATGTCTGACATTAATTTAGTGATCAAATGTAGCATTCTTATGGAAATATGATAATATATTGTAATTATAATTTAAATTGGACTACTTTTCAAATTGTATTTCATAAAACAACATCTCAGGAAAATGTTGAGGGGTTTTAAATAAAAAAAATACTTTCTGTTACAGAACAGGGCGTTGATTTCAAACGTGTCCACTGTAGAGGACATCAGGACTTAAATCATGTTTATCAGGGATTCTGGGAGACACAACAAGTGAATATGGAAATAAATTATACATCATTATTCCAACGAAATATTAGATATTATTATTAAAATGTTGCCAATTATTACTCCAATTATTACACTTCTATTTTCATTCAATTTTACTCCAAGAACACATTAATGTGCAAATTAGATACAGTGTATAGATACATTGCATTGAATGGGAATATTCATTTATGGCCATTTTACCCACATATTGCATAAAGTAAAATGGTGTATCAATTCATTCCGTTATTTCTTTCATAACATAGTTGAGAATCATCTTTATACAAAAGTTTGGTTGAAAAAATCCTGAAACCCCAAAATTTATTGGTGATTGAAAAAATAATCCCATTGTTTTTGCCTATACATATGATTACATGTCATTTCATTTTTTAAACAACTTAGTCCTGGTGTCCACTACAGAGGACATAGCATAACGTATGAATAAAATATTATTTTTCAAAAATGTTTTTTTACCATTTGTTTATTGTGCTCTAAACAGTGTGATGACATGGAAAAAAACTAAATTCAAAACACATTTTTTTTCTGCGTCTCAGGAGGTTAATGTAAATGAAGTTGCTCTTGTTGTATCAGCTGTGTTCTGTATGTTAAGAAAAACAAATTCGTCTTCTCTCTCAGCATGGAGCTGAAGCTCTGTCTTAAATGTAAGTTGAGGATAACAACAAAAGTGGTCCCTATGTGCCCACATCTTTGATATTCTCTCAAATAAGTTTAAGGTGATAACATCAATTTGAAGTCCCTATAATCAAGATGGTTCTCGAATACCCGCTGCCGCTCCCACACTAGCCTATAGGTAATAACCGTGGTCCGTGACTCTGTGATACTATTTTTACATATTTGAGATTGGATTGGAAGGAATGTTTCTATAAGCTCTTTTAAGTGAAGGAACATTTCAATATATATTGGAGTGGAAGTTGGATCGGAGCAGACGATGATTTCTTATACTAGCCTACTTATGATATACTTAGAAACTGGGTCAATGACGTATGAGGATTTTCAACAGGTCAATTTTAAAATATAAAAAAAGAATATCTGTTGCAATTGTTCAAACATTAAGGATGTTGTGTACACACAAATTCATATAACAATTTTAATTTAAGTGATTTTAGTGTTTCTTCATCTAAATGAATTGGCCATAGCCTTAAAAAATGTCATGTGGTGTGACCGTGACTTATCTCAAAATTAATTAATTTCCTTAACATGCATAACATTTTTTTTTACAAGTTCTTAGTAAAGTGTTTAGAAACAAAGTATTTGCATTTCTTGAGTTTTTGTAAATGATCACATTTTTTGTTCTATAATTTGAGTTGCCACCTTAAATCTAGTTAAGAATTATTTTTCTTGTAAATCACATAAAACTGTTAAAAATTTTTTAAAAATATCGTTCACTTTAGCATACTTTATCAGTGATTCATATTTCAGCCACAGAAATAAGATATTTTATTTTAAATTCAATACAGTGATTGCTTTTATTGGTCGCACAACATGAGTGGTCGCTCCAAATGACAATGAAGACCTCATATAGTTAAAAATCTATCTAAATAGATCAATGAACAATACATTTTATACAAAAAATAGATTTAAAACCAAATTTTATACAAATTCACAGAATTTTCCTGAACACAAACATTTTATAAACATCACACGCAAACATAAGTGCACCATTTCATTTAACTTGACTTAGAATTTAATTCTAACAAATAATAATGTTATAGATAAATATACAAGTATTGTGTAACATTTGGGGTCAATATAGTTTTAATTAATACCTTTATTAATCAAGGACACATTAAATTGATAAAAAAAAGTGACAGTAAAGATATTTAGGCTATAATGTTAAAAAAGATTATATTTAAAATAAATGCTGTTCTTTTGAACCTTCTATTCATTAAATAATCATGACATATAAAATGTATCACAGTTTCCACAATTTCCAGTATTAACAAAAATTGTATAACTAAAATCCTCAATCCGAAAATTGAGCGTTAGATCTAGAGCATAGATCAGGATCAATAATAATCAAGTTTCTAAATATTAGAATGATTTCTGAAGGATCATGGGACACTGAAGACTGGAGTAATGATGCTGAAAATTCAGCTTTGATCACAGGAATAAATAACAGTTTACTATACATTCACATAGAAAACAGCTATTTTAAACTGTAATATTTCACTCTTCTCCTATAAGGTACTCCGCTCTCGCAGGGTCAGAATTGTTACTTCACTTGGCAGTGGCATCTGGTAAAATAGATTAAAATAGTTTTAAACAAATAAATAGGCAATGATAAATATATAATTACTAAAATAAAAATACATGCTCCAATTTTTTGTTGTTGCATTTTTCTCATATTGTACAAAGAGTAAACATAAACCGTCTGAAATATATAAAACAAAATCCCAAATTGCATAAAAATCTATTCCAAATGATACTAAATTAAAGTACCTTTTGTATATAAACCATCAATTGAATATAAAAGCACAAAACCTGCCAATCTAGGACATATCTATCATGGAAAACAGTCTACAGTGGTCACACCGCATGATATTTGGTCGCACTCGCACCACATGATATTTTCAAATTCAGTCAAAATTTACAGGCACAGAATTGGCCACCTAAATAAAACAAGCTAGCTTCCCACAAAAGATCAATATAAAATTAATAAAAATATATATTTGTAGAAATAACTTTAATATGAATTTTTTAAGGTCATACTACATGACATCCAACTTTGGTAACTACATACCAACCATTACAATAGTTTATTTTTTTTCCCAATTTCAGAGAATTACAAACATGCTTGTGGCTTCCATGGGTCCTTGGTAAATTGGTATATGTAACTTCCTGTGTTAGTTTTTAACAAAAAAGTCCCAAAATGGTAGTTCCTTGATGGTCGCACCACATGATATTTCATAAAATGTACATCATCAGACAAAGTTTGTTTATTTAACTTTGATGACATAACCTACAATCTTTGATATTTTTAAACAGAATAAAACAAAATCAAAACTTTGGAATATAGCCCAAGTAGTGGCTTGAAGAAAAATTTCACAGATTTTAGAGTGAACTTCAAAAGATTTTGAAAAACAGAAGTTAATGACAGTAATCAAATATTTATTATTGACATTTTTAAATAACAGAAAAATTTTACAAATAGACTATAAATTATTTTGAAAAGTTTAAAGTGGTTTCATATCTTGGTTGATATACAAAAATTACAGTATCATGATTTTGTTTAACCCGTTTTACCTAAAAAATACAGTGCATTGAACAGAAAATTTTAGGCATTCACTTACATTGATCTCCAATATACTCTTGTTTAAAATGGTCCCTTAAATTCACTTTTTGAAATATGTGTTTTTGTCAGTTGAATGCCACAAATAAGTGATGCCCAAAATAGTGAGGGCAATGAATAAAAAGACCGTTAGGTACAACTCAATTTTCAATCGTTTTAAAAACATCAAGCTTTCAATGATTCTAATGTAACTCTAAAATATGTGATTAACTAATAAAAATTAATTATTCATAATATATATATTACTAGATTTTAACATTTAAAATACTAATGAATTATAGAAAAAATAATTTGTCTATAAAACATAAAAAAAAGTTGACAAATTTTTAAAGCTTCTGTGCGACTTTTGCATGGGTACAAAGTAGAAACAGCTGTGACTTGCAATGTACATGTTACACTACTCATCGTCATATTGTTTTTGTTCTCGTATTGGTTGACAGACCTGACATCTTTCTATTTAGGAGGTAGACTTTATTTTCTGTAGGCATGCTAGTGATTTCATTAATATTTGAAGAAAGTCTAGCCGAGCGGGAAGTGCATTGGGGTTTTAATGAATGGGATATCACCAAGCTTCCCTATTTCTTCCAGAAAATCTCCTTTAATAATGCCTTCTGTTTTTCAATTAGGATCATTTCGCGTTTCAAACAGAATTTAGGCAGGACAGTCCAACATATTAATAGAAAACAAAATTGGCCAAGCTATGGTTTTTTGAAGTTATGTGGCATACTGGGAAGTCTAATACAAAAACAACACATAAACTTTAGAATCAATCAGCTGAAAATTCAGGTCATTCATACATTGCCATTTGCTCTAAAGTTTAATAAATTATTGTTTAGTAACCGTTTTTCAACTCTAAAATGTTCATCAGGATTTATGCAGAATTGAAAAAGAAACATATCACAGATGAATTGTTACAATAAGATCAAGGATCAACATTCAGTAACTCTAATAAAGTTAACTAATAAAAATCTCAAGCACCAGAATTAATAATTAGCAGATTAACAAAAACATTACTAAAGAGAATAGCAAGAAAATAATTTGTCATAAAAACGGAGTAAAAAAAGTGACAAATACTGTTTAAACCTTCTTGCTCTTGTTGCATGGGTAGCAGTAAGTAGTTATAACAGCGTGTGACTTGCAAATGTACATGTTACACTTACTGCACGTCATGCTGGTTTTTGTGTCCTTTGGTTGACAGACCTGACATCTTTTCCTCTTAGAGGGGGAGGCTTTATTTTCTGAAGAGCATGCTCGTGCTTCCATTACCATATTCTGAGAGGCTAGCGAGCGGGGAATGCATTGCCGTCTTTTAATGAAGGGAGTCACCAGAGCTTCCCCTAGCTCCTCCAGAAAGAGTCTCCTTTTAAAGCTCTTCTGTTTGTTCCACGTAGGATCTATTTCGTTCAAATGAATTGTAGGCAGAGACATCCAACATATTAAAGAAAACAACTATTGGCCAACGCATTGTCTTTCTTTGGCAGGTGTATGTGGCAACTAGCTGGAAGTTAAATGACAAGCAAACAACACAAAACTTTAGTCATCAGCTGACAATTCAGGTCACTTCATACATGCCATTTGCCCTAAAAGTTGTAATAAGATGGTAGTAGTAACAGGTCTTTTCAACTCTATTATGTTCATCCAGGTTTATCAGAATTTTGAAAAAGAAAACATATGCACAGATGAATTGTTCACAATAAGATCTATTATATGCATTTAGAAAATAGATTGGGTTGATTTTACATTTCATGCCAATAACGTATAAATAATGCAAAGTAGTAAAATATCTGGTCAAGAGTGTCGACTCCACCTTTGGTCTTGTTGTAGTCTAGGATAATTTCTGGCTTCTTGTGGTCATTGCTGCTTATTGCTGCATCTCTATGTAATGTGCTCATCAAAAGCACGTTTTTATTTTTTCTGGGAATGTAGGACACAAGAGCGTGTGTCTCGGTGAAGGCGAACATGGACGAGAATCGGGCCCTGCCTTTGACTGACAGGAGCGCAGGGGGGAGCTCAGCCTTGTTTGATCTGACCGTTCCGATCATGGTCATTTTTCTTCGGAGGAGCTCCTCGCCGAGGGCATACGAGGTGAAAAAGTTGTCGCATGTAATGGTGTGTCCCTGGAGACCGGATGTCATGTCCAACACCACACGCATTCCCTGGTTCTTTTCTGGCTTTCTGTCGGCAGCTTTGCCAGTGTAGATCTGCATGTTCCATGCGTAGCTCGAGCTGGAATCGCACGCCGCCCAGATTTTAATTCCATACTTGCTGGGTTTACTCGGCATGTATTGTTTGAAGGGACAGCGACCTCTGAAAGGGACCAGGCACTCGTCCACAGTGATGCTCGGGCCTGGATTGTACAAGAGCGGCAGGCGTTGGACCCATTTTTCCCAGATGTCCCTTACTGGTGCCAGCTTGTCATCTTTCTGTCGGCCAGGCCCTGCAACCCTTCTATAAAAGCAGAAGACCCTTGACATAATGGAAAAAGTTTTTAAAGGCATGGTAGCACGAAAAATTGCCCTTCCTGACACACCGTTCCATAAGCTTTCCAAAGCCTCATGGTGAGATCGATACACACCCGCCAGAATCAACAGACCGAAATAGGCCTGTAAGTCCGTCCAGTCCAGGTTCTTCCAGGCTTTACCAAAAATATGTTTCCCCTCTAAATTGGACATTTCAATCATAATCTTTTTAATGTCATTTGGGAAAAACAATTCAAATGTTGATTTTATGTCGTTGGCATTGGAACATGCAAACCTGGTTGGTCCAGGGGTCATTTTGATGACACGATGAGATGGTAATTTCCCTCGTCTCTCTGAAGGAGTTGTTGAAGTCCACAATATGTTCCCGTTTTTGGACTGGTAAGCAGCCTCCACCTCTGGAGGGTCCTCTTCTCTTCCTCTTCTTCATCTTCATCAGTAGAGTGGTAGTCTGGGTCGAATTCTGTATTGTCCTCTGTTTCAGAAGCTTGATCGAAGAGCTCCTCCTCTGGCTCAGCTTCTCCTTCCAGATATCTTTCCTCTTCCATCCATCCATCATTTAAATGTGGGGTCGCATCTCTTTCCTCATCTATGCATCCATCACTTGATTGTTGGGTCGCATCTCTTTCCTCTTCTATGCATCCATCACTTGATTGTTGGGTCGCATCTCTTTCCTCTTCTATGCATCCATCACTTGTATTTAGGGTTGCATATCTTTCCTCTTCTATGCATCCATCACTTGTATTTAGGGTTGTGTGTCTTTCCTCTTCTCTGGATTCAAATAAACGAACCAGGGACTCCACAACACTAAACCGTCTCTTCATTATGCAGCTACAGATTGAACTGCAAGAAAGGTCCAAGGGAAACCACATTTATAATTTAATTTGTAATACTTGATCAAATGTGCTCTATATACTAAAACAGTGAAACATGTTGATAAACACTTTGGAAGAACAATTTGGTGTCTTTTCTATTAAAATTAAAAGATGACACTTTTCTTTAAAGCTAATGATGGTTTGTGTGTTTATGGTTTAGAAATAAGGATAAGATATGTCAATAACCAGCTTTGAAAACAATTGAAGCCTTTGAAATGTCCTCACTTAAGTAAAAATAACTTTTTTTATTTGATTCTAATAAAATGGATGGTTTTAAAACACTGCTGCTTTTACATAAAGAATGATTAATGAACAAGTAATTATTAACAACAATTACATTTCAACAAAATCTGTATCTTTTCTATCAATTTCAGTTTAATGACAGACATTCTGTAATATGGTTAAAATCATATTCTACACAGATGTCAAAAGGAGTGTTCATGCATAATCAAAAAAAAAAACTATATAAAGTTTGTCAAGAAAATGTTTGACGTTGGCTTGAAAAGGCCTAGTTAGAAAGTTTGAAGTAGTTTTAGAAGCATGATGTTTAAAGGTTTTTAAAGTAGTAGTTTATCCGGGTACTTTTCACCTACTGTTTTTCAACACTATTATTTTTTTTGGTGATTTCTCTGGTTTTAAACATTGTTGGAAATATTTGGGATAATGTAAAGTACATAAATTAACAAAATACTGTTCTAGATGTTTTTGGATATTTTAATCAAATAATTTAAAAATGTTGTGCCTTTAAATTATTTAACTCATTGCATCGTGGTCTCTAAATTAACTATGTTGCATTTTGTGAATCCATGGTTTTATTGTTGTATGTGGCTATACACGTCTTATTATTATTCCTTTGGCAACATTCTAAAGCCATGACAGTAAAGCTAATCTGAATTAAAATGTTGAAAAATTAATTATTGACAAAATAAACCTCTGTGCTATAGCGTCGCCCATTCATTTATTTGCCTGTGTTCTACATTGTGGATAGCCTGACTACGTCAGACTTCCTACTTCCGCTAATTTCATTTCGCTCCTGTAGTCAGTCTGAGATAGCAGCCTATCTTTCTGTTTTCCACCGGCCTGAAAACAGCCGGGCCAATCAACGAACAGAAGGCGGGCTGAAAGCCGTGACGTAGTCGCTAAGCGCCGAGTTTAAGAGTTAGGTCAGAGAAATCGAAAACGACCGCGGATAGGGAGACGCGGATGCAATTCGCTCTGTTGTGGAGAATATTCCGGGCATTAGCAAACTGAAGCCCGAAGTAGAAGAGTGTGTATTAAACATTTTGAATGGAGGTGATGTTGTGGCACTACTCCCTTTGGGAAAAATTTAATTTATCAACTATTACCGATCGTCAGCGAGAAACTGGGGAGCCTTTTGACAGGTCAGTGTGTCTCCTTTCTTTTCCAGGTCTTAAATACCGTAAAACTTCAAATAATAGCCCGGGCTTTTATTTGCCCAAATAGCCTAACTGCACCGGCTTGTATTTGAGACAGGCGTCTATATGAGACAGGCCTTTATAATTTAGTGTTGAGATGTTGTTCCTAGAGTCTCTAATCTATAAAAATCTCCAAATGCTCCACGTGAAACTGCGGTCTTCCGATCTTTTACTATCTTGTCGATTGATTTTGATTAATTTGCGAGGGAGAGAGAGCAAGACAGCGCTCGTGTTGTTTGAAGACGTGATAGTGCGCACGCGGCTCTCTCTCCTCTCTCTCTCTCTCTGCTCGTTTGCGCCCTGTCAACGCAGCAGTCATTCTATTACATCACTCACCAATCAAAAAAGTCGTTCACAGCCATGTTCACTCCGGTATTTCGCTCGCATCATCAAGTGTTTACAGTGGAAGTTCGATCATAGATTTGAGTTCGATGCATGATGTCTTTGGTTCGATGCAGCTGTGTCAGCACATAACATACGTCATGAATAAACTTATCTGATTGGCTTACGGTTAACCAATGATTTTAAACTTCAGAAATCGCCCCCTAGCGAGAGAGAAAACACTTCTCTATTATGCTATGCCAGACTGTCTACGAAGCAAAGTGAAGTAGCAGAGTCTGGTATTACCAGGCTACATTGTGGATGGGGGTAAAACAAAACAAAATGGCAGCAGCTGGAACGTGAAAAAAAATCAATAGGCTACCTACACGTGATATCTTTGCACCTAAGCTTATCAAATGGATTCTTCTTGTGTGTGTAAAATAATAGGATGACACGCATCCATACATTTGAAAAGTCGCCTAGTAAACAATAAACATATGTGAGGCTTAAATCAAGCTTTGTGTGCATCTTACCTTATCAACTACACGAGATGTTTTGGATTGCACACACACAAATCCTTTATGGAATCCTTCCTGTTATTCCCGTGTATTTCAGAAGCAGAATCTCCGTGAGGAACAAATGCATGAGATTAGCACGAACAGCAGCGCTGCATTCAGACGGAAACGTCCATGTGCTGATTACTGTAATATCTATACTGTTTCCTTGAATTCAGGGGTGCAGAAATTGCATAAATGACCATATTATTGACACCATAGAAATCATATAGAGACTAGAAGCCCTATTGGCCGCTGGAAACCGAGAAATCCGCCCGCCATCTTGAACCGGTCGTACTCCTAGTTTAGTTGTGTGGCAGCAGATAAGATGCCAGAGCATTGTGGAGCATTTTCCTGTTCTAATCGCCGGACCATCGAAAATAGGACTTTTCACAAGTAAGTCTTAACATTACCGTACTATTGGTTGTATTTTGTGAATAGAATATTACCAGATAATCGAGAAGGAGCAAGGATATTTGCTATTACTGTACTGAAATCGTTGTGAAATGCTGTTTACTGCATCAGCCGGTGTTCACCCGACATGGAGAGGTGAAGTAACTGTTAAAGTAATAATTACAAGAGCTTCTAGGTTATCAGATAAGCATTCAACTGCCCTTTTGTATAGGTTATTTGTGTTTGCGCACATGATATCAGGAAGCAATGTAGCAATGTAATACACGCATGACAGCGATGCGCAAATTGAGTTGGCCCTCCAACTTCTAGTTTTATTGATAACCTATATCTTATCATATGCGATTTGGCTATTGATATTACAGAAGTCCTGTGGTAAAATTACATTAACTTACTCCATCTACCCTTGTAAAGTTAATCCGAATAGGGCTTAGTCTCGACATTTTCCCCTCCCACATCCAATAAAAAGGTATAGGCTTAGTTTTTAGAAATTACTGATGCAAACACGTTGAAAAGCTTCTTCTCAATTTTTATTACAGGTGGCTGCGTTCGGTGGTTACGGTGGAGAGAGAGAGACTGTCCGTGTTTGTTCGTGTGTAGGCTATGTGCGTGTCACAAATCATATTGTTTCTTCAACTTATTAAAATATCTTACTTTACTGCAACTATCTGTTTCTGCTTCTTTATTATATTTATAGTGTGATTTATAAAATACATTATACCCTTCATCACACATATTGTGTCTGGTCACTTTATATCTTATAGCAGAATATTATATTACTGTTACGCCTACTATGGATATTAAAATACGCCGAAACATGTGTCCTGTATCATAGCTACATGAATGACCTTTGCAGCAAAAAAACCCGCGTGAAAATCAGTTCAGTATTCAGTGAGATATGATTAATTTAATGCGCTGACAGCTCATTTCACCTGCCATTCAGATTACACTGAGCGGAGCGGATGACCGGTTTAAGATGGCGGCTCCAATTCTCGTCCGTGCCAATAGGCAGTAGCGGTCGATAGGGCGTCTATCTATATGATGTCTATGATTGACACTTTAATGAGGCAGTAGCACGCGCCCTCTGGTGATGCACATGCACAGTCACCGTACCTTAAAATACGGAATCGTCCCGTATTTGTGAAATAAACAGCGCGTCCCGTTTTGAATCAATACGGACGGTTTGTCCCGTATTTCCGAGTTGTCTTAAACGCATTATCCCATACAAATCATTAAACCCGCCTTATGTCAAGGTGAAGACTCGTCCTATTCTACCATTGATTGGGTAATACTCGCTGCCATTGTTGGTTTGATTGGTTTGTTTAATACCATCAGGTTCAGGGCCAATCAGAGTCAGAGGAGGGCGGGTCTATTTGCGCGTGATTGCAGTTAGCGTCTTTGTTTCCATAGTGACGAATCTAGAGAACATGCGACTTAAAGGGTTAGTTCACCCCAAAATGAAAATTCTGTCAGTAATTACTCTCCCTCATGTTGTTCCAACCCCGTAAGACCTTCGTTCATCTTCGGGACACAAATGAAGATATTCTTGATTAAATCTGAGAGCTGGATCGATCCTCCATAGGCTTCTAAGGGATTGAAACTTGCCGGCCCAGAAAAGTTATTAAGGGAATTGTTAAATTAGTCCAAGTGACTACAGTGGCTCAATCTTAAGTTTATCAAGCGACGAGAATACTTTTTGAGCGCAAAAAACAATCAAACTTTATTTAAGTTACTTTAGTTAAATTAACGACTTTATTTAAGAATTAATTTCCTTCTCTCTTGGCCTCGAGATTGTTCACGAAGTATAATTGTGTAGCGCGTCTGTGTTGTACGTCACACGTACCCTCAGTATTGGCCGACGCTGGTCATGTGTGTGATATGTGTGCGATCAACCAGAAGCTCTACGCTATTACACTACGTGAACAATCTCGAGGCCAAGAGAGAAGGAAATGAATACTTGAATAAAGTCGTTATTTTTGATTGTTTTTTTGCGCTCAAAAAGTATTCTTGTCGCTTGATAAACTTAAGATTGAGCCACTGTAGTCACTTAGACTATTTTAACGATTCCTTTAATAACTGATGGGGGTGGATTGAAATCCACTGCTGCTTCAATGTATATGTAATGATGAGTAATTATAATCAAATTATTAATCAATATTTTTCTTTCTAAATATTAAATGAGTTGAATGATTTCTCTAGGCTTCTGAGATTTCACTTTGTTATAGAAGTTACCAGTATAATTACTGAAATATTCTTTTCATGTATTCTTTAATGTATGTATTTGATATCTGAATGCAGTAAAAGTGCTTGCTTATTTATCCCAGCTTCCAGAAATGAAATAGGGACTTGTTTTGTGTTTGAGAAAGATCTTCAACGTGTTAAAACCTATAGTTTAATGGACCATTTCTTTGTTAAAGCCTTACTTTCCAGTTATACTAAAGTTAAGAGAAAGAACGCATTATCTTGATGTTTTGAGATGACTCTCATGTTTATAGTTTGAGCCTGGCTAAATCCAACCTTGGAAAAGCTGTGTGTCGGTGTGTGTGTTAGTCTTCTTGGTTAAGGAATCACTGGCATTATTGGAGATTGAGTGAATTGTTGTTCGAGACATGCTGGCGCTCAACAACCCAAATCTGCGACCTGGAAGGTCATGACGTGGGTCCGAATGTGTCCGCTGCATAATCGATGGAGATATGCTTCCGTCTGTCTGTATACGTGTGGAAAATTACTGTGTTTATCTATTTCTTAGCCAATGAGAACCATTCAACATGTAAGCAATGACGTAGCTTAGACCTTGAAAATGGTATAACTGCTGTGATCTTTGTAACTGTAAGCGGGGCGGCCTACGAACTCCTGTGTGAGTATTGAAGCTGACTTCTGCTGATGAAACTGCAAACTATCTTCAGTAAAACTTTTCTTTAATTTTTTATAATTCTGACTCCGGGTCTTCATTCTTCATATCTGGTTCTGGGTCTTTGACTGTAAACCCCTTACATAACTTTTCGGGGCCGGCAAGTTTCAATGCCTTAGAAGCCTATGGAGGAGTGATCCAGACTCAAATGAAGATATTTTTGATTAAATCTGTGTTCCGAAGATGAAGTTTTATGGGGTTGGAACAACATGAGGGAGAGTAATTACAGACAGAATTTTCATTTTGGGGTGAACTATCCCATTAAAGCAGCATGCCGTGACATTACAAATCCGTGCTTTTAAAGGTATGAGCCTATTGTTGTTTTTTTTTGTTTTTTTTTACACTTTGGAAATTGTCAGAGCTTGGTAGACAGGTAACTATTATATTTGTTAATGTTATTAAACATATTAATTAATACATTAGAATTTGTATTATTAAATATTAATCATATATGCATACTAAATTATGATCGTATCTGTAATACACAATTTATGGCAATTAAAAAAAGTTTAAAAAGTGCTACATTATTTAAATAAATAAATAATAATAATAATAATAATTCATTACATTTATATAGCTCTTTTCTGGACACTCAAAGCGCTTTGCATAGAGGGGGGGAGGGGGGGAGGGGGGGGATCTCCTCAACCACCACCAATGTCCAGCATCCACTTGGATGATGCGACGGCAGCCATATTGCGCCAGAACGCTCACCACACACCAGCTTACTGGTGGAGAGGAGACAGTGATGAAGCCAATCAGTGTATATATGGGGATGATTAGGAGGCCATGATGGACAGAGGCCAAGGGGCAAATTTGGGATTTTTTGTGACCACAGAGAGTCAGGACCTCGGTTTAACGTCTCATCCGAAGGACGGTGCTATTTTTGACAATATAGTGTCCCCATCACTATACTGGGGCGTTAGGACCCACACAGACCACAGGGATAGCACCCCCTGCTGGCCTCACTAACACCTCTTCCAGCAGCAACCTGGCTTTCTAAGAAGGTCTCCCATCCAGGTACTAACCAGGCTCAGCCCTGCTTAGCTTCAGTGGGCAACCAGTCTTGGGCTACAGGGTGATATGGCTGCAATAAATGACAAACAAGTACATAATCATTTCAAAATCAATTTAAGTAGTAAATAAAAAAATCAAAAAAATATCCCATCCACGCAGAATTGTCAAAAACATGATTACTGGTTCAGTAATCCCTAACATATACTGAAGTTTTTTTTAAATAAATAAAATAATAAAATGATAATAATATAAAATGTGTTCAGTTGCAAGCTCACATACTTGATCTCATGTTTACTCGTGGTTTATTGTTGAGCTGTCAAGTTGTCATGTTGAAATAATCAGTTCCATGTCCTTGACACATTTTATTTATTTCATTTAATTATTTATTTATTTATTTATCGCGTGTATGGGTGTCCCTTCTTTGGCCCCACTGAAGGTGGCAACCCTAGTTGCACACAACTAAATCATATCTTCGATGCTTCCTGAATGTTCAATGCAATAGTTAGTGAAAATTCAGATGACAATGTTGTAATCTAGCTGGAACTTAAGAGCATCATGGACTGTTTTTCCCCCGATATAAATTGTGGGGGTTAATATTGGATTCCCTGGCTTACCACAATAATTAAACACTTATGCATCTATGTGTAACGGAGCTAGTAACGGGTAGCTAGTAAGTCTGGTGTTACATTTGCATGCAAATACCTATTTGATGATCTTTTCCTTATTGTTGAGTAATAGCATGCGAAATCCACAGGTTGCAGGTTCAGAATACAGTAGCCTAAAGCAGTGCTTCTCAATTCTGGTCCTGCATGGGGACCCACAGCTCTGCACATTTTATGTCTTCTTTATCTCACACACCCAGTTCAATTCATCCTAACGAGCTTATGATCTGAATCAGGTGTGTTAAATGAGGGAGACATACAAACTGTGCAGAGCTGTGGGTCCCCAGTACCAGGATTGCGAACCATCAAACCAGAGCAAAAGTTTACCATTGAACAACTGGTTACAATCATCAGAAACATTGGTTGCAATACATGTGTATACAGATTCCAGCTAGTAAGTTAATATAAAACAAACATCCAAGGTATTTTTTTAAAGTAAATATTTAAGTAATATAAGTAATAATATATTTAAGTAATATTTTTAAGTAACTTGTTCATTTTTTTTGAAAGTTCTGTAGTATTTAGACTTGACTTAAAATTACATCATTCATTTTCAAATAAAATGACTGACAAAGAAATTAAACTGACAAAATAGACAAATATAGTGTATGTATTTGAAAACACTTGATGAAAAAACTGACAGTGACATGAAATAACAATTATAACCAGTAGGTGGCTTCAGTGATGGATGTTGCCTGTTCTTTGGGAACTCCATTTCTAGACACAAGTTTTGAATTTGGATATATAAGGTGCTTCTCATTTCTTATTTGTGCATCCTCGTTTCCTTTCCTTGCAACCTTTCCTCGGGTCTCAGCTTTACCCCCTGTAAGATGCGAGGAAAGGTTGCAAGGAAAGAAATGTTTTTTATACATTGGAATGATTGATCACATACTTGATCACTTGAGCGTCACTTCACAGCATCATCAGCAGCGCTAAAAGTATCTGCCCTTATGTTGTTGAAGTTTGTTTATTTAAGAAATTCATAATAAATAATAATAAAGCAAGATACCTTGTTGAAATATGTGAGATGTGTGGTTTATGTAAACTGCAAAAGTATAAATTAAAATGATTGTGACAGATGTGAAGGGGGAGGAGAATTGATACATGCGTCACGTTTAGTCGATAAAACTCTTCCGCAAAGCGTACACCCGTGCATCCTCGCTCATGACTCCTCTGGAAGCCTCCTAACTCCTCGTCCTTCGCCTCCTCGCGGTGCAATTAGATCGGTTTCCGGGTCATAGGATGGAGGACGGAGGAGCAAGGAGACGAGGAGAGATGTTGAGAAGCACCCATAGCCTACTTGTAATATACTTAGAAACTACTACTCTTGAGTTTATCATGTTTAAATTCACTTGTTTTGAAGTTCAGTTTTTGCAGTGATGCCACAAATAGTTACAAAATAGTGATGCAATGAATGAAAAGTCATAGAGTAGGCCTACACACTATTTTGTCATATCGTTTATTTAAAACATCAAGCATCAACATTCAGTAACTCTAATGAAGTTAACTAATAAAAATCACAAGAAAACAGAATTAATAATCAGAAGATTAGCAAAAAAACGCTACTAAAGAGAATAGCAAGAAAATAATTTGTCATAAAAACGGAGTAAAAAAAAGTGACAAATCCTGTTTAAACCTTCTTGCTCTTGTTGCATGGGTAGCAGTAAGTAGTTATAACAGCGTGTGACTTGCAAATGTACATGTTACACTTACTGCACGTCATGCTGGTTTTTGTGTCCTTTGGATGACAGACCTGACATCTTTTCCTCTTAGAGGGGGAGGCTTTATTTTCTGAAGAGCATGCTCGTGCTTCCATTACCATATTCTGAGAGGCTAGCGAGCGGGGAATGCATTGCCGTCTTTTCATGAAGGGAGTCACCAGAGCTTCCCCTAGCTCCTCCAGAAAGAGTCTCCTTTTAAAGCTCTTCTGTTTGTTCCACGTAGGATCTATTTCGTTCCAGATGACAAGTGAATTGTAGGCGGAGACATCCAACATATTAAAGAAAACAACCATTGGCCAACGCATTGTCTTTCTTTGGCAGGTGTATGTGGCAACTAGCTGAAAGTTAAATGACAAGCAAACAACACAAAACTTTAGTCATCAGCTGACAATTCAGGTCACTTCATACATGCCATTTGCCCTAAAAGTTGTAATAAGATGGTAGTAGTAACAGGTCTTTTCAACTCTATTATGTTCATCCAGGTTTATCAGAATTTTGAAAAAGAAAACATATGCACAGATGAATTGTTCACAATAAGATCTATTATATGCATTTAGAAAATAGATTGGGTTGATTTTACATTTCATGCCAATAACGTATAAATAATGCAAAGTAGTAAATTACCTGGTCAAGAGTGTCGACTCCACCTTTGGTCTTGTTGTAGTCTAGGATAATTTCTGGCTTCTTGTGGTCATCGCTGCTTATTGCTGCATCTCTATGTAATGTGCTCATCAAAAGCACGTTTTTATTTTTTCTGGGAATGTAGGACACAAGAGCGTGTGTCTCGGTGAAGGCGAACATGGACGAGAATCGGGCCCTGCCTTTGACTGACAGGAGCGCAGGGGGCAGCTCAGTCTTGTTTGATCTGACCGTTCCGATCATGGTCATTTTTCTTCGGAGGAGCTCCTCGCCGAGGGCATACGAGGTGAAAAAGTTGTCGCATGTAATGGTGTGTCCCTGGAGACCGGATGTCATGTCCAACACCACACGCATTCCCTGGTTCTTTTCTGGCTTTCTGTCGGCAGCTTTGCCAGTGTAGATCTGCATGTTCCATGCGTAGCTCGAGCTGGAATCGCACGCCGCCCAGATTTTAATTCCATACTTGCTGGGTTTACTCGGCATGTATTGTTTGAAGGGACAGCGACCTCTGAAAGGGACCAGGCACTCGTCCACAGTGATGCTCGGGCCTGGATTGTACAAGAGCGGCAGGCGTTGGACCCATTTTTCCCAGATGTCCCTTACTGGTGCCAGCTTGTCATCTTTCTGTCGGCCAGGCCCTGCAACCCTTCTATAAAAGCAGAAGACCCTTGACATAATGGAAAAAGTTTTTAAAGGCATGGTAGCACGAAAAATTGCCCTTCCTGACACACCGTTCCATAAGCTTTCCAAAGCCTCATGGTGAGATCGATACACACCCGCCAGAATCAACAGACCGAAATAGGCCTGTAAGTCCGTCCAGTCCAGGTTCTTCCAGGCTTTACCAAAAATATGTTTCCCCTCTAAATTGGACATTTCAATCATAATCTTTTTAATGTCATTTGGGAAAAAACAATTCAAATGTTGATTTTATGTCGTTGGCATTGGAACATGCAAACCTGGTTGGTCCAGGGGTCATTTTGATGACACGATGAGATGGTAATTTCCCTCGTCTCTCTGAAGGAGTTGTTGAAGTCCACAATATGTTCCTGTTTTTGGACTGGTAAGCGCCTCCACCTCTGGAGGGTCCTCTTCCTCTTCTTCATCTTCATCAGTAGAGTGGTAGTCTGGGTCGAATTCTGTATTGTCCTCTGTTTCAGAAGCTTGATCGAAGAGCTCCTCCTCTGGCTCAGCTTCTCCTTCCAGATATCTTTCCTCTTCCATCCATCCATCATTTAAATGTGGGGTCGCATCTCTTTCCTCATCTATGCATCCATCACTTGATTGTTGGGTCGCATCTCTTTCCTCTTCTATGCATCCATCACTTGATTGTTGGGTCGCATCTCTTTCCTCTTCTATGCATCCATCACTTGTATTTAGGGTTGTGTGTCTTTCCTCTTCTCTGGATTCAAATAAACGAACCAGGGACTCCACAACACTAAACCGTCTCTTCATTATGCAGCTACAGATTGAACTGCAAGAAAGGTCCAAGGGAAACCACATTTATAATTTAATTTGTAATACTTGATCAAATGTGCTCTATATACTAAAACAGTGAAACATGTTGATAAACACTTTGGAAGAACAATTTGGTGTCTTTTCTATTAAAATTAAAAGATGACACTTTTCTTTAAAGCTAATGATGGTTTGTGTGTTTATGGTTTAGAAATAAGGATAAGATATGTCAATAACCAGCTTTGAAAACAATTGAAGCCTTTGAAATGTCCTCACTTAAGTAAAAATAACTTTTTTTATTTGATTCTAATAAAATGGATGGTTTTAAAACACTGCTGCTTTTACATAAAGAATGATTAATGAACAAGTAATTATTAACAACAATTACATTTCAACAAAATCTGTATCTTTTCTATCAATTTCAGTTTAATGACAGACATTCTGTAATATGGTTAAAATCATATTCTACACAGATGTCAAAAGGAGTGTTCATGCATAATCAAAAAAAAAAACTATATAAAGTTTGTCAAGAAAATGTTTGACGTTGGCTTGAAAAGGCCTAGTTAGAAAGTTTGAAGTAGTTTTAGAAGCATGATGTTTAAAGGTTTTTAAAGTAGTAGTTTATCCGGGTACTTTTCACCTACTGTTTTTCAACACTATTATTTTTTTTGGTGATTTCTCTGGTTTTAAACATTGTTGGAAATATTTGGGATAATGTAAAGTACATAAATTAACAAAATACTGTTCTAGATGTTTTTGGATATTTTAATCAAATAATTTAAAAATGTTGTGCCTTTAAATTATTTAACTCATTGCATCGTGGTCTCTAAATTAACTATGTTGCATTTTGTGAATCCATGGTTTTATTGTTGTATGTGGCTATACACGTCTTATTATTATTCCTTTGGCAACATTCTAAAGCCATGACAGTAAAGCTAATCTGAATTAAAATGTTGAAAAATTAATTATTGACAAAATAAACCTCTGTGCTATAGCGTCGCCCATTCATTTATTTGCCTGTGTTCTACATTGTGGATAGCCTGACTACGTCAGACTTCCTACTTCCGCTAATTTCATTTCGCTCCTGTAGTCAGTCTGAGATAGCAGCCTATCTTTCTGTTTTCCACCGGCCTGAAAACAGCCGGGCCAATCAACGAACAGAAGGCGGGCTGAAAGCCGTGACGTAGTCGCTAAGCGCCGAGTTTAAGAGTTAGGTCAGAGAAATCGAAAACGACCGCGGATAGGGAGACGCGGATGCAATTCGCTCTGTTGTGGAGAATATTCCGGGCATTAGCAAACTGAAGCCCGAAGTAGAAGAGTGTGTATTAAACATTTTGAATGGAGGTGATGTTGTGGCACTACTCCCTTTGGGAAAAATTTAATTTATCAACTATTACCGATCGTCAGCGAGAAACTGGGGAGCCTTTTGACAGGTCAGTGTCTCCTTTCTTTTCCAGGTCTTAAATACCGTAAAACTTCAAATAATAGCCCGGGCTTTTATTTGCCCAAATAGCCTAACTGCAGCCGGCTTGTATTTGAGACAGGCGTCTATATGAGACAGGCCTTTATAATTTAGTGTTGAGATGTTGTTCCTAGAGTCTCTAATCTATAAAAATCTCCAAATGCTCCACGTGAAACTGCGGTCTTCCGATCTTTTACTATCTTGTCGATTGATTTTGATTAATTTGCGAGGGAGAGAGAGCAAGACAGCGCTCGTGTTGTTTGAAGACGTGATAGTGCGCACGCGGCTCTCTCTCTCTCTCTCTCTCTCTCTCTCTGCTCGTTTGCGCCCTGTCAACGCAGCAGTCATTCTATTAGCATCAATCACCGATCAAAAAAGTCGTTCACAGCCATGTTCACTCCGGTATTTCGCTCGCATCATCAAGTGTTTACAGCAGGTGGAAGTTCGATCATAGATTTGAGTTCGATGCATGATGTCTTTGGTTCGATGCAGCTGTGTCAGCACATAACATACGTCATGAATAAACTTATCTGATTGGCTTACGGTTAACCAATGATTTTAAACTTCAGAAATCGCCCCCCAGCGAGAGAGAAAACACTTCTCTATTATGCTATGCCAGACTCTGTCTACGAAGCAAAGTGAAGTAGCAGAGTCTGGTATTACCAGGCTACATTGTGGATGGGGGTAAAACAAAACAAAATGGCAGCAGCTGGAACGTGAAAAAAAATCAATAGGCTACCTACACGTGATATCTTTGCACCTAAGCTTATCAAATGGATTCTTCTTGTGTGTGTAAAATAATACGATGACACGCATCCATACATTTGAAAAGTCGCCTAGTAAACAATAAACATATGTGAGGCTTAAATCAAGCTTTGTGTGCATCTTACCTTATCAACTACACGAGATGTTTTGGATTGCACACACACAAATCCTTTATGGAATCCTTCCTGTTATTCCCGTGTATTTCAGAAGCAGAATCTCCGTGAGGAACAAATGCATGAGATTAGCACGAACAGCAGCGCTGCATTCAGACGGAAACGTCCATGTGCTGATTACTGTAATATCTATACTGTTTCCTTGAATTCAGGGGTGCAGAAATTGCATAAATGACCATATTATTGACACCATAGAAATCATATAGAGACTAGAAGCCCTATTGGCCGCTGGAAACCGAGAAATCCGCCCGCCATCTTGAACCGGTCGTACTCCTAGTTTAGTTGTGTGGCAGCAGATAAGATGCCAGAGCATTGTGGAGCATTTTCCTGTTCTAATCGCCGGACCATCGAAAATAGGACTTTTCACAAGTAAGTCTTAACATTACCGTACTATTGGTTGTATTTTGTGAATAGAATATTACCAGATAATCGAGAAGGAGCAAGGATATTTGCTATTACTGTACTGAAATCGTTGTGAAATGCTGTTTACTGCATCAGCCGGTGTTCACCCGACATGGAGAGGTGGGGTAACTGTTAAAGTAATAATTACAAGAGCTTCTAGGTTATCAGATAAGCATTCAACTGCCCTTTTGTATAGGTTATTTGTGTTTGCGCACATGATATCAGGAAGCAATGTAGCAATGTAATACACGCATGACAGCGATGCGCAAATTGAGTTGGCCCTCCAACTTCTAGTTTTATTGATAACCTATATCTTATCATATGCGATTTGGCTATTGATATTACAGAAGTCCTGTGGTAAAATTACATTAACTTACTCCATCTACCCTTGTAAAGTTAATCCGAATAGGGCTTAGTCTCGACATTTTCCCCTCCCACATCCAATAAAAAGGTATAGGCTTAGTTTTTAGAAATTACTGATGCAAACACGTTGAAAAGCTTCTTCTCAATTTTTATTACAGGTGGCTGCGTTCGGTGGTTACGGTGGAGAGAGAGAGACTGTCCGTGTTTGTTCGTGTGTATGTGCGTGTCACAAATCATATTGTTTCTTCAACTTATTAAAATATCTTACTTTACTGCAACTATCTGTTTCTGCTTCTTTATTATATTTATAGTGTGATTTATAAAATACATTATATCCTTCATCACACATATTGTGTCTGGTCACTTTATATCTTATAGCAGAATATTATATTACTGTTACGCCTACTATGGATATTAAAATACGCCGAAACATGTGTCCTGTATCATAGCTACATGAATGACCTTTGCAGCAAAAAAAACCGCGTGAAAATCAGTTCAGTATTCAGTGAGATATGATTAATTTAATGCGCTGACAGCTCATTTCACCTGCCATTCAGATTACACTGAGCGGAGCGGATGACCGGTTTAAGATGGCGGCTCCAATTCTCGTCCGTGCCAATTCATAGATGCCACCTACGTCATGCCAAATAGAACGCCGCCATATTTACGACCGATCTCGCCCGTTATGGGCGCCCAAACTGCCTGTTTGAATGAGAGAGAGACAGAGATAACTGGAGAAAAAATTAATTTTAGGCTCCGATCCTTATTTGTTACCCCCAGTTTTATTTTGTCCACTATTATCTGCCTCATACTTGCCCCAATTTGTTTGTTTATATTATGCATAACCCCTCCCCTGAAGGCTTTCAAGAGTAACGTTACTGATGCATATAAAATACACTGTGGCTAAAAGTGCGGCACCTGGCCAACACGGATTTATACTTAATCATGTGAAATGTAGGTATTATTTAAAAAAAAAATTCAAATGTATGATTTTGGTGGTAGTTTGCTCTGACTAGGTAGCGAGTGTTAGCTAGTGACTTAACAGCTGGTATCTTATAGCCACGGCTCATGGCTAGCTGTCATTAATCTGGATTAGGCCTGTCGCGATAGTCATAATCAATTAATCGCACGATTTAAAAAAAATAGCTCTATTTTTTCCGGTCGCAATCATTTCCATTTGCATGCTTGTTTGTTTTCCTCTCTCTCTCTCTCTCTCTCTCTCTCTCTCTCTCTCTCTCTCTCTCTACCAAAGAGACTGGATGACAACTCTGTGTAAGACATAACCGACATAAGTGAATACTCTCCAAAAAGGACATTTAAACATAATGTTGTGCGTATTTGTCCATTCAACACGAAACAGAGCTCAGTTCATTCCTCGCGTGCTGTATAGGGGTCTATGGCCGCACGCTTCGGGTCGGTGTGTGCGCACAGAAATATGAGACATTATACACAATATGAGACATGATGCAGCGCATGCCAACTCGTGTCCCGCTAGGTAGATCAGCAAGTTACAGTACAAATGTAAAAATACCAGTTCGGGGTTCCTCTTTCGGCTGTTGTTGCAGCCAACTACACAACATATTGCAGGCATTACTGAGAACGTCGGTCGTAAAGATGGCGGCGCAAAGCTACAGTGACGTCATGTGAACCGAACGAATAGGCAGTAGCGGTCGATAGGGCGTCTATCTATATGATGTCTATGATTGACACTTTAATGAGGCAGTAGCACGCGCCCTCTGGTGATGCACATGCACAGTCACCGTACCTTAAAATACGGAATCGTCCCGTATTTGTGAAATAAACAGCGCGTCCCGTTTTGAATCAATGCGGACGGTTTGTCCCGTATTTCCGAGTTGTCTTAAAGTCCCCGTGAACCGGAAGTTGCAAACGACTTTTCTCCAGTGCTGTGACGTATTTCCGAGAGAAACGGAATACTAAATGAGGCAAAATAGTGAGCGTGGCTTTTTTTTCCAACTAGCACCTGATTGGATCTAGAAAAATGCACCTCTACTATGGCAAGCCGTTTTAGCATTTAAACCTTTGTTCTGACTATCTATAAATATATTTTAAGCTAGTAACAATTGTATTTTGACGAGTGATAATTATAATTCGCCTAGTCAGAATGACAATTAGAGATATCTGCAATTATAACTGCACTAGTAAGAAATCCGATTTGAGATATCTGTAATATATTTTGACTAGTCAAAACTCAATTTAAGATATCTGTAATGATGTCATTGATATCTTTAAAAGACGCGTCGTTTATCCGCAAAGGTAATTGGAGATATCTCTAATTCGATTTCGACTAGTCACAATTGTATTTTAAGATATCTGAATTGTACTCGCTCCTAGACGAATCCACTGTTGCGTGACGTGAAAGTTACATTTCCTCAGCACCACCCAGATCCCCTCCTCCCTGCTTTTGTTTTCCGAGAGAAAATATATGAAGTAGTTCAGGGATTATTAAACGATGGCTGCAGCTGTTCTCGACAAAATAGCAAGAAAGTGTCAACAAATTGAAAGAGCTCAAAGTCAGGGAAATTGTGGTGAGCGCGAACTTCGTGCGATAGATGACTGCTTAAGAAATGCACAGAGAATTTCGTATTTGCTACCTCTTGAGACGTATGAAGAATTGAACAGAAATCTGGATGAAATTCGAACAATGTTGTCAACGCATTTGCGGAGTGAGGGAACTACAGCTTTTTCCGTTTCTCGAAGGAGCTCAGGTGAGTTTCTGGTTTTTAAAAACTATGTTCTTTATCTGCAGTAACCGCATACACAAAAGCGAGGCATCTTGTTTTTGTCTTGTTTATGTGTTAGTTTATTGTCTGCTCTCTACTTTGGTCATGACGGTAGCCATGGTAATACAACTGTAACTTTCCCCTCGGTCTGCATTAAAAGTAATCTAACCAGTGTACATGCTATGTAACTATTCGCTTAAAATTAATACAGTTATAATACACATTCAAATCTATATACCTATTGTACATAATACATATAGTTAAAAGTATGACTGTACAACAAACTGTATGCCTACATAATTGTATTAACATTTTAGAAGAAAATAAGGATTAAAGAAACAATTATTTGAATGGCTACTAAAAAACGCTACTGATAAGATTCCACACACATGCCATGTCAAGCCATAAAAATGTATTTGTATGTGACATTCAGATTATTACACATCAATGTACCTTATTTGCGTTTAAAAATAACAGAAACAGACACTCCAACAGGTCAAAGTTTAATTTTCATTTTTCAACTTTGTCTGGTCAAGTTCCATGACTCATAAAGAAATTGTATTTCTTCAACATTTGTACTAAATATTGAAAAAGTAATTTAAATCTGCCATCACCCTGTTTTTAGACCATTACCTTGTTCCATTCCTTCTTTTCTTTCCATTCTTATTTGTCACCATTTTTCTAATATTATACTGCTTGCCATTAGGAGCTACTTGTCAGTAATTCAAATATATGTTACTTTCAATTGCAGGTAGCCGAGGTAGACCAGCCATTCAAATAACACGTGACCAAATTGAATTTTTAATGAAGCAAGGTCACACAGTCAAGCGAATGGCAAGAATGTTAGGGTGCTCATCCTCATTTCTGTACAAGAGGTCCAAGCTGCTTGGTGTATCAATCAGGAGCAGAATGTCAGGAGTGGATGAGGAAGAACTTGAAAATGTAGTGAGACGACTCCAATGCCAGTATCCAAATACTGGAAATGAGGTAAGCCTTGTTTGATTCCATTTTTTAGGTCTCTCCTATCAGTTCATAAACTAATTATTATTATTTAATTTTTTTTTGTTTTTCAATTCAATGCAACCATTTTAGATGATGCGGGCCTTACTGGTTGCAGAAGGATTGAGGGTTTCCCGGCATAGGGTTCGTGAGATGTTGGTCGTATCAATCCAGCGGCTGCTGCAAGGAGATGGAGTAGCACAGTGGCTAGAAGAGTTTATCATGTGCCCTGTCCCAACAGTCTCTGGCACATTGATGGCAACATGCGCCTCATAAGGTTAGTTTAATTGTAGTTTTTGTCCTGCTAATGCAGCATTTAAATGGTGTGACAGTGCGTTTCTGCGATACTAAATTATAGCCTAGTGTAGACTTGTATTATCCAATTTTGATTTATAGAATCTACAGCCAAATATGTTCACACACATGCAATTACCACAACCTAAGCAGACATTGTAAATCATAATACTACAATAACATTATAACAGTTCACCATACCGTCCTGGCCTAAAACGAGTAAATGTTAAATCATTAAGACATTTTAGATCCAATGACGTTTTGTAAAGCTGGTTTGAAAGAGTATGTACTGTGAAACTGTACAAATGTTTCACTTGATGCATTTATTATATGAATTATTAATACATTACATACAATTATTCTAAGTATAACACAGTGTAGTTTGTATTTTACTCCTATAGTCCCTAATATTCCAGTTGTCCTTATGTTGCCCTACATTTCCCCATTTCTTGATTATTAGACCCTGCTTTTTTCATCATTTATTCATGTAAAAAAAAAAAAAAAAAAAAAATGTGTTCACAATAACATTTAAAGTGTCTTCAGTGACATCCAGCATAACAGAAACCTGGGAACTGTGAAAAAGTGGGACCTGTAGGACCTCTTTGTTCTTCACACTTTACTACCTATAATATTTAACTTACATTTTGTATTTTTACTTTTAGATGGGGTTTTGTGATTCATGGTGCAATCGATGGACATTCCCGACTAATCACATACCTAAATTGCAACACCAACAACTGTGCCAGTACTGTGCTGTCTCAGTTTATTCAAGCAACATGCCTTTACGGTCTGCCCTCTAGGGTAAGGTCAGATCACGGTGGTGAGAACTTACAAGTGGCCTTGTTTATGAACCTTGTACAAGGACTTCAGCGCCGGAGTCACATTACTGGGGAATCTGTCCACAACCAAAGGATAGAACGTTTGTGGAGGGATGTATTTTTACATGTGCTACAATCATTCTACAGCATGTTCTACAGTCTTGAAGATTCTGAACTGCTTGATCCCAGCAATGACCTTCACAAAGTTTCGCTCAGCATAGTTTTTCTTCCACAGATCCAAGCTAGACTACAGCACTTCAAAGAGGCATGGAATCACCATGCTTTGCGGACAGAAAACAATAAAACACCAACACAGATATGGACAGAAGGAATGCTGTCAATGATAGGAACTGACAGCACAGCCATCAACAATGTGTTTGGAGACGATCTCTACAGGCCAGAACATTTTAATGAACTCCTGGTTCAACATGGCATTGAGTCTTTGCCCACAGCTGAAAATGAAGAAATCCCAGCTGTAACTGTTGAACAGCCTCAAATTAACCTTACTCCTCAGCAAATGGAAACGGTTTCCCATGCTATTGACCATATTGCAGATTTGAAGCTTAAGTTTCAGGTATGTTGTGCAGAAATTGCTAATGTTTTGGCAAACTAGTGTTGCAGATTAGAGTGTTATAAAGAATGTCATTCTTTTGTAATATTTTAATATGTAAAAGGCTGAATTACAAGAATGCTCTGTTGAAGAATTAATAGATGCTTAGATGCTGACTTTGAAAAAATGATTTTCTATGAAAAGCTGGTGTATAAGTGAGAGAACCTGAACAAACAGTTAAAAATTAGCAATGTAACACTGTTTTTCCACAATAAACACGAACATGCATAATGCAGAACAATGCATTTTATTTTGCAATGGATGCACATCTCAAACATATTTGACTTCAAGGTGCTTCTTAAATGAAACATTAAATTTATAAAAGCTGTACTCAGTTGTAACTACCTAAAATTACTTTGTGTAAAAAGGTAGGCTAATACTAAAGCTTAAAGGGTAAGTTCACCCCAAAATGAAAACTCTGTCAGTAATTACTCTCCCTCATGTTGTTCAACCCCGTAAGACTTTCATTCATCTTCGGAACACAAATGAAGATATTTGTGATTAAATCTGAGAGCTGGGTCACTCCTCCATAGGCTTCTAAGGGATTGAAACTTGACAGCCCCGAAAAGTTGTTAAAGAAATCGTTCAAAGAGTCCAAGTGACTACAGTGGCTCAATCTTAAGTTTATCAAGCGACGAGAATACTTTTAGTGCGCAAAAAAACAAACAAAAATAACGACTTTATTCAAGTATTGATTTCCTTCTCTGTTGGCCTCGAGATTTCACATAGTGTAATTGCGTAATGCTTCTGGTTGAACGTCACACGCATCACACACATGACCAGCGTCAGCCAATAGTGAGCCTACGTGTGACGTATAACACAGAAGCGCTGCGCTGTTACACTACGTGAAATCTCGAGGCCGACAGGTGGAAATGAATACTTGAATAAAGTCGTTATTTTTGTTTTTTTTGCGCACAAAAAGTATTCTCGTCGCTTGATAAACTTATAATTGAGCCACTGTAGTCACTTGGACTATTTTAACGATGTCTTTAATGACTTTTCTGGGCCGGCAAGTTTCAATCCCTTAGAAGCCTATGGAGGAGTGACCCAGCTCTCAGATTTAATCACAAATATCTTCATTTGTGTTCCGAAGATGAACGAAAGTCACACGGGGTTGAACAACATGAGGGAGAGTAATTACTGACAGAATTTTCATTTTGGGGTGAACTAACCCTTTAAAGCATGATACTTCTGTAAGTCATAAATCATTGACAACATTTTATTTTCTTTGCTGAACTATTCTTTTAAAAGAGGAAAAATTAACATTCTTCTTTTCATTCCAAAAACAAAGAAACTAATACATTGGTACTATCTGAGGGTGAGTGAACAATGACAATTTTCATATTTGGGCTAACTCTTTTTAGCAACAAGATACAAACTCACCACAATGCAACAAAACCCCATCCATTATGGATGCAGTTCTAGATTTAACCATTTCAGGCAACACCAAAATATGGGCTCTGCATGATTCCCTCTGTCATGTAGGTCTTGAACATTTCATATTCTGTGTGTATCGGCAGTCGTAGTATAATGAGGCAAGTATTGGCCTCTGGAAAGATTTTCCTGTCTTGATGGAGGAACTCTATTTCTGGGCGGTGGGGGAAACCCAGAGGTGGCACTGTGGAGGCTCCAGTGACAAACTCCATTATACTCTCCAGAGTGACTCCATCAGTCTCTCCCTCTGCAAAATATATGTACAGAAAATCACAAACCTCAAAAGACTAACCTATTATAAAATGTGTGGTACTTGCAGTTCTTTCACAGTGATATTTTGATCTAAACAGGATTATCCAGCCTGTCTAATTATGACTATATTTAGCTGCATGGTTTCTATATTTTGTCTGATTACAAAAAAATAAAAAATACAATCCTAAGTATTTGTTCTGCATAATGGTTAGATTCACCACAAATAAGATAAACATTTTTCATTTCAAACACTTGTTTTCTTCAAATCGAAGTCACTGTTTTTAAGTACTCTTTGTTTATAGAGGACCAATAGCATAAAACAAATAATGACACATTACAAGAGAATTAAAAGCTACATAAAGTAGGCAGCGTTAGCATTCTAGCTATTAATTTAACTGCATGTTTCCTGCTCATAATGAAACAGTCTGAATATAAATATTTACTGTAATTGTAGTGATTCAGGACAAGGCACAAACACAATTTGGAAAATGGATTTAAGTATTCACCCATTACACTGTAGAAATTTTAAACATTTTGAAAAAATTTTTTTTACATGGCATACCTTTAACATTACATAAAAACATGTCATACCTTCAACATCGATCAACCAGTCCCTCCAGTAGCAGATGGTCTGGTTTTCCTTTGCCCTTCTGTTGCTGCCTTGTGGAGAAAAATTCACATAAAAAAGACTGCAGAGGTCCTTTGCTTGAAGGGGCCTCTGCTCATTGACGAACATGTCATAAAAAAGTGCAGGATATTTCTGCATCTCTTCCAGCAAACCGAGAGTTTGTAACCCTTCTGAAAACCTGCATAACAAACATAGTAGTCAATGGAAGTTTCAAGCTGATGATAGTTATGTTGTCATCAAAAAGGTAAGGCTTAAAAATGTACTTCACCCAAAAAAAATGTCAATTCTGTCATTAATTATGACGGTCAACCCGTAAGAAGACCTTCATATACTGTATGTTTTCAACACAAAAGGTGTTCTATCATGACAACTCTCAGGAGATGTTAGCATGGTAGTATCTTTATTTGTGTTCTGGAAGTTAACTTAAGTCCTGGGTGTGGAAACCCATGCGGGTGAATAATTAACAACAGAATTTTAATATTTTGGGCAGACTAACCCTTTAAATCACTTACTGGTCCAAGGCAGCTCGCAGTCTCCCATTCACAAAGAACTCTGCAGCTGACTGGACAAGAGAGTTCCTTTCTGTCAGGTGTGATGCATATCTCAAGGCACCAATGATACTTAAGCTGTCTGCTGCTTCTGCAATGGCACAATTTGCCTCCTGAACAGTTGTTCCTTCCTGTATCTAAAACAGTTGCGAAAAAAGCTATTTTACAATTGTGAGGAAAAACCATCTGTATCGGCACAGAATGAAACTGTTAAGCAAAGAGAACCGTTCAGCCTGATGATAGAAAAGCAGCTCTAGATGCCCTGTGTTCTGTATGACACTGATGCCTGCTCAAGCAGAGCTGAGCAACATGTACCCATTAACTGTTTTTACATGTACTTTGAAAGCTGTAGCTCACAATTAGGGTAAGGGGCATTACATTTCTGACACACACTTGTGGGTGTTTGGTCAATCACAGTGCACATAGAGGAGCTAAAATAATGCACTGCATATGAAAATTAATGTGGTTTTTTTAACGTTGAAGCATGTCGACACATTTTCCAAATACACAAAATAATGATCTTTAATAATAGCATCATATAACATCTTTAAACAATTATTTAAATTCTCAAACATCTCCGTACCTTGATTAGTTGCTCCCTCAATGTATGATCTCCAACCTCATCCACTGAGGCAGAGGATGTTGGCATACCACAGATCTGCTGAAAAAGCCTTTCGGAGAAGAAATGTGGGCCAACTCCTCCATGGACGACACACATAGCAATCATCTTCCCCACTGATGCATACAAACTATTCTCCAAAGCTAAAGTAAAACAGAAGAAATATTGATGTCAGAAATTCCTACAGAACCATTATAAATACTTTTAAAAGTTAATATTTTACACCTCAGTCACCCCTGGCTTAATTTTGTTATTAGAATTCAGGAGATCTGTTCATTATTGGACAATTTTAAATGCAGGTGAAAACAGGACTGTCATCCTTACATTCTACAGTCTTACATTTCTAATGTAACTGAGGAAAACTGAGACAATTTTTTACTTTTTGACTCTTTGTAGGTCTCATCTTTGTCCAAATTCTTTTTTCTTAGAATTGCATAATATGAACTAACAACTGCAAGTTATATAATCAAACTGGTTTACTATAAAGTCATGACTGTGAGATATAAACTTTATAAGTCAACTCTATAAGCTTTATAATCACAATGGCAAGTTTATATCCCATAATTCTGGAAAAAAAATATTGCACAATTGTGAGGAAAAAGTCATATGAAACAGTTATATATACACATGTGTAACTTGAATACTTTACACATTTTTATTATAACAGCTGTATAGATTAACAAAGTGTGAGGTGTAGATTATATGATTATATTTAGATCTACCCTCATCACCTGAAAGGTTGCAGGAAAGAGCACTGAGCATTGATCCAATTGAAGGCAGTGATCTAATCATTGCAACATGATTTCTGCGTTCTCACAAAATCTTTTTATCATAACTAATAGCGCAAACAAGGTGTAAATAGCATGAGACATATAGTACAGTGTAGCACTGTCATTATAACAGTTTACGAGTCTGGATTCAATAAAACCTTTTACTGGACTACCAAGTTAGATATTATTTCTGAAACAAGCAGAATGGTTTAATAGTACAATGTGAAACTTAGGACATTTGATTTGTCAGTTTATGAACCCTTAAAAAAATACAAACACAAAAGATCAAAAAGACTATTCGACTGTTAAGGTGGAATCCAAAAAGCATCATCTGATAGCAATTTTTTCCATGGATACCGAATAGCTGAATAGCATTACAACATAACCTGACACAAAAGCTTTCTGTTTTAACAGGAGTACTGACCTTGTGTGTCTAGAGCCAAACTCCGGTCTTTCTCATGGCCCTGAAAGACATTTGATTGATGGATGGCCCGCATCAACAACCGCAAGTATTCTCTAGTAGGGCCGCCTTCATCTACTGCCCCTTCCCCATTTTCCTCAGCATCAACAAACACTACATCTAATTTTGCTTGTGGGTTGAATCGTCGCCGCTTGACAGCTTGCAGGCTGCACTGTAGTATGTTTTCTCTGAACACATTTATTTGGTTTGCTGTTGGGCAAATATTTCCATCAATTTTGCTCTGCAGTTTTTTTTAGAATGGTCTGTAGGTCAACCCTGCAAGAGACAAAGATTGGATTGTTTTTAGTCAAATGCTGAACATTATGGTATATTTTAGAATATTGCTAGTTGCATAAAGCCCCGCTCACACATGCAGGGACTTCCAGTCACAAAGCAACCTCATCCCATTATTTTTAAATGAAGAGTTGGTGGCTTTGTGTGTGTGTGTGTGTGTTTATGTTAATTTGCGAATGCATAAAAAGTATTTTTTTAACTGTAAGTAAATAAGCATATATAGGAACATACTCATCTAGGGCCACAGACCTCCCTTGATCTATTAGGGATAGATCTACAATGTCTGATTGCTGGGGAGATGGAGAACTAAGTGGTGTCTCTTCATCAATATCAATGACAATTGGCTCTGTAGGTTGGTCTTCAAAATTAAAATTAATTAATGGAGTCTGGGCTGTGAACAAAGCCACAGAAGGCTGTACAGAGGGCAGAGCGAATGGAGACTGCCCTGGGGATAGAGCCACTGAAGACTGGACTGGGGATAGAGCCACTGAAGACTGGACTGGGGATAGAGCCACTGAAGACTGGACTGGGGATAGAGCCACTGAAGACTGGACTGGGGATAGAGCCACTGAAGACTGGACTGGGGATAGAGCCACTGAAGACTGGACTGGGGATAGAGCCACTGAAGACTGGACAAAGGGCAAATCCACTGGAGGCTGGGCAACATTTACAGGGTCACAGTCTTTTTCCTGAAATGAAAAGAACACAGAACTATAATGACAAAACTGTGATTTAATATAAGTAGTGTTGAGTTAAAATTGTTGATTTCTCAAATTTAATCAATTCTCATTTAGACAATCTGATTCTTAAATCCCAAGAATTAACCTTTTAATCATGCTGAGTATGCTCTATTCTGAGTTAAGCTTGAAGCACACTTTATGACTAGCTGAATCATTCTAAGAAGGAACTCAACACATTTGAAGACTATATACTTACACTGGAAAAGATTCCAAACACTTACACAAAGACATTGATGTAGATTGTAATCACAGACTGAACACAACTGTACTGACTCTGTACATTTGGGCACGATGAGTTATAATCTGTCATGTACTGGATTTTATTTGGTAAATGTGTTTCCATCTTAGTTTATGTGCATGTTTTCATGCAAAATGCACATAAAAATAGGTGGATGGACACATAGTGAGGTTTCAAACATGTGAGGCCGATGGAGAGGGGGTTTGTAGTCACTAATAATACAAATTTCAACTGATAAAAATGTTTATTTAATGTTATCCATGTTATATATCATCTTAACTAACAATGTGAAATTTTAAAATTATCCATTATGTCATCAAGTTTTAAATGCATCATTATGCATGAATTCTAGAAGAGTCTTTAGACTTTAGTCTTTAGAGTCTTTACAGGCTTTCCTGTAGCTCAAACAGTAGAGCGTTGGCGCTAGCAACGCTCATGGGTTCGATTCCCAGGGAAAGCAAGAACTGACTAAATGTAAAATGTGTACCTTGAATGCAATGAAAGTCGCTTTGGATAAAACCGTCTGCCAAATGCATAAATGTAAATCAAACCAAATCAAAATCATTATGAAAAAAAAAAAAAAAAACTTGCTCAAGTCATACTGTGGTAGTAACTTACCAGATTATCAAAAGGTGATGTCCAAAGGACATACAATGTACAGAACGGTTTGATTCCATGATCTGAAATTGACCCAGTAGAAGTGCTCTCTATAGCATTTGAAGAAGTAGCTTCCTGGATTCTGAACACCTCACTGGCCATTTCATCTTTTCCAATAAAATCAAACAAGACCTAAAAACAAAGAGCCCATGATGGCAAATATAAATAAAATAAAGAAATCCAGAAATGAGGAAAAATAACTAAATAAAACATCTATGAAAAAAAACCTTAATCCTTCTTCACAATGAACGTCTTACTTGAATTGGTTCAGACATGATGAACTTCCTCTTATTCACATCTCCATTTGGATATTTGGCTTTTAGATATTCTCCATCTAGAGGTTCAACACGGGCTGCCATTCGCTGGCGTCTTTCCTCAATGGCCTAAAAAAAATATGTATATGTATGTGTATATGTATATATATATATATATATAAAGAAAATTAAACAATAAAATATTTAGTGGCAGCACTAACCTTTTTGCGCTTTTCTTCCAGAACCTCGTAGCAGCGCCTCCTTCTGTCCTGCAATAGCATATATGTAATACAAATTTTTGTTTAAACAAAATTGAACCTTGGCAAGCAAACTGCGAATAGTCAAAAAATACCTTTTCTATATCTGCCAACAAAGAAGAATTATATTCTTCATCTTGCTGGGAACGTACAGCTCGCCACTCCTGAAGGAAATAAAGTATAACTATGAGTCACAAATCAGTCATATTTACAACCATTGACAAATTCAAAAATAACTTCACTCACACAGAGATTTACAGATTCTGTAGTCTCAGCACTGAAGGAGGTTTCATCAAGTGCTGTAGAGCTGGATGATTGTTGTGAGTTCTGGGGAATGGCTGCGGATGGTGTCATTACCTAAGAGAAGACAAAAAAAATATAATGACAAAGAATTAGTTAGAGCCACTGCACAGTAAAGAAGTTACTTGAACTGTCATCTAACATTAAATGTGCACTGTGCATAAACATATCATTTATATTAAGGTTAAATGAAAGGCCAATTTAACTGAACATGTCTTAAAGAAATGGCTCGTTCATTTGTACATCTAGGGCCAGATTTACTAAACAGGACAAATTAGCATAAAAACACAATCCCATAAATGCACTGATGGATTATACAGTTCTGTGGGTGATTTACATAAAATTACATTAAATAACTTCACTCACACAGAGATTTACAGATTCTGTAGTCTCAGCACTGAAGGAGGTTTCATCAAGTGCTGTAGTGCTGGATGATTGTTGTGAGTTCTGGGGAATGGCTGAGGATGGTGTCATTACCTAAGAGAAGACAAAAAAAATACAATGAAAAATATTTTTTTAAGAGTTACTGCACAGTAAAGAAGTTACTTGAACTGTCACCTAACATTAACCCCTAGTTTCACAGACAAGGCTTGAGGCTAGTCCCAGACTAAAATGCATGTTTGAACTGTCTCAACTGAAAATATCTTGCTCTGACAGATGTTAAAATATGTCAGCTCCATTGTTCTGTCACAATATGCACACATGTAACATTTTCTTGCACATCATTTTAACTAAGGCCTATTGGCTTAAGCTAAGCCCTGTCTGTGAAACCGGGCCTTAATGTGCACTGTGCAGAAACATATCATTTGTATTAAAGTTAAATTAAAGGCCAATTCAACTGAACATGTCTTAAAGAAATGTCTTGTTCATTTAAACATTTAGGGACAGATTTACTAAACAGGACAAATTAGCATGAGACAACGCACTGATGGAAGTGTAAAGTTCTGAGAAATACTAGTACATTGACGAACATTAGTGAATCACATCATAAAGTTTGGTTATGACAAAGGAGGGTTGTGCTGGAGCAAAAGTAAATCTTTCCCTTGGACTTTGTCTACCATGTAGTGAAGTCATACCTGTGAAACTTCAGCTCTTGGGACTATATAGAGCCTGCTCTTTCCAATTGCTTTTTTTAGGTCTTTCACACTATTTGCATGCACTTTTTTCTATCTTCCGTCCTTTTCCTGCTCTTGCCAAATGAAAACCTATTACGTTTAAATTCACAGTTGGGTAGCATTGGCAGACAAAATTGTTTAATTCAGACAGAGTCCAATTTAATTGAATTTTTGATCGTTGGATTCCTCTCCCTGTTGTTTCATGCAGTGGTCTACCTACAAAATTGAAAATACACATAAGCAACATAAAATAAACAACAGCTCATCAGCTAATCATATACTTTATGTAATGGATCAGGTTTAATATACAGATCACTACCACGTTTGGTTAACAATAAGTAACATTTCCTGTTTTTAAAAGGATTATTTTCCTGTATTTAAAATACGTTTATGCCCACCAAGAAAATACAATAAGAAAGTATAATAAGAAAATCATTGCAGTGTAGAGAGCTCCATTGATTATGAGTTTTTGAACGTGTACTACTTTGCATACCTCAAATTGACCTAAAGTAATAAACAGCTTCAATGATTATAATGCCAGCAATCTTTGCTCACTTTTTTAAGGTTGTATTAAGGTTTTTCATACTACTAACTACAAAATAAAAAGTTTTTGCTTTAATAAACTCATTGAAATGTGCAGCTAAATCCAAGTGACTATGATGACCATAGCAATGGATGAAACAAAACAATCTGATACTGTGTGTCAAATCAAATGATCTGTGCATTAAGTCTTAGAGTGTAAAAGCTAAATTATAGAAAAAAAATAAGATTTCTAAATACTTGTTTTTATGATCTGTCATGACTGTAATTTCTTTTTATGAATAAACAGGATAAGCTAATGTTTTGAACAACCTCCGTTACAAAATGGTTTTGAAATTTATTTTGGAATTACAATTCAAATAACACTGTTACATCTGAAATCCTTATGTATCGAGTATTTATTTACCCAATCCCATGTACGCAACCCGTTCAAGCTCTGTTGTAGATGGTAAAATCTCAATATCTGGACCAGAGAAAAGGAAAAGGTGTATTTGCCAGACAGAATTTTCTTGCCTTCCCGGTGGTCCTGGCATACACAAAAATACACAGTTAAATAATATCTTAAACATTGGTAAATCACTGTTAATTATGCAAATGGCTACCATAGCAAAGCCCGACTTACTGTGAAGTCCTTGGACCTGACGCCGGAAAAGGCGTCTGGTTGTAGTAAGGAGGTTGTTATTAGTGTTAGCTGAGAGCTGCTGTCTGGCTCTTGAGATGCTGTTAAAAATTCTGTCAAAGATCGCTGGTGGCATCTCTTGATCTGATGACATGGTAGGCTGAGAGAAACATTGCATTTGGTAGAAAAAGTAAAAAAAAAATGTTTTAACAGAAAATAAAAAAATACGTAATAAATTGCAAGACAGAAAACAATGTGATAATGAACCAAATTAAAATTGAACTTAAATATTACATAGACTTGTGTGGATGAGCATGTACAGAATTGTCAGAAGCTGAAGCCGTGTTAAATTTATTCAAATAATTGTTTTACTAAATATATACTGGTTTAAAGTGGATTAAATGACTGCAGGTTTGTCTCCTTGGAGTGAGATGTCATAAATACAGATTAAACAATCACTGATTCCTCTTGTTCCTAAATCATATATATTATTTACTACAAATGACATGTACTCGAGCCTTTCAGTAATTGTATTACTCCTGTTTGGTTAAAAGGATCTTGTCCTTTAACACATTGTTCTAAAAAAACAGTTTTAATTCGAATCAAGAACTATTAGAATTTGTAACTGCCTTAAAACTTTTAGAAAAAAAGAACATACGGTAAACATATGTTTTCTCAAACGCATCTTGGCCAGGAATTCAATATTGCCTAAAATATCAAGATTTTGTTTTTCTGTTTTTGCTTCTGTCTTGAATCATGTCTGCACAGACCGATCAGCTTATGACATTAAAGTAAGCAACAGGAAAAAAACGGGATATTTTAGAATTTAGACGTAGAAATGGCCCGTAATGGTCACTCTACAGAACAGATAGCATAGCTGCGTACATTGTAAAGTGGAATTCTTCACTGCCTAGTTACACCAGCACATACCTTTGCAGCAATGCCACATTTTTATATTTAAAGATAAGAGAAAATTATACATTACCAGCATCGAACATGACGATGCATGGAGCCAAACAGATAGCTATTTTATTAGAATTGGTCAAAACGCTACAATAAATAACTTACTCGTTTACGTTCCTACACGAAATCCGAAGACATTTCCACTGACATAATGACTAACGTTACATGGAGCAAATCCGATCATATTGGATAAACATTTAAAATCTAAAAAATAGCCTACATCGGATCACTTCTGTCTGATATATCACTTTGATATTACAATTTATCAAACATTACGACAAAATGAAAAACATAGGCTAAACGTATTATGGGGCTAATGAGATGATACCGACGATATCTCTGACAACTTACCTTAGAAAACGGTTAATTGACAACGCAAAACAATCCCGTGATTTGCAAATAAAGCAGTTACTATTCCAGTGTGTTAATAACTTACACAGTTACTTTTACAGTAATTTTATTACCTGAAAACCAGGCCAGGCCGTTGTCGTTCTGAGATTTTTTGGCGCGCTCCTAAAGACAAAATGGTTAGAAAAGGCGGGGCTTAGCAAAGGGGTGGTTTGAGTACACAATTAAGATATCTATAAAATAATTTCGACTAGTCAGAATGTTCATTCAAGATATCTACACTGAAATTCTTCCTAGTCACAAAGCTGAATGCAGATATCTCCAAAGAAAGATCCTCCTAGTCAAAAAGCAGACTGAGATATCTATAATTAAATTGAATCTATCTTTAAATGAGTTTTGACTAGGAGGAGTTCCAATTCAAGATATCTCTAATTAAGTTTTGCCTAGTCAAAAATACAGTTCAAGATATCTACAACTGTAATTTGACTAGTAATAAATTACTTAAAGATATATACATATGTATTTTTGGATATCTTTAAAAACGATGAATTAATGATATCTCCAATTTGATTATGACTAGACAAAACCCAGTTAGAGATATCTCAAATTATAATTTGCACTAGTGACGATCAAATTAGAGATATCTCTAATTGAATTGCCACTAGTGCAAATTATAATTTGAGATATCTCTAATTAGAAATCCAGCGGAAATAAATTTTTTACAGATATGTTTATTTACAATTTCTACTAGTCAAAACTCATTTGTAGATATCTGAAAATATTTTCCAACTGAAGTCAATGGAAGAATATGACTAGTCATAAAAGCATTGTAGATATCTGTAATGTATATTATGACTAGTCAAATTAACATTGCAGATATCTTCAATGCATATTATGACTAGTCACAATCACATTGTAGATATCTTAATTGCAATTACGACGAGTCAAAATTGCAGAAGAGATATCTGGAACTGGAATTATGACTAGTCAAAACTGATTTATGACTAGTACGGGAAGGAGTATTTAATGTTAAAACGGCTTGCCATACTCCTCGCCATCTCTCCTTTCACACGCTGTGTGCCTGTCTAATGTCAGTTGGAGGGGCGTGATTACGGATGTTAAGCAGACACCTAAACCGTCAAGTGTACGTCATCGGGCAAGGTCCTCCAGTGCAGAGGGGAGGGGCATTTTCAGAATTTGATTAAAGATTACGAAGCCAAAAAATTTTTTTGTGTGGATTGACTTGCATGGATGAATTGTTCACCACAAAACGATCAATTTAGGCAAACAAAGTAAGTATGGTCAATTTTGATTTCATGGGGACTTTAAACGCATTATCCCATACAAATCATTAAACCCGCATTATGTCAAGGTGAAGACTCGTCCTATTCTACCATTGATTGGGTAATACTCGCTGCCATTGTTGGTTTGATTGGTTTGTTTAATACCATCAGGTTCAGGGCCAATCAGAGTCAGAGGAGGGCGGGTCTATTTGCGCGTGATTGCAGTTAGCGTCTTTGTTTCCATAGTGACGAATCTAGAGAACATGCGACTTAAAGGGATAGTTCACCCCAAAATGAAAATTCTGTCAGTAATTACTCTCCCTCATGTTGTTCCAACCCCGTAAGACCTTCGTTCATCTTCAGAACACAAATGAAGATATTCTTGATTAAATCTGAGAGCTGGATCACTCCTCCATAGGCTTCTAAGGGATTGAAACTTGCCGGCCCAGAAAAGTTATTAAGGGAATTGTTAAATTAGTCCAAGTGACTACAGTGGCTCAATCTTAAGTTTATCAAGCGACGAGAATACTTTTTGAGCGCAAAAAACAATCAAACTTTATTTAAGTTACTTTAGTTAAATTAACGACTTTATTTAAGAATTAATTTCCTTCTCTCTTGGCCTCGAGATTGTTCACGAAGTATAATTGTGTAGCGCGTCTGTGTTGTACGTCACACGTACCCTCAGTATTGGCCGACGCTGGTCATGTGTGTGATATGTGTGCGATCAACCAGAAGCTCTACGCTATTACACTACGTGAACAATCTCGAGGCCAAGAGAGAAGGAAATGAATACTTGAATAAAGTCGTTATTTTTGATTGTTTTTTTGCGCTCAAAAAGTATTCTTGTCGCTTGATAAACTTAAGATTGAGCCACTGTAGTCACTTAGACTATTTTAACGATTCCTTTAATAACTTTTCGGGGCCGGCAAGTTTCAATGCCTTAGAAGCCTATGGAGGAGTGATCCAGACTCAAATGAAGATATTTTTGATTAAATCTGTGTTCCGAAGATGAAGTTTTATGGGGTTGGAACAACATGAGGGAGAGTAATTACAGACAGAATTTTCATTTTGGGGTGAACTATCCCATTAAAGCAGCATGCCGTGACATTACAAATCCGTGCTTTTAAAGGTATGAGCCTATTGTTGTTTTTTTTTGTTTTTTTTTACACTTTGGAAATTGTCAGAGCTTGGTAGACAGGTAACTATTATATTTGTTAATGTTATTAAACATATTAATTAATACATTAGAATTTGTATTATTAAATATTAATCATATATATGCATACTAAATTATGATCGTATCTGTAATACACAATTTATGGCAATTAAAAAAAGTTTAAAAAGTGCTACATTATTTAAATAAATAAATAAATAATAATAATAATAATTCATTACATTTATATAGCTCTTTTCTGGACACTCAAAGCGCTTTGCATAGGGGGGGGGGGGGGGGGGATCTCCTCAACCACCACCAATGTGCAGCATCCACTTGGATGATGCGACGGCAGCCATATTGCGCCAGAACGCTCACCACACACCAGCTTACTGGTGGAGAGGAGACAGTGATGAAGCCAATCAGTGTATATATGGGGATGATTAGGAGGCCATGATGGACAGAGGCCAAGGGGCAAATTGGGCCAGGATGCCGGGGTTACACCCCTACTCTTTCGAACGACATCCTGGGATTTTTTGTGACCACAGAGAGTCAGGACCTCGGTTTAACGTCTCATCCGAAGGACGGTGCTATTTTTGACAGTATAGTGTCCCCATCACTATACTGGGGCGTTAGGACCCACACAGACCACAGGGATAGCACCCCCTGCTGGCCTCACTAACACCTCTTCCAGCAGCAACCTGGCTTTCTAAGAAGGTCTCCCATCCAGGTACTAACCAGGCTCAGCCCTGCTTAGCTTCAGTGGGCAACCAGTCTTGGGCTACAGGGTGATATGGCTGCAATAAATGACAAACAAGTACATAATCATTTCAAAATCAATTTAAGTAGTAAATAAAAAAATCAAAAAAATATCCCATCCACGCAGAATTGTCAAAAACATGATTACTGGTTCAGTAATCCCTAACATATACTGAAGTTTTTTTTAAATAAATAAAATAATAAAATGATAATAATATAAAATGTGTTCAGTTGCAAGCTCACATACTTGATCTCATGTTTACTCGTGGTTTATTGTTGAGCTGTCAAGTTGTCATGTTGAAATAATCAGTTCCATGTCCTTGACACATTTTATTTATTTCATTTAATTATTTATTTATTTATTTATCGCGTGTATGGGTGTCCCTTCTTTGGCCCCACTGAAGGTGGCAACCCTAGTTGCACACAACTAAATCATATCTTCGATGCTTCCTGAATGTTCAATGCAATAGTTAGTGAAAATTCAGATGACAATGTTGTAATCTAGCTGGAACTTAAGAGCATCATGGACTGTTTTTCCCCCGATATAAATTGTGGGGGTTAATATTGGATTCCCTGGCTTACACAATAATTAAACACTTATGCATCTATGTGTAACGGAGCTAGTAACGGGTAGCTAGTAAGTCTGGTGTTACATTTGCATGCAAATACCTATTTGATGATCTTTTCCTTATTGTTGAGTAATAGCATGCGAAATCCACAGGTTGCAGGTTCAGAATACAGTAGCCTAAAGCAGTGCTTCTCAATTCTGGTCCTGCATGGGGACCCACAGCTCTGCACATTTTATGTCTTCTTTATCTCACACACCCAGTTCAATTCATCCTAACGAGCTTATGATCTGAATCAGGTGTGTTAAATGAGGGAGACATACAAACTGTGCAGAGCTGTGGGTCCCCAGTACCAGGATTGCGAACCATCAAACCAGAGCAAAAGTTTACCATTGAACAACTGGTTACAATCATCAGAAACATTGGTTGCAATACATGTGTATACAGATTCCAGCTAGTAAGTTAATATAAAACAAACATCCAAGGTATTTTTTTTAAGTAAATATTTAAGTAATATAAGTAATAATATATTTAAGTAATATTTTTAAGTAACTTGTTCATTTTTTTTGAAAGTTCTGTAGTATTTAGACTTGACTTAAAATTACATCATTCATTTTCAAATAAAATGACTGACAAAGAAATTAAACTGACAAAATAGACAAATATAGTGTATGTATTTGAAAACACTTGATGAAAAAACTGACAGTGACATGAAATAACAATTATAACCAGTAGGTGGCTTCAGTGATGGATGTTGCCTGTTCTTTGGGAACTCCATTTCTAGACACAAGTTTTGAATTTGGATATATAAGGTGCTTCTCATTTCTTATTTGTGCATCCTCGTTTCCTTTCCTTGCAACCTTTCCTCGGGTCTCAGCTTTACCCCCTGTAAGATGCGAGGAAAGGTTGCAAGGAAAGAAATGTTTTTTTATACATTGGAATGATTGATTACATACTTGATCACTTGAGCGTCACTTCACAGCATCATCAGCAGCGCTAAAAGTATCTGCCCTTATGTTGTTGAAGTTTGTTTATTTAAGAAATTCATAATAAATAATAATAAAGCAAGATACCTTGTTGAAATATGTGAGATGTGTGGTTTATGTAAACTGCAAAAGTATAAATTAAAATGATTGTGACAGATGTGAAGGGGGAGGAGAATTGATACATGCGTCACGTTTAGTCGATAAAACTCTTCCGCAAAGCGTACACCCGTGCATCCTCGCTCATGACTCCTCTGGAAGCCTCCTAACTCCTCGTCCTTCGCCTCCTCGCGGTGCAATTAGATCGGTTTCCGGGTCATAGGATGGAGGACGGAGGAGCAAGGAGACGAGGAGAGATGTTGAGAAGCACCCATAGCCTACTTGTAATATACTTAGAAACTACTACTCTTGAGTTTATCATGTTTAAATTCACTTGTTTTGAAGTTCAGATTTTGCAGTGATGCCACAAATAGTTACAAAATAGTGATGCAATGAATGAAAAGTCATAGAGTAGGCCTACACACTATTTTGTCATATCGTTTATTTAAAACATCAAGCATCAACATTCAGTAACTCTAATGAAGTTAACTAATAAAAATCACAAGAAAACAGAATTAATAATCAGAAGACTAGCAAAAAACGCTAAAAACGAGTAAAAAAAAGTGACAAATCCTGTTTAAACCTTCTTGCTCTTGTTGCATGGGTAGCAGTAGGTAGTTATAACAGCGTGTGACTTGCAAATGTACATGTTACACTTACTGCACGTCATGCTGGTTTTTGTGTCCTTTGGATGACAGACCTGACATCTTTTCCTCTTAGAGGGGGAGGCTTTATTTTCTGAAGAGCATGCTCGTGCTTCCATTACCATATTCTGAGAGGCTAGCGAGCGGGGAATGCATTGCCGTCTTTTCATGAAGGGAGTCACCAGAGCTTCCCCTAGCTCCTCCAGAAAGAGTCTCCTTTTAAAGCTCTTCTGTTTGTTCCACGTAGGATCTATTTCGTTCCAGATGACAAGTGAATTGTAGGCGGAGACATCCAACATATTAAAGAAAACAACCATTGGCCAACGCATTGTCTTTCTTTGGCAGGTGTATGTGGCAACTAGCTGAAAGTTAAATGACAAGCAAACAACACAAAACTTTAGTCATCAGCTGACAATTCAGGTCACTTCATACATGCCATTTGCCCTAAAAGTTGTAATAAGATGGTAGTAGTAACAGGTCTTTTCAACTCTATTATGTTCATCCAGGTTTATCAGAATTTTGAAAAAGAAAACATATGCACAGATGAATTGTTCACAATAAGATCTATTATATGCATTTAGAAAATAGATTGGGTTGATTTTACATTTCATGCCAATAACGTATAAATAATGCAAAGTAGTAAATTACCTGGTCAAGAGTGTCGACTCCACCTTTGGTCTTGTTGTAGTCTAGGATAATTTCTGGCTTCTTGTGGTCATCGCTGCTTATTGCTGCATCTCTATGTAATGTGCTCATCAAAAGCACGTTTTTATTTTTTCTGGGAATGTAGGACACAAGAGCGTGTGTCTCGGTGAAGGCGAACATGGACGAGAATCGGGCCCTGCCTTTGACTGACAGGAGCGCAGGGGGCAGCTCAGTCTTGTTTGATCTGACCGTTCCGATCATGGTCATTTTTCTTCGGAGGAGCTCCTCGCCGAGGGCATACGAGGTGAAAAAGTTGTCGCATGTAATGGTGTGTCCCTGGAGACCGGATGTCATGTCCAACACCACACGCATTCCCTGGTTCTTTTCTGGCTTTCTGTCGGCAGCTTTGCCAGTGTAGATCTGCATGTTCCATGCGTAGCTCGAGCTGGAATCGCACGCCGCCCAGATTTTAATTCCATACTTGCTGGGTTTACTCGGCATGTATTGTTTGAAGGGACAGCGACCTCTGAAAGGGACCAGGCACTCGTCCACAGTGATGCTCGGGCCTGGATTGTACAAGAGCGGCAGGCGTTGGACCCATTTTTCCCAGATGTCCCTTACTGGTGCCAGCTTGTCATCTTTCTGTCGGCCAGGCCCTGCACCCCTTCTATAAAAGCAGAAGACCCTTGACATAATGGAAAAAGTTTTTAAAGGCATGGTAGCACGAAAAATTGCCCTTCCTGACACACCGTTCCATAAGCTTTCCAAAGCCTCATGGTGAGATCGATACACACCCGCCAGAATCAACAGACCGAAATAGGCCTGTAAGTCCGTCCAGTCCAGGTTCTTCCAGGCTTTACCAAAAATATGTTTCCCCTCTAAATTGGACATTTCAATCATAATCTTTTTAATGTAATTTGGGAAAAACAATTCAAATGTTGATTTTATGTCGTTGGCATTGGAACATGCAAACCTGGTTGGTCCAGGGGTCATTTTGATGACACGATGAGATGGTAATTTCCCTCGTCTCTCTGAAGGAGTTGTTGAAGTCCACAATATGTTCCTGTTTTTGGACTGGTAAGCAGCCTCCACCTCTGGAGGGTCCTCTTCCTCTTCCTCTTCTTCATCTTCATCAGTAGAGTGGTAGTCTGGGTCGAATTCTGTATTGTCCTCTGTTTCAGAAGCTTGATCGAAGAGCTCCTCCTCTGGCTCAGCTTCTCCTTCCAGATATCTTTCCTCTTCCATCCATCCATCACTTGAATGTGGGGTTTCATCTCTTTCCTCATCTATGCATCCATCACTTGTATTTAGGGTTGTGTGTCTTTCCTCTTCTCTGGATTCAAATAAACGAACCAGGGACTCCACAACACTAAACCGTCTCTTCATTATGCAGCTACAGATTGAACTGCAAGAAAGGTCCAAGGGAAACCACATTTATAATTTAATTTGTAATACTTGATCAAATGTGCTCTATATACTAAAACATTGAAACATGTTGATAAACACTTTGGAAGGACAATTTGGTGTCTATTCTATTAAAATTAAAAGATGACACTTTTCTTTAAAGCTAATGATGGTTTGTGTGTTTATGGTTTAGAAATAAGGATAAGATATGTCAATAACCAGCTATGAAAACAATTGAAGCCTTTGAAATGTCCTCACTTAAGTAAAATAACTTTTTTTTTTTATTTGATTCTAATAAAATGGATGGTTTTAAAATACTGCTGCTTTTACATAAAGAATGATTAATGAACAAGTAATTATTAACAACAATTACATTTCAACAAAATCTGTATCTTTTCTATCAATTTCAGTTTAATGACAGACATTCTCTAATATGGTTAAAATCATATTCTACACAGATGTCAAAAGGAGTGTTCATGCATAATTAATAATAATTTAAAAAAAACTAGATAAAGTTTGTCAAGAAATTTTTGATGTTGGCTTGAAAAGGCCTAGTTAGAAAGTTTGAAGTAGTTTTAAAAGCATGTTGTTTAAAGGTTTTTAAAGTAGTAGCTTATCCGGGTACTTTTCACCTACTGTTTTTCAACACTATTTCAACCAAAACATTGTAGCTGATAGCCTATGTCTGGATTTAAACATTGTTGGAAATATTTGGGATAATGTAAAGTACATAAATCAACAAAATATAGTTCTAGATGTTTTTGGATATTTTAATCAAATAATTTTAAAATGTTGTGCCTTTAAATTATTTAACTTATTGCATCGTGGTCTCTAAATTAACTATTTGTTGCATTTTGTGAATCCATGGTTTTATTGTTGTATGTGGCTATACACGTCTTATTATTATTACTTTGGCAACATTCTAAAGCCATGACAGTAAAGCTAATCTGAATTAAAAGGTTGAAAATTTATTTATTGACAAAATAAACCTCTGTGCTATAGCGTCCATGGTTTTATTGTTGTATGTGGCTATACACGTCTTATTATTATTACTTTGGCAACATTCTAAAGCCATGACAGTAAAGCTAATCTGAATTAAAAGGTTGAAAATTTATTTATTGACAAAATAAACCTCTGTGCTATAGCGTCGCCCATTCATTTATTTGCCTGTGTTCTTCATTGTGGATGGGGGTAAAACAAAACAAAATGGCAGCAGCTGGAATGTGGGTAAAAATCAATAGGCTACCTACACGTGATATCTTTGCACCTAAGCTTATCAAATGGATTCTTCTTGTGTGTGTAAAGTAATACGATGAAACGTATCAATACATTTGAAAAGTCGTCTAGTAAACAATAAACATATGTTAGGCGTTTGCTTAAATTCAAATCAAGCGTTGTGTGCATCTTACCTATCTACACGAGATGTTTTGGATTGCACACACACAAATCCTTTATGGAATCCTTCCTGTTATTCCCGTGTATTTCAGAAGCAGAATCTGCGTGAGGAACAAATGCATGAGATTAGCACGAACACCAGGGCTGCATTCAGACGGAGACGTCCATGTGCTGTTTACTGTAATATCTATACTGTTTCCTTGAATTCAGGGGTGCAGAAATTGCAGAAATGACCATATTATTGACACTGTAATGGAGCAGTAGCTAGCGCGCCCCCTGGTGATGCACATGCACAGTCATGCAGATTTTGCACACAACGGAATCATATCTGAAGAATATTTTCGATGCTTCCCGAATGTTCAATGCAATAATTATTTAAAAAGAAAAACAATTCAGACGACAATGTTGAAATCCAGCTAGAACTTTGCAATAAAGAGCACCGTGGACTGTCCGCCCGCCCGCCCGATATATTGGGGTGGGGTTGGGGGGTTAATATTGGATTCCCTTACACATCAATAATGAAAACACCATTTACGCATCCATGCACGCATCTATGCATTACATAACTACTTGATAATGTTTTAATTATTGTCGAGAAATATTCCTGCATGCGTTGCGAAGGCCGCAGGTTCAGAATACAGTAGGAGTGGCCTAAAACTGAGGTGGCCATCAGGGTTGCCAGGTTTTCCTAACACAACCAGACCAATTTCTATTAAAAGAGCAACCCGCGGAAACAGTGTCACACTGTAAAGAATCCCACTTGGCAACGGTGGAGGCAATAGCGCCATCAGACAAATGCAAGCCCAGAGAGGTGGAGCTGGACGTCATTTGACTCTGCAGTGAGCACCACTTACTTAAATGGTGACGTCATTTCTTGTTGACGTTTAAAGTAATTGTCAAACAAAACAAAATTGAAAACAAACAAAATTGTCCCTCCTCCTCATCCACTCACTAACCCCCCAAACCCCACCCCCAAATCCTTCTTGTCGGTTATTGGCTGGAACCGTTTGTTATGTTTCGTGGTGCCGGTTAGCCCAGTTTGTTTTTGTTGCCGGTTGTGGAGCCCGTAGTACAGTGTCGGCAGAGACCGCGTTTTTTAAACAGTGTGTTCAGGAGAGGGGCAGCTAGCGGATAATGAGATGTTTGCTGTATGTGACAAAAAATGTTTTGGCCTAAAAAACGCGTGACATCGCTTAGGACATGTTTGTGTCTACCAAAGCGTTTTTTCACGTAGCTGGCGTATTTTTCCAATTGTTTTGTAAACGCCATGAGCGTAAGGCGCTGAGCGTTTTTTTCACGCTGGAGTGCTGAGCGACCGCCGTTTTTTACTTGAGAGTTGAAAAATGTTCAACTTTGGGTAAAACGCAGCGCTCATCACTGTCACTTTTTACCCAGCCGTCCAATCACAGTGGAGGAGGGGCGGGTTTTATAAAACAATAATTTTTTAGTATGAAACAAATTATCTGCGAAATCAGTTACAAGTAAACTGTGCTGCAGATATTCTGTTTCATATCAACGAATCGCCTCAACTAAAACAACGCTGCGCTGCCAAAACGCTCTCAAGCGCCCACAGCTAGGTGTTTTCAGCAGAGCGTCTAGCGGTTTCAGCTGGCTAAACCGGTAATCTCTCCTAATCTCCTCCAATTTCGCTTTAAAATATAGCATTCTGTGTAGAGTTCAAATGGGTCCGATGCGTTTTCTGGTCTGCGCCGACTCACACACGATCCACTCTGTGCTTTCGTTTTTTTTGGACTAGAGCAGACTGTGCTCACTCCAGCGGTTCACATAACGCGTAACGTGAAACCAGACTTCATTCGCCCCAATGGAAAGCATATTACACTGTTTGAATCGTTCCCTATCCCCATTCACCAAGTAGAAAATTGTAAAAGAGTGAACAAATTACCAATTTTAGCCCTATAGCTTCAGCGTTTATTTATAATGTAGAGGGCGGGACGCTTCAGATTCTAGAGAGCATTTGATTGGACAGAAACTGAAGTATAGAGCGATGGGCGAAAGTGAGACTTTGAATTCTTAAGGCCCGTTCACACCAAGCACGATAACTATAAAGATAACGACAAAGATATAATTCTAAATATCGTTCTCCATATTAAAGAATAACAGAGTTCACACCACAACTATAACGATAAAGATATGAGGAACGATTTCAGAACGATTTTTTTCCAGCTGTCAAACGATAAAACACTGACAGCCAATCAGAATCCATTCTAATTTAAAGGTCTCGCGCATCCATTTTGAAACCGCAGCGCGGGCGCGCGCGTGCTTAGAATAGGCCCTAAAGACCGTTATCGGTCGTTGGTGTGGACGCATGTATAGTTATCTTTATCGTTATCTTTATAGTTATCTTGATTGGTGTGAACGGGCGTTTAGGCTATAGTTTGAAAGCAAATTTTGTCATTGTTTTTGAGCACACTAGCCAATAGATAAAAGTAGGACTAATATATTCATACTAAAATTATAGACTTTAAGTTTATCAATCAACTGGTTACTATCAAAAACATTGGTTGAAATGCATCTGGTAGTGGTATCAATTTACCAGATTTATTATTTTTCGTTTTTGCACTCTTTAAAGGTCACTGCTTGTGTCAGAATAGCAAAAAGGCGACATTATGTCATTCAAACCTTTATTGGAAATACAAGAAATTAAGTGGAAAATAAAAACGGGACAAGGCAAAAATGGTTAGATTTTATCTCTATGGATTTTATGAATGTTTTTTGTTAAACATTTTTGTTAATATTCCGATTCGACCACTAGTGGCCGCCACAGACCACTGACACATTTTGGCCACATTCATTCAATACATTTTTTTTTTTTTTACTGTTTTCTCCCCCTAAATTATTTCTGAAACTATATCACACAATTCAGATTAAAATCTATTCATTTTTATCGTAGGTCAACACATTTTTATGTTTCTACCCAGCAAGACATTTCAAATGTTTTAAAATCAAACATATTCAGCTACCAAAACTCCTCATGCATAGATCCATAAATCCATTTTTTCCACACTTTATCTGATAATTGGATAGATAGTTCATTTTAATTGGTCTAAATCCTGTTAATTTACATTATACGGATGTGTCAAAAGTCACTGTAAAGTGTTTGGGTGCAGCTTTGTGTTGAATTGCCTCACCCATCATCATCATCCCTAGTGTGAGATCATCATCATCCAGACAAACAAGAAATCCCTTTATTTCCCTTATCACGGAAGCATGCTTGACATTAAAACAGTTCAGGTAAGAGAATATGATCACTTGATTCTCTCTAAATCTCACTGTATTGAGCTCATGTGTATTGCATTTAGAGGATTAGCTCCTCTGGCTAATGTCGGCTAGCAGACAGTTTGTTATGATGAGAACTCACAGCCACGTAGAAAACAAAAATATACGGAATCTGTGACTAAAAACAGACTTTCATATATTGGTTTAGAGGGAGATTATGTGCAATTCTTGGATAGTTTTTGATTAACGTTATTGTTTTATCGTTTGGCTAGTTGTTGTTAGCTCGCTAGAAGAATAAACAATAACAATCATATTTTGTTCTTTTAACAATCCAGTCCAAATCGAAATCGCTGATTGCACTAAGTGGCACATTATTATTATTTCAAATATTTAGTTAAAAACCAGAAGCAAAAGTTAGGTAAAAGGTATACAGTACACAAATACTGTCAATGTACTATTTTAGGATAACGTTAGTTATGTTACCGTTAAGTTTATGTGTAAGTTTGTGGATTAACGAAAGTATAATGTTAAATGATTTTGTACTCAGGATTAACTGTCATTAACCGACACAAATAGCCATGGTTACCACGGTAACAACAGTTCCCACCAAAGTACCATAGTTAGTTATTTGATCATTGTTAATAATATAAAATAATAATTCATATTTATTTTTTCCCCAAGACCCCAACAGTCACTAAAAAATACCATAGTAATGCCATGTATTCCACTTTGATAATAATAATGTTTTTTACCATGTCATGACTCATGTATTAAAGTTGGCATGAAACAGAAGTTGCTCTAGTCTTTTCTTCCCTATAAGAGTGCATTAGTGCCCGTCCCTTTTTCAGCAGCACTGGTTCCTGAAGTATTTTCTCCATTCAATTTCAATATCAACTTTTAAAAAAAAAGTCTTTGTTAAAGGGTTATAAAGCCATGATGAACCAAGACAATCAGGTAAGAGGTGAATCATAACATTGAACATTTTTATTTAAAGCAAAAACTTATAATATTGGACAAAAAATAAGTACTTAACAGTTTTAGTGAGGGGAAAAAACTACAATCCCATTAAGCATTGCAAACAGCATAATCAAACCCTGACGGCTTCAGCAGAAGCAAATACCATAGATGAACAACCGCGTACCTCACAGTAGGCCTGTATTTAATGGTTTAAGTTATCGTTCAAAATCAATTATTAATAATGGATAAAATGAATTGAGTTTTTACTTCCAAAACCCGACTCTTGCACTCTATTGTGACACATTGCCCTTTGCATCTAAAATAACTGGAATTGGCTTATACCAGAAGCCTTTTACACATTCATGTTAAAAATGGTTGTGCCTGAAATGAAAGTCTACATGAAATGAAAATTCACCATATTTATTTTCTAAATTGTGTTATTTGATAATGGCCAGAGCCAACAGAGTTTCCACTTGTGAACAATTTATCTGTTCATACATTTCATTGTCTTTTTGACCTTTGACCTTTTCTCTCTGGTGACGTATGCAGGCCAATCCTTTAGTCTGCTTCAACCCCGCCACTGCATGCTCATGGAAGAGTACAACACCCACAAATCAAATAAACAACTAAGTGATAAAACCAATTCCAACCTTTTTTATTTTTTGATAATCTGTTACACGTGTTGCTATTTCTGTTTCATCACGACTTTAAATTTAAGGGGGACACAGATACTTTTTGAGCTTTTAGGGTTTATCATCACACAATAAAACAATTAAACACAAATTGCATGCTTTACTTAAATTAACATTTCTTCTGTCAGGGAATCCTATCTGGTCAAGGAGGGTTGACGTTTTTCCAGGCCCTGCAGGAATAGCACATGTGTGCATAAAGCAGGAAAAATGAGTACGGGGAAGCCAAGTGGTCTCAAACCACCCACCAAGATCGGAAAACCAGCTTTGACGCCAACCAAAACCTCGCCCACCTCAGGTGAGTAACCTAAGTGTTACATATTAAATGCACTGATTCAGGCATTACGTGCCTTTATTTTTGCCGACTGCAGCTGGTGCCAAGGCTGTAACATCTCCGACCTCCAATACCGGCCAAGATGTCCCATCAGATTTCTCTGTTGGCGAACGTGTTTGGGTCAACGGAAATAAACCGGGTTGTGTGCAGTTCATCGGAGGGACTCAGTTTGCACCGGGCCAGTGGGCAGGAATAGTTCTAGACGAGCCCATCGGGAAGAACGATGGCTCTGTGGCTGGAGTGCGCTACTTCCAGTGCGTGGACTTGCGAGGCATATTTACTCGGCCCTCCAAACTCTCTCGTACTCCCGTGGCAGAGCGTGCGACCAATGGCACGCAGACTCCCGCCAACAAGTCGTCTGCCTCCCCTGCCAAAGATTCTGCTCCTGTCACTCAGACCATTAGTGCAACCACCAAGTCCTCATCAAACCTTACCAGGGCCACCAGCGAGTCTGCATCCAATCTGTCTGAGACGGATTCGGCCAAGAAGTTACAGCGGGACATGAAGCTGGGTGATCGTGTGCTAGTAAGGCCCATATCTGGTCTGTCTTCACACTTTAGTGGCTCCTTGAGGGAAGTTTGAGGGAATGTTTTGCTTGCAATCCTTAGGTTGCAGGATCCAAGGCAGGTGTTGTGCGTTTCCTGGGCGATACTGACTTCGCGAAAGGTGAATGGTGTGGCGTTGAGCTGGACGAGCCTCTTGGCAAGAATGATGGGGCAGTAGCTGGTGCAAGGTGAGGCCACAATTTGTCAAAATTACACAAGATCAACCCCTGAGAACAGGATGTTATGTTTTAAAACACATTTATAAAACGGAGCTTTAAGGTCTTTGCTTATCTGGCTGAATCTTAGCACATTCTTGAGAAACTAGAGTTTTGAGACATTGTTGAGAAGCCATGGAGATTACTTGTTTTCTTTTCCAACTGTACAGTATGTCATAAAGCTTCATTTTTCAATGTTCAGTTCCCAATGGAGCAGCCGGAAAACTGCAAACACGCGAGTAAAACAAACGATTATCAGTTTAAACTAAAGGTTGGACTCGATAGTGTTCCTTACAACTACCAAAGATCCAGTGATCCATGGATATTGACAAGCAGCCAGGAATCATGCTTCCTGACATTTACATATGCCTGATTTTGACGCCAGGGAAATACATAAAGCAAATTTGCTAGTGAACGCTTTTTATAAATACAATATAGGGATTTAAATCTGGGTGTAGAGTGGACTTATATCAATGTTATATATCGTCATATCGTCCAGCCCTAAAACTTCTATAGTTTTGTCAGTTTATTTAAAAACAACCAATTATGCTGAGTATAAGATGGTAAATATTTATTTGATGAGTTGTCAATACAATATATAGGGTATGATTTTACCCAAAAATTGAACATATTGCCAAAAAATGATAACTGCAAATCCATGTTTCGCTGGCTAGACCTCAGTTGTTTCTGTGAATTGCAGCGATCCATTTGCTTCTCTTTTCTGTAGCTTTTGGCAGTCTGTAAAAATATACTTCAGATTTCTTGTCAAATCTATTTGTACAGTCAATCTCAAAGCTTTTTCCTATTTTAGATGCGTTTTGTGTTTTTCGCTGCATTCTTGCTGAAAACTAATGCGTGCATACCCTCTGTAATGATAAATGTCCTGTTTCGCTCTGAAATATTACATTACAGAAGTAAAACGAGTTGTGTCATGTTGGTTACTCTAGTTGAACTGTCTTTATGGAAAGTGTACTGTAAGTACAGTGCATATAAAAAGTCTACACACCCTGTTTTTTTGTGATGTAAAAAATTAAACAAAGACAACTTTTGCATATTAAATGTAAAAATCACAACATATGCAATGCCACTGAAAACCAAAGTAACAGTTTTTCATAGAAAAAAAAGAATCAAAATAAAATTTGGAACAACTAACTCTATAAGTGTGCACACCCTGAACTAATACTAAGTTAAAGCACCCTTAGATTTTATTATAGCACTCTGTTTGGATATGAGTCTATCAGCTTGGCACATCTTGATTAGGGAATATTTATGTATTTTTATGCTTCACTCTCACAGGTATTTTCAGTGCCTTCCAAAGTATGGACTATTCGCTCCTACACACAAAGTCACACGCATCGGATTCCCGTCCACCACTACTGCCAAATCCAAAAGCTCCAGGCGCAGGTCGACCCTAAAGAACAGCCCCAGCGCATCTTCCGTCAGCTCCCTCAGCTCTGTCACCTCCTCAGTAGGAGGCAAACCCAGCCGAGCGGGCCTGGTACAGTCCTGCTCCTTTCACTCAAAGTATATGTTCTTCTCCATATATTATTGGCAATAATAGCTGTCAGTAATCTTTCAGCTCACAGAGACGTCTGCACGGTACGCACGGAAGATCTCAGGCACCACGGCCCTGCAGGAGGCCCTGAAGGAGAAGCAGCAGCACATCGAGCAGCTCCTGGCTGAGCGGGACCTGGAGAGGACGGAAGTGGCACGAGCCACAAGCCATGCTGGAGAGGTGCAGCAAGAGCTGGCACTACTCAGACAGGGTCAGGAACAGGTGGGTAGTTTTCTGATATTAAACCAGACTCTAGGTGATGATACACTGGGCAACTTTTTGAGCAATATTTCTGGGCAATGTTGCTTGGGCACTTTCCCATTGAGAATGGGCAACATTGCTCAAAAAGTTGCCCTGTGTATCACCACCTTTAGATGCTCACGTGTTGCATGGTGTTCTGAATCTTAAAACTTTGCATGTGTTTTTGAAGTACGCCCACGAGATGGAAGCCAAGTTGGACCAGTTGCGGAGACTTGTGGAGACTGCAGACCGAGATAAAGTGGAGCTGATGAATCAACTGGAAGAGGAAAAAAGGTAACCCTGATCTTTAAAAATACCTTATATAATGCGTGATTATTTCAAAAGAACATGCAAGTTCATGTGAATGTGTCAAGAAACATTTGAGGGCTTGAAGTGTACTTTTTATCCCACAGAAAAGTGGAGGACCTGCAGTTCCGTGTAGAGGAAGCTTGTATTACCAAAGGAGACCTAGAGGTAAAGTGACCCTATCATATATGTTTACATCGAGAGAAACTGAATATGGCCGCAACCAGCGTAGTCACCTGTCACAGATCAGTCTGTGTTCATGCAGAAATAATCAGTATCGTTTACACTTTTAATAAAACAAATTCACAGGAGATAAGAAGATATCAGAAAAATAAATATTGTTTTAAAGAGATGATAGATAGACAGACAGACTTGTTTTGACTAAAACTAGATAGATAGATAGATAGATAGATAGATAGATAGATAGATAGATAGATAGATAGATAGATAGATAGATAGATAGATGTTTTGACTACAACTATATATAGATAGATAGATAGATAGATAGATAGATAGATAGATAGATAGATAGATAGATAGATTGATGTTTTGACTACAACTATATATAGATAGATAGATAGATACTTGTTTTGACTACAACTATAGATAGATAGATAGATAGATAGATAGATAGATAGATAGATAGATATAGATAGATAGATAGATAGATAGATAAACTTGTGACTAAAATGATAGATAGATAGATAGATAGATAGAAATAGATAGATAGATAGATAGATAAACTTGTGACTAAAACGATAATGATAGATAGATAGATAGATAGATAGATAGATAGATGATAGATAGATAGATAGATGTTTTGACTACAACTATATATAGATAGATATATATATATATAGATAGATAGATAGATAGATAGATAGATAGATAGATAGATAGATAGATAGATAAACTTGTGACTAAAACGATAGATAGATAGATAGATAGATAGATAGAATAGATAGATAGATAGATAGATAGATAGATAGATTTTGATCTCAAGATCAAATGAGGATCATTCATTGACAAGTTCTTCAAAAATCATATTGGAGAAGTTTCTTTTAAAAACAACAAATCAAAACAGTGCATCACTTTGTGGCTGATATAGCATTGACTCTTTGATGCTTTATTCACCTTATTCTCTTTATTTGTTCATTCATTCACTCTTTCATCACTGCATTCTTCTCTTTACATCTTTTATCACTTTCAAACGTTCATTCCTTCATTCATTCTTTTATTAATGACACCCTCCATCTCTTTTTCATCTGTCTGCTCTTTGAGCCTTTCACATTTGTTTCATGTCTTTGTGTTCTTGTTTTTTTTTAATGCGATCCTCCGTCTTCACGCCGCTCTGTGAGTGTGTCACTGCTGTCTTTGTCCTCATTCATAGAGAAAGGATGATGTCAAGATCTGCATGAAGCTCTTCGTACTTGGCTTTTGGCTGGCATGTGACCGCGCCGTTGGTGTTGTCTCTCTCTTTTCCTCTTCTGTCTACTAACAGACGCAGACCAAACTGGAGCATGCCCACATTAAGGAGCTCGAACAGAGTCTTCTGTTTGAAAAGACCAAAGCAGATAAACTCCAGAGGGAGTTAGAGGATACTAGGGTAAATGAATCTGTCAGATGGGAGGGGGAAAGAGATTTCTCTTGGGGTTAAAGTCAGATCCCCATGCACCGAAGAGATTTTGCTTATTTTGGGAAAGCAATTATTTTTTATTCCATGATGGATTGAGGTAGGTCTCTTTTTTGTAAGCACCACTGGGTGCATCTCTGGAAGTCATTTTTCATCCAAAAGTCAAAAGAAGAAAATAAATGATTTTGTATAAAGAATATTTTTAGGTCTTTTTTAGGACCAATTTTTTGTCCCCTATGTAAATTTAAGCACATTTTAACCATAATTCTCAATAGCCTACTGCTATGTGGGGAGATAAATATAATTTAAATAGCATTTTTACAAGTATCTTTGTTGGTTTACACTGCTATTCAAAAGTTAGCAGCTTTTCAGAAGTTTAGGATTTTGTTTAAATAGATTTTTTTTAAAGAAAAAATGCTTATGCTTACCAAGGCTGCATTTGTTTGAGCTAAAAAAACAGTAATGTTGTGAAATATTAGTATAATCTTTTAATATATTTTAAGATGTCATTTATTCTTGTGATGCATAGGAATGATATGTTGGAAAAAAAAAATCAGGATCCTTTGATGAATAGAAAGTTCAAAAGAACTGCATTCTTTGTAACATTATAAATGTCTTTTACTCTCACTTTTAAATAATTTATTGCATCCTTTCTGAACAAAAGTATTATTTATTTTAAATTAAAATCGTACTAAACCCAAACTTTTGAATGGTAGTGTATATCATAGTAGAATGTTTTGTGTTAAATTTAGTTTGTTATATATATATATATATATATATATATATATATATATATATATATATATATATATATATATATATATATATATATATATATTATATATATATTATTTTTTTTTTTTTAAAGTCCTGGCAGGTTGATTGATTTTCATTACGCCCATTAAATAGAAAGAATGTGTAGTTTATGTTTAATGCCTCCATAGACCAGTTTGGTCACACTTAGCAGCTGATTAAGTCTCGTCTCCTGCTGTAGGTCGCCACGGTGTCCGAGCGCTCCAGGATCATGGAGCTGGAAAAGGAGGTGTCCGAACTTCAGCTTCAGCTGAGAACTCTTCGAGCCGAGACCTCGGGATCAGCCTCCCCTCCATTACAAGACAAAAAGGTCCGTTCATCCCCCTCCTTAAAGCAAACCTAAATAAGATGCATTATGACATTTGCTTGTCACCAAAAGACATTTACATCATAAGATCACCGTGTTCTGTGTGTTCTTATAGATCAAGGAGCTGAACTCCGAGTTGGAGAACCGACAGAAGGAGATGCTTCTATTCCAGCAGAAACTCTCCTCCTCTGAACAGGAGAAATCATCCCTCCAGCAGCAGCTGCAACATCTGGTAACACTGAGACTGCTTATTTACTAACCTGAAAAACCCTGGTTGTTATTTCACATAATGATTACAAATTATTTTGTTAAAGTTTTTGTTTCTTGTGCTGTACATTCGCCTCCCTCCAGCCCATATGGTGATCTAATAACTGCATTTTATTATTAAATGATTTAAAATGTGCCTTGGAATGCATACATTTCTCTAAAACTAGATGTTATATCGTTACAAAATCATGGTACTTGGACTCTTTTTAATAAGCCAAGAAGTCTTGAGAGGCCATGCATTATAGTGATTTTTATCATGGTTATGGTTAAGCTTGACGTGAAGTGGTACTAGCCATATGATTTAACTTGAATTTAATAACATTATCATGAAAAACAATTTTTTTCAACTTATATAAGTAATAAAATAAAAATAAAACACAGAGCATATATATATATATATATATATATAATATATATATATATATATATATTATATATATATTATATATATATATATAACTTCAGGTCTGTTTTTTATTTTTAGTTCATTACTCATTACTTAAGTATTATTGTCTGCATAATAACTTGAATCAAAGCAAGGTAAACATTTGTTTTTGACCAGCATTTTGTTCTGTACCAATTAGTTTGTAATTGTTTGTTCTGTTTAATTTTAGACAAATAAGCTTGAATCAGCAGTAGAGGACAATAATAAAGCAACACTAGCAATGCAAGGTAAGTAAAACATGACTCATCAAAAGCACTAATATGCTTTTTAACTACTGTTAAGCATCTGATCCTTTATATATTTGCATCCCTGGCATGTGAGCCTGTGCCAATGTGAACTGCTCTGCACAGTCATTTTTGCATGCTCATGAGATAAACCAGACGTTCCCAGCATAGCCATAACTCACAACGGCACACTTTTTACTTGCTCCGCAATCCAATTTGTGTGAAAGTTTGGGGAAAATGATCATATTAGCACAAATTCTGCTGCATGAGCTCCTCTATGACCTCCTCCCCTTCTTCTGTGTGGCGGCAGAAATGGAAAGGAACTTGAAAACGGAGAGAGAGAAGCTGGATCAGGTGTCCAGGGAGAAGGAGGAACTGCAGAAGAAACAGGTGAAGGATGAAAAGAGAGAGCTTCAGATGAAGGAGAAGTTGGGCAGAAACGCAGAGAGGAGCGTTGGGCCGGAACGGCAGGGGGCGGAACTGAAAGCCTACAAGAACCAAACCCAGGTGATTGACATTTACCACTGTAAAACAGACGCCCAGTTTTATACACTACCGGTCAATACACTGGGGTGGGTACGATTTTTAATGTCAATGTTATTTGTGAAGCATATTAGATTGATTTCTGAAGGATCACGTGACACTGAACACTGATGTAATGGAATCAGAAGCATAAGAGACTTATTTCAAAAGCATAATTTGCTAAAAAAAAATAAAAATGAAAAAATTGGGAAAATATTCAAAATATTGGGGTCATTCTTTTTTGTATATATATATATATAAAGAATGACCCCAATATTTTGAATGGTCGTGCATGTGTAGCATATGAGATGTTTTTGAAATTGAACATATTTTTCGTAATATTTAATAAAAATTCACTGAAAATATATTAGAAATTCAAAAATATTTTAAAGGAGAAAATTCATTATTAATTTACATTTGTTGTCACCATTATCCTTTTAAGTTTTGAAATCAATTTATTATACCGTAATTTCCAAAGTAACATAGTTCAGTTATTTTACATTGCTTGAAGGAGATTGCATATTTATTTATGATTTTACAGTGATAACAATAACTCCAGAAAATATGGTATATTGTCACTGTAAATACTTGTCAGGTCGGCCAACTCTAACATATCCATCTGTCATTAATTCTATTAGCATATACTGTTAATCTATGCCATATCAAAAGGCCATCATGTTTCTACTGTTCAAAAGTTTGGGTCACTGAAAATTCAGCTTTGCCATCACCGGAATAAATTACATTTTAAAATAAAAAAAAACTTTATTTTTTAAACTAATAATATTTCACTGTATTACTTTTTTTACTGTATTCTTGTTCAGATAAATGCAGCCCGGGTGAGCATAAGATACTTGATTTAAATCTCTTACCAACCAAAACTAATGCATTTGAGCATGTTGGCCAAAAAGTATAGTACAAGTGTGTAATTGGAGGTTTTTTCACGCACAGTCTGATGAAAACCTGGAGCAGATGATGCACAAGAATAAGGAGTTGCAGGAGGAGGTAAGTACGCTTTACTCTTCATATCATAAAGATAAAGAGTGTTTTATGACTCCTGTTTACTTTACTTCGTATCCGTGTGAGGATGTTTGAAAGGGACTTGGAAGGGTGGGACTATTTTGATGATCGTTACCTGTTCAAAAGTCTCCTCTGAGACGTAGTTGTCAGGGGTTTGCTCACTGGATCTCCTTGCCAGTCCACATGATTTAAAGTATTCATGTTCATACAGTAGCACTGCTGTAGGATGAAGTTTATATATCTTATTCAGAGCAGCGCCATGACAGTATGAAAACGAGGATGTGAGAGATGGACCATGTTTTCGATTACTGTATAAAAAGTCTAGATCACTTTTTATCCCGCATCTCATGTTGTTGAGTTTTTTGTCTACTGAAATGTCTTGGAAATATATTTTTGCAGTGTTTTGTCAGCAGAACGATCCAAAAACACATTAAATAACAGTACAACCAACTAAAGAGATGTATGTCTATCCCTATCACAGCCTAAATAAAAAATCAAAGAGAGCGCTGCCGTGAATAAGGTCTCTTACGTAGTTTTAGGGGTTTGTCCAAATCACGAACCTTAGCAGTGATTGTGATTCTTGCTTTAGCAGACACCAGTAATAATTATAAATTAGACACTGTCGGTGTATGAATGATTGAATGAATGGGTGAATGTGAGGCAATGTGTAGAGCGCTTTGGTGTCCATGGGTCTGTTTAAAGCACTATATAAATGCAGTCCATTTATCATAAAAAATATCTGCTTTTAAAGAGATAATTCACCCAAAAAAATTTATTCTGTCATTAATTACTCACCCTCATGTCGTTCAAAACCCATAAGACTTTCGTTCATCTTCAGAACATAAATGAAGATATTTTTGATGTAATCTGAGAACTTTCTGTCCCTCTATTGACCGCTATGCAACAGACGCTTTGACGCTTCAAAAAGTTTATAAAGAGATCGTAAAAAAAACACTTAATATGAACATTCATCAACTCACACATCAGTAATTTACTGACAGAATTTACATTTTTGGGTGAACTATCCCTTTAACATCATGAGTCATGACATGAATCACTGCTATCAATATGACGTTGAACACAAAATATTTTGTTTACATGTGTGAAACTGCTAGTAGTATTATTAAAACACATTCCGAATTTGTAGTCAGATTAACGTGAAGTCATTTATATAAGAGGTTAGCAGAGATTTTTCACTGTTTAAATGTCCTGTTACTGACGAAATGGTTCAGACACATTGTTAGTTCATGCATGAGTCCTCTACATCTGACCGCCTGCAGGCTGCATGTAAAGCATGTTCTGTGCGCTCGTATGTGGCCTTACATAATCATCCCGACGGCCAACGCTTTTCAGAGGAGACTTTCCTCCTGCTTTTCACATACGGCAAGACTGCGTGAACGTGAAAGAGTCACAGGTCTTCTTATGTCACTTGTCCTCGAGTGACAAGTCTTGATTCAGCATCTGTATTACAGAGACTCACCTGCATTGGTTCAGTCTGTGGATATTCACACATACACATTATTTATTAGGAACAATAATGATGGTCTTGGTTTGAAGACATTTGTGTAGATAAACTCATGCCAAGCATAATCTGTTAAGCATTTGGCGAGTGCTAGGTTTAAAAGACTAATCAGGAATATTATCAATTTAATTGCAGATACGAACAAAATTGAGCTCGATAATGATACTATTATCTTCAATTTGTTCATAATTGAGTTTTACAGTCAAGTCACCTTTAGTTTTATGGTGCTTTATATATTTAGAAATTGTTACTGTATAAATAATAAACAGTGTGTGCTCATATTAATGGATTCTAAAGATTTAGATAGAAAAGGTGTTTTAGGGTAAAGTCACAACATGCTCAGGATATCCATAGAGATTTATTGCCAATTCTTTCAGATTTTAGTGAGACTTACTTTCTGTTTGACAAGGCAAAACATATACAGAGTTAACGGGTTAGTTCACCAAAAAGGAAAATTCTGTTATTATTTACTCACCCTAATATTGTTCCAAACCCATATGACTGACTGTTTCATGGAGCACAAAATGAGTTTTGGAGAATGTGCAAGCGTCTTTTTGCACGATATTCCAACTCTTTTGAAGCCATACCATAACTTTGTGTTAAATCAGACGAGATGTACTTAAAGGGATAGTTCACACAAAAAATTTAAATTCTGTCATTTAAAGGTACAATATGTAGGATTTTTGCAGTAAAATATCCCAAAACCACTAGGCCAATGTTATATATTTTGTTTAGTTGATTACTTACAATATCCCAAAAGTTTCCAACTATTTGTAAATCATGAGAAAATTGCGATTTTAACCAAAGAAACGGGGCGTGTGAGCGGGGGTGAGGAGTCGCCAGTCATTGGCGTCATATCCGCGTTAGCCTCGGTTTCCGCTCGTGCTGCAATAGTAACAATGTCGACAGAAGTCCCAGTGAACTGGGTTATGCCCGTTATGCCTAGCAGGATACTCACGCTGTTGTTGTTTTGTTTAAACATTATGGACCATGGCAAGCAGACTTTGAGACAAAAAGAGGACTAAAACGAAGATCAACATGTTTCGAGATGCCGAGAGCTCCACGTCCGCGACTAACTTCAACTCGACAGAGACGCGAGTGTTCATGTACTTTATTAGACAGGTGAGCAAATGTACATAAAACTAATCAATGTTATTTAGTTCAACATGATGAAATGTTAGAATATGATCTGTATGTTATTCTAATGTTGATCTAGCTTAACGTTACTTAGTCTCATACAACCAACAACTAACAACATTCAACACACTCAAATGCCGTTTAGTGTGATAGTGTAACCGTTAGAGAAAGTGAAACCTTTTTTTAGTTTAATTAACAACCTGTTCTGTGTAAGTATTCAGCACTTGCGTGTAGTTCGGTAGAATGAAATGTCCTTATTCCTTTATATCCGCGGGACTGGCTTTGCGTGTGACGCTGGTATACGTCTAGCACTAGCGCCCTGCTTCACACCACAGTCATGTTAAAAGCATCAATGTATTCACTCATCCATAAAAGATTCATCAGACGACAAGATCCATACTTACGCTTAATGCGGAATATACGTCATCAATAATTTGCCTTTGTTATTGTAAGAGGTCAGCGACCCCTGGTGGCGAAAATTCCTACATATTGTACCTTTAATTACTCATCCTCATGTTGTTACAAACACAAAAGATTATGGACCAAATTTGGACTAAACTGCTCAATTCATATGGATTAGTTTTATGATCTCTTTATTAACTTTTTTAAGTATCAGTTGTGTAGCTGTCTATGGAGGGACAGAAAGCTCTCATATTTAATCAACAAGATTATTAGTTGACAGATAATTAATGACAGTGGGTGAACTATCCCTTTAAATGTTGCTCTATTCCTCAAACAAAGCTATCAAAAGGCTTTATTTAGCATGTAACTTTTTTGTCACTGTGAACTGCTGTTATATAAACAATGCTCTTATATAGGTGTGAGTGTGAGTAAATTATGACAGTTAAAAGTTTTGGGTGACCTGTCCCTTTAAGTTTATTTTTGGTTTCTGTATTGAAAAAGACAACCTTATTGTGACCTCATTTTGGACTTTTGTCCCCTCAAGGTTTAAAAGAGTTAATTTAGGTTAGCCTGAATTTCTGCTATTTTGTGTCATTCAAGGATGACTGAAGTCTCTTGCACAGCCTCTGCTGAAGCTTTAAAAAAAATACACCAGTTTAAAAATTTGGGGTCGGTCATAAAAAAAAGTCTCCTATGCTCAATAAGGCAGCATTTGTTGGATCAAAAAGACAGTAAAACCAGTAATATTATTAGAATTTAAAATATTTTTATTATTTAAATATGTTTTAAAATGTAATTTATTTCTGTGATGCAAAGCTGAATTTTTTCAGTCTTCAGTGTCCCATGATCCTCCAGAAATCATTCTAATATGATGATTTGTTGCTCAAGAAACATTTATTATTATCGATGTTGAAAACAGTTTTGCTGCTTCATATTTTAGTATAGTTTACTTTTTAGGATTCTTTGCTGAATACAAAGTTAAGAAAAAAACATTAGAATTTTAATTTGAAAGTCATTACTGTCATTTTTATAAGTTCTTTAAAAAAAATAAAAACTTAACCCTAGCATTTGAATGGTAGTGTACATTCACCAAATATTGTGAACCATGACTGAGTTCTCGCTCACACAAGGATTTTCATTTCTCCGAGTCAAACATGGATTGTCTCATCATGTAGAAACATGTAATTCAGGATGAATGAGCATTGATGACGGAGAACAGCAGAAGGTGTGTGTGTGTGTGTGTTGTGTGTGTGTGTGTGTGTGTGTGTGTGTGTGTGTGTGTCGAGAGGGGCGGGGCTTGTCGTCCTTACATAATGAAGCTGCCCTGTGTGATGCTTCTGCGAGCGTGTGTTTGCTCAAACGTGAGTGTGCTGGAACGCCAGCGGAGCACGAGCGGCTCTCTCTCTCTCTGCAGGGGGCCGTAGGGGGATGTATTATTGATAGGGCACATTTGTTTGGGAAAAATAGGAAGGACACAGCAGCATGGATGTGACAGCGCTCCAACAGAACTACACGGGCAGCGTTTACACCTCGTTCTGCCAGGTAAAGGTCGCTCTTCCCCTGTGAGGATGCATGATACTGTATATCGGTGACCATAGTTGGACCATTCAGCAATAGTAGCTTTTTTAACTAGTGGAATTGGGTTGTGATGACATTGGCTTGTTTTTTTGTGGTTTGTGTTTTTGTTTTAAGATGGTTTTTATGCATAAAAAGGAAAGAAACTCCTATGACGTGTGACTTTTATCTAGTGCATGTTATGCCGTCTACATTGAGTTGAAGAATGCTTTCAATGAGTCTGTATGAAACGCTTGTTTGATGACATTTCATTCAGTGATGACAGTATAATTCCTCAAGGATTCTCTCGAGGATTCTCTCGAGCTTTCTCAATGTAAACACTGAATCACTCCATGATCTCAGCACAGGCAAATCTCTGTGTTGATGTTAGTTCTTGGCATGTAGATGAAATTAACTACTAACTCGGCCAGTTGCTGAAGAGTGTAATTACCACTTCAGTCTGATGCAGACCAGTTAGTTACAGTGAGTCTGATGGGATTGAATTATGGGTCTCATGGGAACAGTAATCTGACTTCACCAGATTTGACAGTATTAGTTGTGCATGTATTAGTCCTAAATGTGATTTATCTTCTCTGATTTAAAAACAGAGTAAGCTCTCATTGATTATACTTTGTAAAAATTGGACAGTTTTCTATGTTCACGTGTTTGCTAAAGAAGGCATCACTAATACTATTACTCATGCTTAGAGATTGAAACAAACACCTAAACCTAACTAGTTTTGGTGTGTAACTTGTTCTGAAATGTGTGTGCTACAGAAATAATTGGTACTTCAAATTGTTGAGGAGAGATGGTCTTATTTTACAATTTTTGGACGTGAAAATGGCAGGAAAACAAATGCTTTTCCCCAGTTTTATTTTAGTAATATATTTATATACTATTATTAATATTTTGAATATTATTTATGTTTAGTTTTCATTTTAAATTGAATTGAAGTTTCAGTAATTTTATGTGCTTTTGTCATTTTTACTTTTATGTTTGTCCTTCACATGTTTTAGTATTTTATATGTATGTGTTGCATTTAATTTATTTTATCTCTTAGGTTTGATGCACATTTTAATTGAATGTGATGTTGCTGTTGATATTTGACTATAATTTTTATGTAAAGCCCTTTGAACTGCATTTTATGTCTGAAAAGTGATATATAAATTTTTTTTATTTCAAGGCAGCACAAGTTTTTTAATCTAATATTTATATTTTATTTCAGCTTTATTTCAATTAACAATAAAAAAATAGTTTTAGTAAACAATAACAGCACTGCTTTTCCTCTAAAAATTCCTGTCATTTAGTAATAAAGTAGATAGTAATAAAGTAAAGAACAACAAATACTACAATTAAATACACGATGTAAATGTAAATAATATTATGTAAATACATGTTTTTGAAAGTTTTCATGACAGTTCTCTCCAACACGTTTTGTCCGAAAGCATAATTTTCACTTGTTTTGTTCATCTTGTATCTCTCCCACCAGCTCGAGGCCCTGAAGAAAGCAGAACTCTCAGTATCAGGAGCGGTTGTGTTCAGGACCTCAGCGCATCGGGAACCTCTGCAAAGAAATGTGAGTCTCCTCGAGTCCTGCTGACGTGCATTTTCTCTCCACTGACTGTTTTATTATTATTCACCTAGACTTTTTCACACTTTCATTGATAGTGATAGAAGAAAGAGGACTGAAATGATAGGGAGGAGAGGAAAATGACACAATCCAGCCTGAAACGTATCCGAGCATGTGTGCTGACCACTAGACTACAGCTGCAACAATTAAACACTATTTAACATCCTTCAGCTGCGTCTTATTAAATTAATTGTCTGCTTAGTTGGAGCTAAAAAGGATTTTAATCTTAATTACTTGGGTAAGTACTATGGTGGTGATTAAGTTAGATCAGCGAGTCACAGAATGACATCACGAGTCCACCTGGTCACACAACTGTGATTTCTGTATAACAAAAGGCGTAATGCACGTGTTCTGAGTCTGACGCATTGAGCTCACATGGACGATATGAGTTTAAAGTTTGAGTTTGGCTCACAGCATTTCACATTCAGGATAATCAATAAAAAAAAATGTAGGGCAGAACCTGATTTTATCCATTAGGAATTGATTGGATGGTGAAAAGCGCCTACTGTATATGAAAGTGTTTGAAAAATAAGAGGTTTTGTTACCCGTTGAAAAGATGAATTCTTCAAAAATAAATTAAAATTGTAATTTTAAATTAATTGCAAAACACGTAATTTTTCACAAAATGTTTAACTTTTCATAAGCACCATTTATTTGCTTACTCGCAACCAATTTGCTATTTCTTTGCTATAAATTTGTTTGCAAAATAAAGTAATTCCAAAAATTTTTATTTCACAAATTGTTAAACTTTTCATAAGGACCAATTATTTGCAACACATTTGCTAATTATTTGCAATAAATTTGCTTTCAAAATGAATTTATTCCAAAAATTGTCATAAAATGTAAAAGCAGTTTATTTTCTTATTTGCAATAAATGTGCTAATTTTGTTTTGCAATTTGTTTGCAAAATGAATTAATTCCAAAAAGTGTCATTTAAATTTTTCACAAATTGTTTTTTTTCATAAACTCAATTAGCTGATTTGCAGATTATTTTTAAGCGAATTCGTTTGAAAAATTAATTCCAAAAATAGTCCTTTAAATTTTTCTTAACATCTTTTACTTTTCATATTACAATACATTTGTTTGCAAAATGAATTTAAACATTTAAGCAGAAACGCTTTTGTGATGGTTTAAATGCTGTCCGTATTGAATTCATGTTGACTTTAAACTAAAGCAGCACTAACTGAAGCTCGAAGCCTTCGTAACTCTTCGTGATCCGACACGCTGCGGCTGAGCGTATCCAGTGAGTGACGGCTCCGGTGATGCGAGCAGGTTCCCGTGTGAAGCCTCTTCTGAACTCTTGCGCTGGAGACTCTCAGCCCAACGCTTCAGAAGTGAGCGTCTCTCCTCCAGGGAGTTTTACGTAAGCGCGTCTCTCCAACTACAGCTGCTCTTCTCCGCCTGTCTAATGCTCTCGACTCCACGTGAGTCCCTTTCATAACGCTCTGTTGATCTTCTGACACTCATGAATATGTATCATGGCGTAGCCTGTTATATTATCATTTTTAAAAAGTATTATTTCTTTATAAATATAAAATGCATTGATTAAATGCAGCATATTCTTTTTGTAATCCGTGGAATCTTTTAGTGTGACGCTGCATTTGTTCTCACAGTTCTGTGGTACAGAGACCTCACTTTGATTTTTCCGCTTGAGATTTGAGCGTGCATGATTTGATTTATTCCTGCATCATAATGCACTCTAGGTGAAAATAGATTGGCTCATTCGTTACACACGAGGAGGATGACGGTGACCTTTCTGTTGTGACTTTGTGGAGCTCACGTTTTTACTACCGCTTTTTGGAACCAAACGCTCTTATTTTTCAAACGCTTGGCCTTAAAACCAGTTAAAGGGTTGTGATGGAAAGGAAAGATGATATATTAAGCATGATGCATTCACTTGAGAGGAAAATGGAAGAATAGCATGATTGACATCAGGGTGATTTGAAATTGAGGACTTGAGTCACTGGCATGAGAAAAAAACATGAAAATCATAATGTATCATAAATACAAATAATAAAATAGTATTTTATGCTCAATTTGTTTACAAAAAAGTCTCATCCTCACCAAAGCTGTATTTATTTGATCAAAAATACATTAAATCATTAATATTGTAAATTATTACTTCTTAAAATATGTATTTTCTATTGTAATATATTTTAAAATGTAATTTATTCCTGTGATCAAAGCTGAATTATCTTCCATTATTACTCCAGTCTTCAGTGTCACATAATAAATCATTCTAATATGATGATTTGCTTCTCAAGAAACATTTATGATTATTATCAATGTTGAGAACAGTTGTGCTGCTTCATATTTGTGTGGAATTCCTGATTTTAAGATTCTTTGATGAATAGAAAGTTTAAAAGTACAGTATTTATTTGGAATAGAATAAACAACATTATAAATGTCTTCACTGACACGTTTGATTGATTTAATGTATCCTTGCTAAATAAAAGTATAAATTTCTTTAAAAAAATTTTTCTTTTGAACAGCGTTGAATTCATACAGAAAATTCATATACTGGAAAATACTAGTATGGTAATTGTAACATATGTCCACTGTAGGCGGGATGAACTTGAACCCAAGTGCAGTTTATTAAAACAAAGTGACAAAATATAATCCAAAACTGGCTTGACTACTTGGCTTGACTACTAGGCTTGACTACTAGGCTTGACTACTAGGTTTGACTACTTGGCTTGACTACTAGGCTTGACTACTAGGCTTGGCTACTTGGCTTGACTACTTGGCTTGACTACTAGGCTTGACTACTAGGCTTGACTACTAGGCTTGACTACAAGGCTTGACTACTTGGCTTGGCTACTTGGCTTGGCTACTTGGCTTGACTACTTGGCTTGACTACTAGGCTTGACTACTTGGCTTGACTACTAGGCTTGACATCATCTAGGCTTGGCTACTTGGCTTGGCTACTTGGCTTGACTACTTGGCTTGACTACTAGGCTTGACTACTAGGCTTGACTACTAGGCTTGGCTACTTGGCTTGACTACTAGGCTTGACTACTAGGCTTGACTACTTGGCTTGACTACTAGGCTTGACTACTTGGCTTGACTACTAGGCTTGACTACTAGGCTTGACTACTTGGCTTGACTACTAGGCTTGACTACTAGGCTTGACTACTAGGCTTGACTACTTGGCTTGACTACTTGGCTTGACTACTAGGCTTGACTACTAGGCTTGGCTGCTTGGCTACTTGGCTTGACTACTAGGCTTGACTACTAGGCTTGGCTACTTGGCTTGACTACTAGGCTTGACTACTAGGCTTGGCTACTTGGCTTGACTACTAGGCTTGACTACTAGGCTTGACTACTTGGCTTAACTACTTGGCTTGACTACTAGGCTTGACTACTAGGCTTGACTACTAGGTTTGACTACTTGGCTTGACTACTAGGCTTGACTACTAGGCTTGGCTACTTGGCTTGACTACTTGGCTTGACTACTAGGCTTGACTACTAGGCTTGACTACTTGGCTTGGCTACTTGGCTTGGCTACTTGGCTTGACTACTTGGCTTGACTACTAGGCTTGACTACTAGGCTTGACTACTTGGCTTGACTACTAGGCTTGACTCCTAGGCTTGGCTACTTGGCTTGGCTACTTGGCTTGACTACTTGGCTTGACTACTAGGCTTGACTACTAGGCTTGACTACTAGGCTTGGCTACTTGGCTTGACTACTAGGCTTGACTACTAGGCTTGACTACTTGGCTTGACTACTAGGCTTGACTACTTGGCTTGACTACTAGGCTTGACTACTAGGCTTGACTACTTGGCTTGACTACTAGGCTTGACTACTAGGCTTGACTACTAGGCTTGACTACTTGGCTTGACTACTTGGCTTGACTACTAGGCTTGACTACTAGGCTTGGCTGCTTGGCTACTTGGCTTGACTACTAGGCTTGACTACTAGGCTTGGCTACTTGGCTTGACTACTAGGCTTGACTACTAGGCTTGGCTACTTGGCTTGACTACTAGGCTTGACTACTAGGCTTGACTACTTGGCTTAACTACTTGGCTTGACTACTAGGCTTGACTACTAGGCTTGGCTACTTGGCTTGACTACTAGGCTTGACTACTAGGCTTGGCTGCTTGGCTACTTGGCTTGACTACTTGGCTTGACTACTAGGCTTGACTACTAGGCTTGACTACTGGGCTTGACTACTAGGCTTGGCTACTTGGCTTGACTACATGGCTTGACTACTAGGCTTGACTACTTGGCTTGACTACTGGGCTTGACTACTAGGCTTGACTACTGGGCTTGACTACTAGGCTTGGCTACTTGGCTTGACTACTTGGCTTGACTACTAGGCTTGGCTACTTGGCTTGACTACTTGGCTTGACTACTAGGCTTGACTACTAGGATTGACTACTAGGCTTGACTACTTGGCTTGACTACTTGGCTTGACTACTAGGCTTGACTACTAGGCTTGACTACTTGGCTTGACTACTTGGCTTGACATGAACATAAATACATCAACAACAGTAGGTTACAACATCAAAGTTAGACAAGGGACAATGAAAACATGAGGGCTATAAATACACACAGACTAATGACTTAAGACATACCTGAACACAATGAACCAATAAACCAAGACAATTAACCAATGACAACATAGGACACATGACAAGGGGAGCACATGCCAGGACCACATGACAAACCCGGGAGCACATGACAAAACCAGGAACAATGACAATGGGGAAACTACAAAATAAAGGACATGAAACAAAACTCAAAACTAGACATGACAGTAATATACTAGTCCTAAATGATATTATAAGCATTACCTTTTCTTTATCTCTCTCCGTAGTGAGGAGGTAAAACTATCAGCCAATCAGAAGTCTCAGAGGCAGGTGTCGCTCCAGGGCGAGAAAGGGATGTTGGCTCAGGAGTTGGATGTCTACACACAGCAGGTGTTTATCTTTCCACGTCTACGTAGAGCAAAGCATTTCAGGAAACGAAACTTTCAGGAAATTTCAGGAAACGTCTGTGTGTCATTCTCAGTTGGTTTGAGGGATTGAGTTATCATGTATCATGTTGTTTTTTTGGCAGCTTGATGACGAAGCTTTGACCAGCCATCTGGAGATTACAGAGAGGTAAGCACGTCTCTGACTCAGTATTAAGTTCATTCAATCAAATCAAAACATTAAAAGACAGTTCTGAGTGAAGCCAGCTGTTTATAACCACAGTCTCAGTCAGTAAAAACAAGCATAAACACAGTGCTCTTACAGTGGAAGTCTATGGGGAAAGAAAATTTTAATTTTATGCTTGTCTTTTTGTTAACGTGAGTATTTTTCTCATTCATTTTCTTCACAACCATTCAAAACCCAAATTATCTGTGGTTATAAATATCATGTCACGGATGCTTTTGATGGTGCTTAATGGAGCTCTGTCTTAGTAACTGTTCAAATGAGAGCTGGATTTGAGATCAAATGCACTCTGGAAGCTTTAAATGTCATTTCATCTCCCGGGAAATGAAGACTTGCTAAAAAAAAAAAAAAAAAAAAAACATGTCAGTACGTGTTCTTTAGAGATCAGTGTTTTATGATATACTAAGATCACCACGTCTAGAGAGATGATCTGTTTCCATGATTGCCGTTTGGTTGAACAACTCAAATACTGGTACTAAGTACAAGCTTTTGGCTTCAGATCTATTGTTTTCCTCCACCCTAAAAAAAAAATCTGCTGTCCCACTGAATGTCTGTTCATTTTTTGCGTGTTTTTCTGTAAGCTTTTAATCTTCAATGCTCCATTGGGAGATGTTCTCAGAGTGCATGTGGCTTTTGTAACATGATTGTAAATCCAACAATGGGCTCCAGTTATAGTGAGCTCTTGTCTGTTCTCACAGAGAGAATTCCAATGCAGTGATGTCCGAAAAAGACAAAGAGCTAGAGACACTGCGAAATGAGGTAAGAGCTTTGATTCTTGAGTTTTATAAGTCTAACCAAACCTCTGGATCAAGGATGTTTTATCCACTGTGAACTATGACTGAGTTGAACTTACTGTATGTACAAAGAATGCTTTTAGTAGATTCATTTCATATCAAAACAATATTGTTGGCACTTAATATTGTCAGATAATGGGAAACTATAATTTGTGATCTAAAGATGTTTTTTGTTATCCCAGATTGCAGTGCTGCGTGGGGAAAATGCCATGGCCAAGACGCTGCAGTCGGCCGTGACGTCTCTAGAGAGGGACAAAGCCCAGCTGCAGAGCCGAGTGAACAGCTTGGAGGAAAAGCTGGAGGGGCGGGAGACGGGGAACGGAGAGGAAGGCATCTCAGGTCCGTCAGCGTATTTATTTTTGGAATAGAATGACAGCGCACTAGGGCTGGGACAATAAATCGATGCATCATGAACAGTGATACCGTTAACGCATTACTCTAATCTGACCACTTTTTTCAGTAACGAGTAATCTAACGCGTTACTATTTCCAAACCAGTAATCAGATTAAAGTTACTTATCCAAGTCACGGTGTCTTACTATTTTTATCATAAGTTTCTTAAGTAAAAATTAGGGCTGTAACCATATACGATATGAAACCGAAATCGCAACACTCAGATCCACGAACCTGTGTCGCGTGTGAGAAAGCAAAATCGCAATACACACCCTTCCAGCTCCCATAGTTATCCTTCCCGTCCAGATCCAATGCTACCACATCTTCAAATTACTATTAATATTATTTGAAGTTCACATTATAAAATACGTAGACCTACACCACAAAACTAGTTGAGGACGATAAATCCTTTAAAATTGTGCATTTCCGGCGTTATGGACGTGACATTTGAGGTAAACACTTGAAATATAAATTCTCAGAAAATGCATTTAATTCCAATATATTGAAACGTCTGTTTATATATCCATACTCCCTTAATAAAGGGAGTATATCAGTTTAAAAGAAAATATCAGTCTACACATGCGTTTTATATTTAAAATGAGGGAAATACACAAATTTGTGTATGTGACAAAAAATCTTTTAACTTTTAGGTGGCAAAATATTTTTTAGTAATTCTGTAAATTACACTGCGCAAAACAAAAGTAATACTACCCAGCGGACGAAGAAGGGTTGGCTCTCCACAGAACATAAAATATTTTTTTTTTCGTGTTCGCATTTATGAGGAAAAACATTTATGTTACGGACATGACAGTTCTCCGTTACGGACGTGACCTCACTGAAAGCGGCACTAAAATACTGCTTTGAAACTTTCACAGAGACCTCAAACAGAAAGCACAAAGCCTTTATTTAAAGTGAATTTCGTTTTGTATTAATTTTATCTTAATTTGAATCAATGTTTCATCAACCAATTGCCTGGATTTATAAGAAGTAAATATAGCAGACAATAGATAATCACAACACGGAGGCGCCGGCAGGGGTGTTGTCGGCAGCTGCTGAATGTAACTAATAATAATAATAATAATCTAACTTAGTTACTTTTAAAATCAAGTAATCTGTAAAGTAACTAAGTTACTTTTTAAAGGAGTAATCAGATTACTTTTTCAAAGTAACTGTGGCAACTGATCATGAATCGAGAAATGAGCGATTCTCGATTCTCTCTCAAATCGATTCTGAGCTTAGTTTTTAACAGCAGATGACACTGCGTGCTCTAGAAACAAAAGTAATCTGCTGGCTATTAATGCTTTACACACACCACTTGAACCTTCTATGAAATCTCGTGTCATAAAAGCATTCTGAGGTGCAAGTACATTCTCCGAATCGTGAGCATTTGAGCGTGCTGTTAAAAACTAGCCTAGAGCGCAATCTGCTGTTAATAACTAAGCTCAGAATTGATACGCTATTCATTCAGAATAAATTGAAATCGATCCACGAATGGCGATGCATCGATATATTGTCCCAGCCCTACAGCGCACTGCTTACTGTATACTGTGCAATAAACTGAATACTGCTAGCTATTTATTTACTCTACTGTTCAAAAGTCTTTTTAATTGTGGGATCTTTTTTATTTATTTTTTTAAGAAGTCTCTTATCCTCACCAAGGCTGCATTTGTTTGTTAAAAAAATACTGTGGAATCCATAATATTGTGAAATATTACAATTTTAAATAACCGTTTTCTATGTTATTAAATTATTTTGAAATGTCATTTATATATATATATATATATAAAATTTATTCCTGTGATCAAAGCTGAATTTTCAGCATCATTACTCCAGTCTTCAGTGTCTCATGATCATTCAGAAATCATTCTAATATGCTGATTTGCTGCTCAATAAACATTTCCTATTATTATTATCAATGTTGAAAACAGTTGTGTCGTTTAATATTTAAAATAAAATAAAACATTCTGGAATTTTTTTAATTCATCTGAAAATGTAATACATACTTTCTGCATAAAAGTATTAATTTCTATTAAAAAAAACAACAGCAACATACTGACCCAAAACTTTTAAACGGCACTGAATTTATTATTTAAAAGTACTATGCAAAATAATACAGAATGCTAAATTGTTGTCACATGACCTCATCGTGTTGCAATTTTTGCATGTTGCAATCCAGTTTAATTCTGGAAATGCCTTTCAAGTTATTTAATACAATTATATGTAAATATACTAATGGCAGCATGATCAAATAATGAGTTAATATTTATTATAAAAACAGTTTAAATAGAAATTAAAATAATATTAGTAATATACAAACAAGATTAATATTAGTATTACTTATACTATTTCCAGTATGAAAAATTAATCCAAATCGAATGTTTATGACCAAAATACAAGTCGCATTATAATGTTTGAGTAATGTCTTTTAAATGGAAAACAAGATTACAAACAGTTGTTTTTTTCCTATGGGAGCCCATTTCCACCACATAAGAAAAAAAATCATGCTTTTGTAAATCATAATGTAGAAATTATGACATGCTGAGTCAACTTAAATAAACAAATCCTTCTGGGCTACTTTTGCGCAACTGTGACATTCACTAACCTCAGCACTGTTCTCACTGAACTGAAGACTGTTGGGTTGTCTCTCCTGTACAGTGGGTGATGCTGCTTTGGGCCAACTGAGAGAAGAGAAGGAGTTTGCTGAGGGACAGGTATAACTCCTCTGTTCTGTATTTGTTAATGGTTTTAGGATGTCATATGTGTGTAAATGTCTAAATCTGCCATGTTTTCCTGCATGGATCAGATCAACTTCCTGAACTCTGTGATTGTGGACCTCCAGAGGAAGAACGAAGAACTGAAGGTGAAGCTGAAGAAAATGGCGTTGACCGAGTTCAATGGAAATGATGAAAATGATGAGTGAGTCCAATTGGGTTTTAAAATCTTCACTTGCCACTTTTCTGTCTGGCAGATCAGATAGCAGCCAGAAACTGCGTTGCCAACATATTGCAACTTATTGTAGTATCGAGATGCTATTAGTTTTTATTGATATTCAGAATTGGTTTGATTTTTTTTATATTTTAAATTTAAAGTTTGAGTAATTTTTGTGTGTGTTTTTGTCATGTAAAAAATATGTAGTTTTTATAAATTCTTATTTCGGTTAAATTTTTTTATTTTAGTATAAAGTTATGTATAAAAATTAGAAATGTTACTTTGGCAACTAGCTAAAAAAATTGTGTGTGTGTATTTATATATATATCATCATCAAGGCCTTTTACAGCGCAAGCGCCGATCTGAACGGTGTCTAGCATGCCGTCTTTCTGTGTCTTTCTATATATATATAATATAAATAATATATATATTTTTTTTTTCAGTTAAAGTTTATTTTAATTTCAAGCTATTATTATTTATTTATTTCTCTCTCTCTCTCTCTCTCTCTCTCTCTCTCTCTCTCTCTCTCTCTCTCTCTCTCTCTCTCTTCTCTCTCTCTCTCTCCCTATATATATATATACATAAACATAAACCCTGGCACGTCGTCACGTTACTTTGGCAACTAGCTAAAAAAAAATTGTAATTTCAAGCTATTATTATTTATTTATTTATTTATTTCTCTCCATATATATATACATAAACATAAACCCTGGTACGTGGTCACGTTACTTTGGCAACTAGCTAAAAAAAAATTGTAATTTCAAGCTATTATTATTTATTTATTTATTTCTCTCTCTCTCTCCATATATATATACATAAACATAAACCCTGGCACGTGGTCACGTTGTACATACTTAACATGCATTGCACTGTTGTTACTATTACTATACTAACAACTATTACTGTTGTTTTCTTCGAAAAGGGTCATAATAATATTTGTTTCTTTATCCTCTTTCTCTCAAGTCTTGGTAAGGACAAAAAGAAGAAGAAAGCCCCACCACGCGTTTTCTGTGACATCTGCGACTGCTTCGACCTGCACGACACGGAGGACTGTCCCACGCAAACACAGTCCCCAGACTCGCCTCCGCACACCGCCTACCACGGGGCCCGCAGCGGCGAGCGACCGTACTGCGACATCTGTGAGGCGTTCGGTCACTGGACAGATTCTTGCAACGATGACCAAACCTTCTGAACTTCTCTTCAACCCCTCCGCCTGTGAGCAGGCTATGCACAGATCGCTTTCAACCAGATTATTCGCTATTTTTCTACACAGCGTATATACATTCGAACCTCTTGTACATTCCTTGAAAACGTATCCGTCCGTATGAAGGCTAATGTACGCTGCGTTGATGGAATTTGAATTATGAAGATGAGAGATATTTCTATGTGTTATTAATACCGTTTTGTGTGTTTCATAAGTTTTTTCCTCCACTGATGAATTACCAGCAAGAAAAATAGGCATGGTTTAATGATACTCTGCTGTGTATTTAAAGCTGCTAAATGTAATTTCTACTCCCCTAGAGGCACAAAATGGAATTGCAAAAATAATGACCATTTCCAAACCGATTTCTCAAACACTCCTTTTCTTCCATTGTAGCTCCGCCCCAAACTCACGCTATTGGTTGAGTCAGAAGTTGACATTTCGGCGGCTCAAACAAACAGCAATGTTTTGGAACATAGACTGTAAAAAATATGGACAAAGCGTCTGTGACGTCACCCATAGACTTTCTTAAGAGCGGTTTTGAGGCCGTTTATGAGGGTATGGGCGGCGCCATCTTGGAAAATGTTTTCAGAAAGGATACAGAGGTGGTATGATGTGTTGTGTCAGATCATGGCCGAGACGTCAAATTTCTCAGCCCGTTATCAGCTGTCAATCAAGCTGTCAATCAAAGTTAACCACGCCCTTATTTGTCATACATTTTATATCTAAATACGATCTAAACTAACAAGTTAGAAAACCCCCCTCACAGTTGTCAGGCACTCGGAACCTATCGAAAAATACAATAAAAGTCCATGGGACCAACCTGTAAAAACATGAATTTATGCTGTGAAAACGGACATTTTAACATGGGGGTCTATGGACATTTGCTCCCTTTTGGGACCTGCCCCTAGCGGATTTTACATGTATTGCAGTTTTTCACACTCCGTTTTTCAGATTAGAATGTTGCCGCTTGTTTTGGAAGCGCCAGAGAGTGTGTTTGAAATGGTATACTAGCACACTGCAAACCTCTCAGTTTACTCTGAATACTGCCCACAATATTTTTAAAAATCATAGCTTCCAGTTTTTCTGTCACACAAAAAATCGACTCAAGACGAGCACACTGCATTATGTGATATTGATTTTAAACTGCGCATTTTCACCCAGACATACTAAGCATACCGAAATTATACATACTATGCACAGTATAAATACTACATACTGCAGAAACATACTAGCAGTATGGTAGTATGCTATTGCAAACATAGCCACCGTTGTTGCACTTTTTGGTAATTCACCCTACGAATGGTTTACTTACAGTTGTATCTGCACATTAAACCAGGATAGAAGATTTTAATTAAATTATTTTAATGAATAAAAAATACACACTTCAGCTTAAGGAACTCATAACGGACTGTTATTACAGGCAAAAAAACCGTATGACCAGTGCACCAAACTAAGCTGAAGCTAACCACTATTAACTTATTGCACTTCTCACTTTAAATGTATACAGCACACGAGTTTAACTGCCATTCTTTGAAACTAAGTTATTCTTATTACTGTTAAATGTCAGACATGTAGTCATGATATTGTCATATGAATGGCTTTTTATGTGTATTTTTGATGTTATGTCCTGTAGATTTCAGGCCTATTCACACCAAGTCCAAATTTTTGGCATAAAAAAAAGATGAACCTATACAGACACAAGATTGATTTATTAAATTGATCAAAGGCTGTTTCTTCAGGTATCCAAACTTTTCAGTAAAACTCGGTGTGAAATAGTTTTGGTGCAAAAAATGGTTTGCAAATACTCATGTATTTTAGTCACCTCAAACTTGGTGTGAAAAGACCCTTTGCAAAAGCACAACTTTTAAGCACAAAATCATATTGTATCTCTTATTATTGATGTAATATTAACAACAAAGTTTATTTAGAAACCTAATAAACTGCAAGTGTTGGAATTGGTAACCCGCAATGACCTGGATTATATTATAATATTCATGATTATACCCCTTTTGTTTAAATTAATTTGATCAGAAATGTTTGCATTAAGTGCAATATGGTCTGTTTTTACTGAAATATTGTGATAGTCTTTAACTATTGTACTGTTTCATGTACTGTATATTCACCTGAACTCAATACAAACATTGAACAAATTTTTCTTGTCATTGTCTGGATACATTGAGGCTTCTGACTACACATTAATTCTGTGAAAAGCATTTAATCATTCATTAACATCAAATAACAATTCTAGCCACAGTTCTAGGGTGTTTATGTGTGGTTGCTAAGGTGTTCACTATGTTGCTAAGGTGTTTGGAGTATCTTCTCTCAATTTCACGCAAGGGTGATTACTAAATTCCCATCCTACAACTCCCAAATAAAACAGAAGGGGCCCGGTCAATAATTCATGTCTCTTTAAAATGCTGCCCGATTAGACCAATCTGAACCCCACAAAAATAGTAACTTTGATTAGAATTTGATGCATTTGTTTTTTTTACATAAAAAATATGATTAGCTCCAATAAAAGCAACACTTAAAGAGTATTTTCTGTGTTTTCTTTCCACTAGTTTGAAACCACGCAAATAGCCCAACATCTCAAAATTGACTGATGCATGAAAAAACAGTGTTTTTGTCTGTAAGTCACATTATTATGTTTGAGGAATGTCTTTTAAATAGAAAACAAGATTACAAACAGTTGGTTTAGTTCTATGAGCCCTTTCCCACCACATAAGGGGACAAAAATCATGCTTTTGTCAATCAAAATGAAGTCGAATGAGTCGCATTTTATGAGATGAACAAATTAATAAATTTAAAGTCAATTTCGATTTAATTTTGACTATCTCATAGTTTTTATTTTTTTCATAATTTAGTATACCGTAACTGAACTTTTATCTCATAATTCACGTCATCATTTTTAATTAGTATGACAAAATTTCGACTTTTTATGTCAAAATGCTTTTATTTAATTCAGTATGTCAGCATCGGGTCATTTTCTATGACAGCCAAAAGTTTTATCAAACTAATTATCCATGTTTTGTGAAAGGCAGAAACTTATACGAACTCACGAGACAAAAAAAGAAAAGAAAATCCAAAACCGTTGAAGTGGCTGGAATGGAAAACGCGCGCGCACAGGAGGACGCCAGACCTGAGGTAAGATACTTCACGGCGAATAACATAAATGGCTTTTAACATAATAATGTTATATAACATTTATGAGTAAATGTGCGGTAATATTTACATTTGTTCGACAAATTTCCGTGGGCGGAATTCAGTGAGCGACATATTTCGCAACGGACCGTACCTGAACTGGCCTAACGTTCAGTAACTTACATTTGAATTCAGTACAACGGAATAGTTAAAACAAATCATATATTTGATCTACCTCTCTTTCTTTTTATAATAATTTTGTGTTTGGCAGAGATGCTTTAAAGCCTTTAACGTTTGTATCAAAAACATTTCGGCAACTGTTGTGTTACAAGATCGCACGTGGTAAAACGTCGTTAGGGGGCGTGCAACATCAAATAAATATAACGTTCTCAACCTTTTCAATTTTTAATAATCTTCAATTTATTTATTTTTACCATCAAAAAGCATAAAAATACTAAACTACATAATATATAATACTATAAACTCCACAGCCTTCCATGTGTTAACGTTTTTTATTAAAACAAATTTAATATGCTAAAAACAAGCACTAATGATGGAATAAATAAAAGCAAAATTAATCAACTGTACAAGACAAAATCATTTCAAGAAGTCATAGTCCCAATGTACCTAGAGTATTTCATCATCATGAGTTCCTTGTATGTTCAGATTAAAGTCAAAGTGGATTCATTGTTGAAAATTTATCGTCCATCGATCAAGATTAAAGTTCCAGCTCAGCTGGTTTGGAAATGAGGTATATTGAGTCATTTTGACATGTAACAAAATATTCTTCCTTTTAAAAAACAATAAAACAAGCCAAAAAAGTAAAAATGCACACATCATGGAGCCAGAAGGCACACAAACCAGTAAAGAATCTATGGACAAACCAAGCACCTGCACTATAACCATACAACAACCTTTGTGAAGTAGTTAGCAAAACAACTAATAGACTCATTGAATTAAATAATAAAAGACTTAAAACGAAGATGATCACAGCAGCAAATCCACCTTTCATCTTGACAAATCTATGCAGTGCATTGACTCTTGTTACTGTTAAACTAACGCTGTGTGTCGTGCATGTGTTTGATGGAGCGAGGCTGCAGGTGTCTCACAGGATCAGGTCAGTCTTTCGACCTCAGTTCACCAGCACAGTGACGTCTGCAAACGCCCACTCCAGGTGAGAAAATGAAGAACAGGGTGAAGCTCTACTTGAAGATCAGGAATGGTGTGTTGAGTGGGACGCTTTTCCTCATTGGTTTGTGACAGTGACGTGTTTAAAATATGTGGGAGCAAACTAGTCAGCTTTAGTCATCCAAGTCCTGAGAAGATGATTCTACTTTGCTTTTCTTTGTGGGTGGAGAACCATCTTCACTTTCCTAAAACACAAACAGAAATAACATTTGGTCATTTTCTCACCCTCAAGTGATTTCCAGTTTCTTCTGTTTTGTAGGTAAGGGATGCGTTCACCTGAGTGTTTGTCGAGGTGTCTGATGGGGACTCCTTCTCCTCTAATAACTGAGTATCTTTTTTACTTGTTGAGGTCTCTGAAGGGGTGGAGTTACAATTCCCTGTAAAAATAAAACACAACTGTGATGCGTTACATATATTTCAGCTGGTAGAACTCAAGATACGGCGTTTCAAATACCATCTATACCAGGGATTCTCAACTCTGGCCCTTGAAATACACTTTCCTGCTGAATTTACCCTACAACCTTTATTAAACTCAGTCAAAGTCCTTTTAGGCAAGTCCTGCCACTCGGCCGCCATCTTGTCAACGCCTCTGGGCGGCTATTTCTGACTAACAAGACCAGGCTCCTAAAATGAATGGGCAGAGAGTCAGAACTGCAGTTTCACTGGTCACCGGGACATAAAAACTGCATGTATAGAAACAGCAGTAAAATATGATAAAAATCGCTGACAAAGTTGGACGACTTTGCCCCAAAATAAGGTTTAAAACGCCTTTCCCCCCACAGGTTATACTTTTACTGCGCATGCGCAAGAGTTCATGACACACACGCAAGGTCTCTCCCTCTCTTCCGTACGGTGCACGCGCTACACGGCGTTTGAAGCACACTCGCTCTAGATTCGGGGAGATTTGAACTAATTTGCGGGTATCAGGGAGCCGCTATCAATATGCGGGAGACTTGGGATGTCTGATATTTACACAACGCACACATACAGTACATATCAAATCTGCCGCCTTTTCAAACAGTAACGTTTTCTCCGCTGTCGCAAACCTCAACTGTGCGCATGCGTCAGAGGAACCAGACGATAGGCTCAAATGTTTCCCGGCTTGACTGTTAAAAGCAGACGATTGGCTGTCCAGCGGGAGGGGCGGGACGTGTGCATACAACCGCCATCTTTGGCGTTACAGGTTTTCCCTATATAGTTCTATTGAGGATTGAGGAAGTGACATGTCTCTTATATAAATTGTCTCTGACTCAGTTTTCTGCAACTTTCTAGTAATCCTGAAAAAACTTAAGCTGCATCTGAAATCGCCCCCTATACCCTCATTCACTAATCCCTACATTACTCCACTAATATTGTCCAGTTGAAGGAGTGAATGAAATCGAGTAAGTAAATTCGGACACTGAGGCGCTGGAAGGGCCGCCGCTTTTGTGTAGTTTGTGCTTGCGGACGGTGTAATAATCATTTGAAAATTAGCAAACTGGCAGCTCCAGTAGTAATGAAAAGATTTATCTTCAACTCTGTCATGGAAACGTATAAACCTTAAAGAGTTTAATAAATAAGAAAATACCTGTTTGATATTACGCTGTAGCCACATTGGACCAGCGGTTTGGAAATTGGATAGATGCGGGAATTCATTCGGCATGACCCTCACAGTGCGTTATGGGTATTCTCTAGCTGTTGAGTGGTACATTGGTTGTAGCATAGACATAATAAATACATAGACGCCCTATTGGCCGCTTTGGAACGTTGCTGCGATACATCAACGCGTCAGCCATTTTGCTGAGGGCAAGACTGCACTGTGAACAAATGCAAGTAAACGGGTGAGCTGCGGTTTAAAACAATAATAACGTTTACATTTATCAACCGATTTCAGTGGTTTGTACGTGGTGTACGTTACTATTACTAATTATATAATGACCAAATACAACCAGAAACAGATGTTCAGTCTTGTTTGTGAAAAGTAATTCCACGAGACCTGTTTTCAGTTGTGTGGCGATTTGTACAGCCCCAAGAAGCGCACGAAACAGGCATTTTTCTCAATTCAAGGTATGGGAAAGTTGCCCTCCGCAATATGGCGGCGCTGTTGACGTACACTCCAGCAGCCAATAGGGCGTCTATATGTATAATATGTATAATAATATTATATGTATAATATTAATATGTATTTATTATGTCTATGGGTTGTACACTCATTATTGTGGTGCATTATGGGATTGAATGAGAGCACTTGATAACATCCACTATGGTTTCGGACACCACTACAAATTGCTGTCCCTTCAAATAATGCCCTATTTAAGGGTATAGGGGGCGATTACTAGCCTGACTACGTCAGACTTCCTACTTCCGCTAATTTCATTTCGCTCCTGTAGTCAGTCTGAGATAGCAGCCTATCTTTCTGTTTTCCTCCGGCCTGAAAACAGCCGGCCAATCAACGAACAGAGGGCGGGCTGAGAGCCGTGACGTAGACGCTAAGCACAGAGTTTTACATTGTAGGTTAGAGAGATCGAAAACCGAAACGACCCCGGAAATGGGAAACGAGACACGGGATGCAATTCGCTCTGTTATGGAGAACATTCCGGGGTTTTTCAAACTGAAGCCAGAACAAGAAGAGTGTATTTCGCTCGCATCATCAAGTGTTTACAGCAGGTTTACAGTGGAAGTTCAATCATAGATTTGAGTTTGATGCATGATGTCTGTGGTTTGATGCGGCTGTGTCGGCGCATAACATACGTCATAAATAAACTTATCTGATTGGCTTACGGGTAACCAATGATTTTAAACTTCAGACAAGCGCCCCCTAGCGAGAGAGAAAACACTTCTCTATTATGCCATTCCAGACTCTGTGTACGAAGCAAAGTGAAGTAGCAGAGTCTTACCAGGCTAGGCGATTACAGACACAGCCATTGATTAGCTTGCTAAGGTGCAGTGATTAGTAAATTAGTAAAAAAAATTAGGAAAGTGGACCTCGAGGGCAAGAGTTGAGAACCCCACCTATTCGAATAAAGTCAAGCTCCTTTAATATTATGTGAACACAACATTAGAAAGATCTCCAAAAGCCTTCATACATTTATTTGTGCAAGCATGAGATTTATTTGTGTGATCACAGTGGTTTTTCGCACCTTTGTCAGGGGATGGCGTATGCTCTGCCTTGCACTTGCTTCCATCAGTGTGAGCAGCAGTGGCCTCTGGTGTCGGGCTCGTGCTACAGCTGTTCTCCATCTTCACCGGAGAGGAATCGGCTATCGAGCTCTGATTACTGTTCTCATCTATAAGGGAAACCGCAGCTTGACATTTAAGGGTCAGTACTGTCAAATTATGTTATGCACATCCTTAAAATCTAGGCTTGGTTAAGAGACTCTTCCTCTGACTGACCGTGCATGTCCATCATTCCCGGAGAAGAACTGTTCTCTGGAGTCGTCAACTCCGATCCGTATTTCTCCTCTCTGCCCTTCTTCTTTTTGTTCTTCTGTAGAGGCCAGACAAAATATCGATTAACCACAACTTCATAAAAGGAAACTATACACAATATTCGCACACTTACATCGTCTGACTTCGGTTCAGTCACTGGAACCCATTTGAAGATGCGCAGGGAAGTGTCTCCAACCGTCACCCATTTTTTCTCCCTGTGAATCGTTAAAGCAAAGATCTGAAGCACGGAAAGAAGTACTTCAATGCCTAAATAGCTATTTGGCTACTGGTTAACAATATCCAATAGTGACATCAGCGGAAAAGGAAAAACTCACATTCAGATTTAAAAAAAATTCAATTATGTGCACAATAAGACCAGGAATTCTTATTAAAAATGTAAATGGGTCATTACTAATTTTGCGTTGCCTTTAAGTAAAATACAATTAAATGAACCTGACATCATTTTTTTTTTGCAATGGAAGTATTGTAAAAATAGCATACCATATAATATATGATAACAAGGGCCATATGCAGCCCAAATACATCATATAAAATTAAATTAGATCATTTAAAAAATAGCACATAAAAGTCATATCCTATAAAAAGAGATAAATAGTGTAATCAAAATGCCTGTTATTACATTATTGTACAAGAAAAACAAGGTAAAATGTGCTTCAAATCCTTGCACTCCAAATATTTTTTTCTTATTAAATGAAAATAAAACAGGCAAATATTAGTTTATATGTCAAATGTTTAAATATAACAATCTTACACAACACGTATTTTCCATGTTTAATGTTGATAATGAAATATCAGGCATGCAGTGCTAACTTCCCTGTCCCAGCCCCCACAGCGCTCCATGTGTTCAGTTTTATTTGATGTAAAGAGACTCTGAGCTGCATTTCAACTCACAGTGTGTAACAGCGACTGTGACTCTCGCGTGCACAGGTGAGTTTGTCTAGTCTCTCATCCCCAAAACGCACAGATGTTACACATTCACAGTGCGCCAAACTGCATTGAGAAATGGCTTCATGTGACTGCAACGAAATGGCTTCTGGGTTCAACCCACTTCATCTCCATCAGAAACCTTTGAAATCCCCCCCCCCAAAACATTCATTTTTAGTGTATGGTGTCGGGTGCGCGCACAGCACCTGGCGTGCGCTCGAGTTCACTTGGAAATTGCGCTCAAAAATGACCCATATAATTTCAGTCTCTGTCCTTCTCGTTTGTTCTTTCTGTCTCCTCCCCCACAAGCGCATTTTTTTCTCTCCGGTGGAACAAACAGGGGTTTTCCCGCGATCTTACCATTTTCGCACTTTATCAATAGCGGCCATAACGCGTTTGATGTCATCTTTGGCTCTGCTCCGGGTCTCCGCGCGCACTGACCTGCCAGACATTCCCGCCACTCGATAATATTTTTAAGCTCGCCGGCAGTTCACACACACACACACACACACGCGCGCGCACACACACTCGCATACAATGAACGCTGGGCCGGGAGCGCGCCTGCGCCAAATACACAACGAGCGAGCCCTACAAAACTCGATTCAAAGTCTTTTGTTCTTTTGGCGTGTTGTGCAATAATTAACGAACACTTTTAAACGTTCTTTTTAATGTATTGGTTTGTTTGTCCGTTGGTTGCTACTTTTGTACGTTTATAAAACACTGAATGAAAACGTGATTTTTAATTCACTATTTCATAACGACGTTACTATTTACTATTTCAATATTAAAATCCATGTTAATATCCATTGACATTTTATGTCTATATAAGTTAATACTTCAAACAATCATAACAATTATTGATATTATCAACAACTTTTAACAGTATTAAATTAAAATAAGCTACTAAATACTATAAATAAATCCATAATAATATTTTATTTTATATTACTACTAATCAATATTAATTATTATATAATGCAATATTGTATTAATACAAAACAAATAATAGCAATATTAATGTTTTGTTATACACAAAGACTTGCCTTGACTATAGTTTAATTAAATATGTTTGCTTAAAAAGTGAATATATATGTATATATATATTCTTCACATATATATATATTTAATCTTTTTCTTTTTTATTCAATCTTAATTAATTAAGTAACTGTGATTTAAAATATTTTTTTATCATGGAAAAATATAGCAAATATATAGGGCTGGGTATTGTTAGGAATTTCACAATTCGATTCGATTTCGATTCTTGAGGCTTCGATTCGATTCGATTTCGATTCGATTCGATATTGATTTATTAGCTTCGATATCGATTCAATAATAAGTGAATACACAAGTAATTAAGTACCTGGGTATATTTTTTAAATAATGTGTGCAGTATTACCAATGTTAAGTACAAATTGACCCCAGCATGTTTCCTGTCATGGTTTATTTAGCAGAACAAACTGTACAATATTGTACATGTGTTAAATACAAACCACAACTGTAACAAACAGGTGCTTTATTAACACCTCTAAAGTGCATGTAACTGTAAGTAGTAGAAAGTATATTTCTTTCTTCCTATACATTCAAGTTGTTCCTGTACATCAAAGAAATGTTAACAGAAGCACAAAATGTGCATACTCATAAAACAAAGTGCAGCCATAGATATTTGTCAACACAATAAATAACACTGACCAGCTGATCAGAGAACCATGTTAACTCTGAAGCATTTTTTATCAAACTAGTGCACATGTAGGTATTTTTTAACGTTGCGACGTTCGTCTGTTATATAGGACAACTTAGTTTGAGACACTGATTAGCAACTTGCTCTATGTTTATTTAAAATGAACAGCAAGACAACTGAAGTGAATGTGCTTTCCGTTAAATGAATCACACACAGTAAACAAAACATTAACAAAAAAACTTTGCAATGAACTGCAATTTAGACGCGCAAACTGCGTGCTGATGCGGTGACGTACAGCTCGGGAAGATTCGGCTTGAAGTCGTTCATCCTCGGACGCGGCGCCGCGCGTGCTGTTACAAAAAAAGCCTTGCACACAGCCTAGCGAAATGAGGCTCGTGCGGATTATAGACAGTAAAAGAAACGGACGCGTCGAGTATAAACAAGGCTTTTCTCCGTGTCAGCGCGCGTGGTATTTAAACATTCTCCATGATAAAAACAGCGTCTGAACGCTCTCACTAGAGTGTTGCCCACAGCGCCGCCACTGGCCGGTGGGCTGAATCGATTCATAGGATTTGATGAATCGATATTGAATTGAGAAACAAATAATTGCAATGCATTGATGAATCGATATTTTTACCCAGCCCTACAAATATAACAACATAGGGTCATTCAATGATAGAGATGAAACAATAAAAAAGTTTGTCATTGAATATTTGCATATACTGTTAATTTAAGTACATTTTACTTAAATTAAATAATCAGACAGAGAACTAATAAAGACATTTATTGAAGTATTACTTCAGAATATTTCTAAATATTATAAATGTTTATGAAGATTGTCATCATGAATATGCACTGCAGTAGCAGCTATTGTTTACATCAGAATAGATATTATGAATTATAAACTATGTGACTTTTTAATGTCAAAACTACATAGTGAATATCCACTTGTTTAAGAGACATTAGCTGATACTGTAACAGAACTATGATTGTTCTTCTCATTGTCCTCATCCTCCATTTTCTTTCCAAGAAGTTTCATGTAGAGTTTCTTGAGGGATCCACTGAACGCCGGGCTGGAAAAATAATAAACGATGGGATTGAGCACGCTGTTAAAGTAGGTAAAGCAAACAGTAGTGTAAAAAGCCACATTTGCATCACGGAAAAAGTGGCACTCGTTATGCCAGCTCTTCAGCACCCACACTGCGATACGAGAGATGTTGCTTGGGAAGAAACATATTATGAAAACCAGAGCAACTGCTAAAACAAACTGCAAAGCCCTCTTGATTTTGCCCTTTTTGTCCACTGTCTTGTTTTTCAGTTGCCACGTAATACAAGCTGTACAATAGACAACAATGCACGAGGGCACAAAGAACTGGATAACGTAGAATGAATTGTGCCAGTCGGACAATGCATTGTGTCCCAAACATATGTTGAAGCTCTCACACTGCGTGCGGTTGTTTCGATAATAGAAATGTTTGTCTGTTAACAGGTAGACTGTCGCGGCTATGATGAGACCCCACAGGCCAACAGAGACCCATAGGGCGTAGCGCAGACCCATGCTGTTGATGCAGTTGCGAGGGTGGACGATCTTCAGGTATCGATCAACAGCGACAGCAGTGAGGAAGAAAATACCAGCAGCTCTGTTGGCGGCCAGAAGAAACAGCAAAATACGGCAGAAAGCGTCTCCGTAGACCCAGTCCTTGCCCCTGCGGTAGTAGTCGGCCCTGAAAGGAAGGCAGAAAAGGACCACAGAATCCGCCACAGCCAGGTGAGCTAGATAAATAGAATTGGGCTTCCAGGTGTCCTTGTGGAAGAAGAACATCGAAAGGGCGAGGACATTCCCCATAAGGCCAAAAATGAATTCGAAGAATAGTATCGGAGGTAGGACTTCGTCCAAGATGGGTGCATCGAAAGCGCAGCACATTGAGGAGTTGTTCATGATTCTGATTCTGCTGTAAAACCAGCCGGGAGTCTGAGAAATTCAGATCTTTATTGTTTGGTCTCAGTACTGAATATGCCAACGATTCCCCCAAGACTTGGTCTTAAAGATGTTTGCTCCAGAGGCGTGGCTATATGTGGACAAGGGTGGGCAGTGCCCATCCAATTGGAAATCAGTCAAATTATTGTTTTTGCTTTGATTGGCTTTTATATTCATTTCTAATTTTTTATTGGCTATATAGGTCTCAAGCGTAGAAGAGTTGTAGTCGGGAATCTAAACAGTCACTGTTTAATGCGGGCACAGAACCTTTTCATGCAAACAGTGCAGGTAGACGGTGCACTTATTTTAAAACCTACCAATGTAATTTACACACCTATTTTTGTTGAACCATGTCTAGACTTGTTGATAAAATCTTTCACGTTTCAATTGATTTTAGTTGTGTACTATGTTTGGCCTCATATGAGGATATTCTTATGTAGCTGAATTGTGCATTACCACAGCGGTGGCATAAGCGTCATTTACCCTTCGCTTGGTTTTGCTATGGACAGTTTTTCTGAGTTAAAACAGGGAAAGAATCCTTGCAGCAAGGATATTTAGTTAAGTTTTAATTAATGTTTTATTTTGTTAGGTTATGATGTAATCTGTGTCAGTGCTGGAGATTTTGCTTCATCTGTGGGAGATGGTTGGGTAAGTTACTCTGAAAAATCCATTACAGATTACTAATTACTTCTCTGAAATGTGATATGATTGCTTATGTCATTGAAGACACATTATTAGCAATTTTACTTTTGAATAAAACTCCTACTAACAATTTTATATCAGAGGGGTGTGTAAAAGCAGTGTGTCAATGATTGTATTTTCTTGTACATGCATGTGTTCACATGTATATGTGTGTTCCTGAGATGAGTCTCATGCTTTGTTAAATTGTTGAGCCTACAGAGAAGGGATGCTCTGATCTTTTTTGTAGCCGATTCCAATTACTGATTTCTTGTCATCTGAATCAGTCGATATAGATTTCGAAACATATTTTTAAGCTTTTAACATAAGCGCTATCATAACTGGTTATTTGTGAGCTCATGATCACTGTTAACTAAACTAAAATAATACCAGCTGTTGCATAGTTTTTGTTGATAATGATATCGTAGATTATTTGATAATCAAATAAACAATCACAAAAATATATAATATATAATAACTTTTAATAAACCCAATGAAATAATGTGTGATCCGATGCCCAGATACTCAAGCATTACATTCTAATTTTCATTGTGATGGTAGTGTTCCTCATCTCTCATACTGTAAAAATAAAGGGAAAAAAATTTATTTAATAAAAGAAAATAGTTTTTCCTGGCAAAATGTTATTGATTTTTTTTTCTTAAGTATATATGACTTTATTTGCCCACCTCACATATCCAGATGCCCACCCCCGGGTGTCATCCTCGTAACATCACTGGTTTGCTCACATGCAAAGGGTGTAGCTGTAAGCATCTGCATGGACAACAACCCCAGGTGTGGTTGGTAAATGGTCTCAAGGGGCATTCGTGCCTCTTATGGAGTTAATAATCATATGTGATCTGTTCATGTTTTTCGCACCTTTTTCAGGGGATGGCGTATATTCTCCCTTCCAATTGTTTTACGTCAGTGTGAGCAAGAGCGATGGACACTGATGTCAGGCGCTTGCTACAGATGTTCTCCATCCTTACTGGAGAGGAATCAGCTTTTACGCTCTGACTGCTGTTTTCATGTAAGGAAAGAAACACCAAATCACATCTGAGTGCAACAGTTGGGTTCAGGAACTAAAAAAGACAGACCTACTGTGAGCTATGAGGTTGTTAATCGATGATATTTTGCTTCTGTTGAACCCGTCACCCAGCATTATTTTAACTTATTTATAAAATAATCATGTTGAACAATGGAATTTGTGGTGAAAAACAACATTACCCATGATGCTGTATAGAAAATTCCACCAATTAGAGTTGAAAAAAGGTAAACACGCTCTTTAGCTCCACCCACTCCCATGAAGCTCCGCAAGAGTCGATCTCTACGCTCTCAAAATATTTAAATATTTGTGTGTATGTATATATATATATATATATATGCATATTTTGCAATAAACTTTAAATATATCTTTTTTTTAATGTAATCAACATTTCAAAAGAGTAGTTTTATATTTCTTCATTAGTTTTAATTCAATTATGCTGTTCGCAAAGCTTCATGGGATTGTAGTTTTTAAGTACATGGTCCTTTACCTTTGTTTTTATCAGATTTTCAAATACGTTTGTGCTTCAAATTAAAGTTTGTAATCTTATGATTTACTTTGTTGCTGGTTGGCTTGGTTCATGGCTTATAATGTTTTAACTAAAACTTTTTTGAAATACCGATGGGAAAAATTAACGTAAAAAATATTTCCGGAACCAGCGCCGCTGAAAAAGGGGGCTGGCGCTAAAGCACTCTATACGGCCATATTTTCTTTAGACCAAATAAATGTTATGTTTTGTTTTAGTTTTTTATTTTCTAAATTTGCCATAAGTCCCACAGCTCAAAAGGCTTTTTTTTGCAAGTGCATTTTTTTTAAGTAATAAGGGCCATACGCGACACAAATAATGTACATTTCTCCAATGAAATAAGATGGATCATCATCCAAAATAGCTTATATAAAAATGCATATGCAAAAATGCAGGTTCAGAGGAGAGGAACAGAAAGATTTAATGCAGAAATGAAATGCAGATTTAACACTGATATCAAGGTTTGCAATCAGGATTGTATTCTCTATATTTCATTTGTGTTTAGATTTGTTATGATTTTGTTAACTTCTCAGTTTTCCCCTGAAACTCTTTCTCTATTCTGTTACCTGCTTTACATATATTCATAATGGCAGGATTACCCTGTAGGATTCACCTTCTCTCATCATTTCAAAGCTCAAAATCTGTCTGTGACACTCCCTCTTCTGGATTTTAGTGGTAAGACATAGATAAATTCACACTGATTACAAAATCTGCATAAAACTTTTTGTGGATTAGATATACATCATGGGTGTAAGAGACAAATTTGTTCTTCATGAGATCAGAAAAATTCTTTCAAATTTCAAGATTGTACAACATAAACAGTCATTTTATGTCTGCAAATATTTGTTCGCTCAACATTTTTTTTTTGCAATTTTGTTAAATATTTGTCTAAAGAGCATGCACACCTAATTGAATTCAAACTTGTTCACTATTTAATAAGAAGAATATTTTTTTACTGTTTCCCCCCAAAATTAAAAAAAGCAGGCAATTTAAAACACACAGATCATAAATGCAAGCAGTAAATTTGTTCAGAATATGTTTGTGAACTTATAGCTCAAACTGAACAACAGCTCTAAGCCGATGCTTATGATTAAATTAAATGAAGTGTTGTCCAATAAAAGAATCACACAGGAACACTAAGAGGACAATTGAAGATATTTAATAAATGCTTTATTGATGTATTTTGCCTATGCAGTAGAAAGTGTCTTAAGTTAGTCATAAAGTCAGGGAGATTATTACAAATAAACATGTTTACTGCACTGAAAAGACAACACAGAATTATTAACATATTTATGATGCATTTAATAACTAAACAGACAGTGAAAAATATGTAATAAATGTTTAGAAATAGCTCAACTGTTTAATATATATTATAATATATAATGTGTAAAATTTAATTAACAGTTAATACATTTTTTGAAAGTTGTCTCACATAGATGTGTTAAACGAATATATATTGGCAGGTATCATTTACATTTAAATGAATATATATCCCACTATACATAGTGGCCCTGTCCCAAATGGCACCCTTTATGTTAATTTTTTTGTGATTGCATGCGAGTGTCTAAATCCATGAGACTAGAGTGTCCAATTTGTCATTTTAGGCTTCAGTAACATGCTCACCAGTGCTCCCTTTGAATGCACTTTTTGAGGAACTGTGAGAGCTTAGGATTTGATGACAACGCAGTGCTGAAGTGATGGAGGATCCCTATACCACTCTACAGATAAAGCGTTGTGAAATTTCGGTCCGTGTACCGACCCCGAAGTGATAAAATAAAATAAAAATTCTGTATTAAAATTTATAGGCAAGACAAGTAGTTTGTTTAGGCATGGTTTGTAGGGAATTACACATATATTCAAACGCACATAACAATAGAATCAATTCTTAATGCGCATGTGAACGCCATCAGCGCTTATCACAGGTTCGCGTTTAAAGTCTGTTTAGAGAGAACGGTGTCATCTTAGCGGCCCCTGATTTAATAACAAATGATCATTTCGACAGAAGTGAATCCATCAAAACTAACTTTAACTGGAAATAACATTATTCAAGAACCGCTATAAAACCAAACCAATCTCTGTTACCTTCAATTATATGTTTGTCTCTGTAAAGCTGCTTTGAATCTACATTGTTAAAAGCGCTACATAAATGAGGATGACTTGACTAGACAGGGCCAGTGTCGGCTTGAATATTGCCACAGAACTATAATTAATCCTCAATTTTCTTTCCTAGAAGTTTCCTGAAAATTCTCCTAAAGGATCCACTGAACGCAGGGCTTGAAAAGTAATAGACGATGGGATTGAGCACGCTGTTGAAGTAGGTAAAGCAGACAGTGGTTTTGAACGCATCATTTGCCTCACTGAAATAGTGGCACTCGTTATACCAGAGCTTCAGGACATACATGGCGATGCGCGAGATGTTGCTTGGGAAGAAACATATAACGAAAACCACAGCCACTGCTAAGATAAACTGCACTGCTCTTTTGATTTTGCCCTTTTTGTCCAATGTCTTACTCTTCAACTGCCATGTAATGCATGTCGTGCAGAAGATTACAATGGCCGTGGGCACGAAGAACTGGATAACGTAGAACACATTGTGCCAGGTGAACCGTGAATTATTCCCAAAGCAGATGTTGAAGCTCTCACACTGCGTGCGGTTGTTTAGATAGTAGAAATGTTTGTCTGTTAACAGGTAGACAGTCATGGCTATGATGAGACCCCACAGGCCAACAGAGACCCATAGGGCGTAGCGCAGACCCATGCTGTTGATGCGGTTGCGAGGGTGGACGATCTTCAGGTATCGATCAACAGCGACAGCAGTGAGGAAGAAAATACCACCGGCTCTGTTGGCGGCCAGAAGAAACAGCAAAATACGGCAGAAAATATCCCCGTAGACCCAGTCCTTGCCCCTGCGGTAGTAGTCGGCCCTGAAAGGAAGGCAGAAAAGGACCAATGAGTCCGCCAAAGCTAGATGGGCAAGATAAATAGAATTGGGCTTCCAGGTGTCCTTGTGAAAGAAGAACATCGAGAGGGCGAGGACATTCCCCATAAGGCCCAATATAAATTCCGTGAACATTACAGGGGGAAGGTATTGGTCCAGCATGGGTGTTTCATAAGTGCAGCACATTGAGAGTTGTTCATGATTATGATGCTGCTGTGAAACTAGACAAAAGTCAGAGAACTTCATATCTTTTTACTGTTTCGTCTCATATGGCAATGATTCCCATGAGACTTGTTCTTAGGATGTTTGCTCTCATGCAAATGGTGTTAACTGTGAGCATGCACAAGGACAACAAAAAACCCAGGTGTAAAGGGTAAATGGTCTCGAGAGGAATTTGTGCCTCATATGATTTTAATAATCACATCGCTCTACAACTTGGGACTCTCCAAAAGCACCATTAAAATGATTATGAGTAGTGTACTTTACACTTGGGCATAAAATGAAAAACTGAACAATACAATTAACAAAGAACTTTTTGTTTTTGTTGAACATGATTTTGCATGTTTTGCTCCTGATGTAAGTGTTTGGATAAATCTCACACAAAAATGGCCAGATTATATTTAAATCCAAAATTATTTTATATATATATATATTTCTTTAATAAAAAAAAAAGAACTTTTATGATTAGTAAGCTTTTTTTTCCATTGTGACTATTTTAATGACAATTAAGGACATATTTAATTTACAAAGAACATATTTTTTAAATAGGCAGATATTGAAGTACAAATACTATTATGATGTACACAATTGTTCTTTATAAATTAAATATTTTGTATATATATTTGTATATATTACAGTATGCTATTGAAATTTGTGAGGGCCATTACTGACATTGCCAATAAATATAGCTCTTGATTTTGGGGCGAAATATAATCTGGGCATTTATTTAAAAAAAAAAAAAAAAAAACATTTTTCACATTACAATATTCTACTGAAATTTGTGAGGGCCATTATTGACATCATTGTTATAAAAATGTCACAGCGCAAAAAAACACTTATTTTTATTCATGTAAAATATATATTTTGTTTGAATTTGAATTTTTTAAATGGGCCAAAGCAGGACAAAATTGTTTGCTATGCATCCAAAAATCTCCAGTGTAGATTTTATACGCCAACGGATCTCTCATATCTGGTTTACTTACTTACTTCATTTAATAATAATTATATATGGACTTTTACAAACCCAAGTACAGAAACAACTTTGCAACAACTAGAACAGAAATAAAAAGAGAAAATAGATCACATAAATACTAGAGACAGAAGAAAGGCACAACATAACGAGGCAAAATTTCAGTCAGAACATTTTAATAACACCAAGTAAACAAATGTTTTCTCTTAAGTTGTGAAGGTGGGAAGGCATGAAGATGCAGGGGGAGAGTTCCAGCATCTCGGGGCCGTCGCGCTGAAGGACCTGCTCCCCGTGGAGGACATTGTGAATAAATTGGTACCAGAGGATTTGAGGAGTCCGTCAGACTGAGGAGTGTAGGGATGAATCTAATCAGCGCGGGTCTTTAAACCGCTTACTGTTCTCAGCTGGGGACTAGTGGCATTGGAGGAGTATAAGAGTTATATGTGCATGGTAGAACGTTGATTCAGCATGCATTGTATCTTTCGATATTTCGTATATTTTTGTAGTGGCATTTCTGAAATTTAAAATGGCAGTTGACAAACATAAATGGATTTCCACCACCTGGACTGGAGTGTGGAGAGAAATACAGCCGCTGTGAAATTTTGTTTTTTGTACTATGGCTTAAACATCAGGTTGGTTTTCAACTAAACTGATTGGAGCACTAGGAAAAATATAATTTAGCCACATGGATATTTTGCTGACACGTTTGTGTGCTTAATGAAACCATCAAGTAAGTCACAATTGTGTCTTGAATTCACTCTACTGGATATTCTTGAAATGATCTCCTTTTGTGTTTTGCAGAAGAAATAAAGTCTTACGGTTTCAGAACGATATGAGGGTGAGTAAATTATTATTATTTTTTTGCAAACATGTAATGAATATACTTTGAAAATGGATATCTAAATCAAACTAAAGGCTAAAGTTATGCACTGGATTCAGCAATAAAAGAAACGATACACAACAGATGTGTGTCGAATGAGACCGAAATTTATTAGTCTATTGTTTGCATGTGTGAAATGCTTTAAGTCAGATCATTCCAGACATTTGGCAACCAAGTGACAAAGCTGCTATCAAGAACTGAAAAACCCCAAGGATGAAGCCAAGTCCATGGAAATTCTATACAGTAAATAAAATAGATATAAAAGGGCTTTTATGTCAATGTGTACATTTGGCCAAGTTTGCTGTGTCACGTCACATCAGTTTCAGTAAAAGTGCATATGGGGCTTCACTTTTTGACCTCTCCAAGATCGTCGATGCTGTCGTCATCCACCTGTCGGGTAAGAGAATATGTCAAGAAAAGCTTTGATAATGGTTCATCTGGTCGGATTGACCGCTGGGATCTGGGATGTTTAACCTCACCTCAGGCCACTTTTCCTGGATGACATCGATGATGTCATCTGTAAAGTCTCCCTGAATGATGATTTCGTCTTCCGCTGTCACTGAGGCACCACAGGAGAATTTCTGAGCAAAAAACCTCTGAGCCTCCTTAAGGTCGATGTCTGACGTGGACCACAGAATAACAAGTTACCGCAGGGTAAAAAATACATGACAAACACTTATTACTAAAATCACAGCCTTACCGAAAGTAGCCATGCCACACACCCTCGTGACATATTTCTTTTTAGCTCTAGGGATTTTTGCTATCGTGATTTTTTGGGGACGGTCTTCTTTTTCTGTTTGATTTGACCTCTTCCACCTGCAAAGGGAACAACAAATAAGAAAGACTTTAATAGCTAGAGAGAGAAAAATCTGTAATTTTCAGTAATTAAAATCAAGCTGAAATTGAACAAAATATAAATATTAGAGATTTAAAACTTAAATTAAAATGAGAAATGTTGCATTGGCAACTAACTGAAATTTGAATGAAGTTTAAGTTGAAGTATTGAAATAAAAATAAGTTGGAGCTAAATAGAAATAAAAAAAATGGCAAAATGACAAACTTAAACTGAAAATATAAAAATAGAAGTATTCAAAATATCAATAAATACTATAATAGTATATAAATAACACTAAAATAACAGAGATAAGCTTAAATTAATCTTGACATAAAAATTAAAGTAGCCTAGTATTGAAGATTATATCAATAACCAATGACATAAAACCAAAATACACTTAATTTTTTCGAATAAATATTTTAATTGGGGAGTTAAAAGATTCAGGAAAGTTTTAGATGTGGTGTGCAATGCCGTGGAACAATTACGCAGATTCAAACTTGGGAGCATGCAAAAGTTTATGTTTATAGGTATCTACATATAAAATTAAATTGTTTAACCTCTCTTCTGTTTCTTCTTCTCCTCTTCCTCTCCTGCAGGGGGCACTTCTCCACCACCACTGCCGCCTCCTCCTCCTCCTCCGCCGCCTCCACCTCCTCTTGTTTCCTGTTTGACTGCTGTACCTATACAACAGCGGTGAATTTGGTTAGCAAAATACTGGCAAACTGATACAGCAGTGCATGTCGTAAAGGTGCTGACCAAATATCACCCCCACCCCTATTTTTTTGTGACCTGTACCCCAGGTTTCACAGACAAGGCTTAAGCAAGTCCCCAACTAAACTGCATGTTTGAGCTGTTTTAGCTGAAAGCAACTTGCTGATATATCTTAAAATATGTCCATGCTATTGTTTTGTCTCAAGATGACATCAGTGATGTTTTTTTTCTACGGCACGTTTATAAAAGCTATTTAAATGCCCTAATTGAACTAAGGCCTAATATTTGCTTAATCTAAGCCTTGTCTGTGAAACCAGGCCTAAATGAAATTTGCTGTGAAAGAAAGTTGATTTACCAAGAGTCAGTTTTGCAAACACATCAGGAAAGTTCTTCTCAAGCCACTGTTTGCATTTGGCTGGCTCAGGCATGTACTCGCAGTACTAGCAGAGCAAAGAGAAAATCTTTATTAGTTCACTTAAAGGTGGGGTATGTGATTCTCTTTTTTGTCCATTTTTTCAAAATAACTTGAAATCCTATTCCTAACCCACTTACAGCCAGAAGCACTGAACCCACTTAGAAGCACTGAAATGAAAATTAAGCAATTTAATCATCTGTGGAACGGGCAGGACTCGAAAAACTCCAGCCAATCATTTGCAAGACCAGCTAGAATCATTGGACAGTAAGTTAGTCAATCAAACGGTCGTACCATACCCCCCTCCCCCCAGCGTGCGTGACCCAGTCAGGGTCAGCGTTGGAGGAAAGAAGGTAGGACCATTTGAATTGTGTATTTTCAAAATCTGCCGGTCGTTTTCCAAATCCCATACCCCACCTTTAATACCATCATAGCGTATGAAGTTTTCACTGAATAATTCTAAAAAATAACCACCACCACCGTACATCAAGAAACAAGTATTAAAAAAGAAGTGATAATTTGTAAGGTTTTGTACTCACCTCTACTGGCAGAGAACAAACTGCAAGTAAAAGAAGACAGAAATTACAAAATATTAAGACAATAACATTCAATTTAAAAATTAGCATTTTTAATGCAGTTCATTTCCCCCCAAAAAAACTCATGTATTTTCTCACCTCCACAGTAGAGAACTTTCAGTGGGTATTTTGCATCTGGGTCGGCCCGATCCCCTTTATTTTCTGGTAAACCTGACTCTGCATTTTCAGTAGTAGCCATATTACATGAATCTACACAAACCATACAGAACAGAAGGGTTATTTTCGACTCATGATTCGAGCTGATGCACAGTGGCAGCAAAAAAGCACATACAGCTGTGCACACAAAAAATGTGCAACACTCCAACAATATGGTGCCTTCATGAAGTGCATGCAGAAATGTGGTCAGTCTGAAAATGATTATACTTAATGTATAACTAACTACACATCAGGCACACGTTTTGGGTTGAAATTTAAAATGCCAAAGATGTGCAGATCTGTTCATCTTATTACAAAAGGCCCATTTGATAGAAGAGAGACCTTCCACATGTGCACTATTTAACAAACTCGGGGAAATCGTTATAATAGATTCAAACTCATTAAACTCTCAAAACATTCTATTTTGGATCATAAAAGTATGCATTTAAGCGCATGTAAACATATTAAATGTCAAGTACCAGCAACACCCTAGTGGTGCTTTAGAGATACTATCCAACACACTAAGACCAGATGCAATGGCTCTGATCAAAGCTTCTCCGTATTACACTCTCATAAGCATTCAAATATAGTTTAAACATCTTCCAGAGCCACTGACAGTGACTTAAACCATGAAGCCTCCGCACAATGATCATCCATCTACACCACTGAGCTCCCATTCATTAGCCACCACTGCTAATCACAGCTCTCCTACAGCAGCCACGCGCTCAAACTCATACATACCCCGTCGGTATAATCTCAGTTTAACTTGCTTTTGAGTAACACCTTGATCATTATTACATTAACTATAGTTGTTGTTCTTTAACGGGTGAAAGAGTTTCACTGTTGCTCAGCACACCTTCACTGTCTGATTTGGCTTTGGGTCCTGACAACGCCTGTCTGAGGCAGAGCAACAACTGCGTTTGCGCCTATGCCGTATTACGTACATACGTCGTGGTGGAGTATTTTAGGTTACTAGTGAATTCATAATTTTAATATAAGCAAGATATGCTTAGATAAGTCATTTTATGTAATTTCGTCAAATTAAAACGTATAAAGCTATTTTTGAACGAATCTCTTAAATCAGGCATCGCGGTGGACGCCTCGTTCAGCGCAGATCACATTCACAACATGCCGTTTAAGAATTCCGACAATAATTCCCGCTTCTTGTCATTTACATTTCTCAATGATTCTGAAATAATTTTTGTAACTGCACATTTTTGTTAATTTGTATAAATTATTCTTAGTTTGACAATAGGAATTAGGGTGTTCAAATTACATGTGTTTGTTTATTTTTAATTCCGAGTGCATTGTTTACTCTTAAATAATGGATCTTTAAAAACAATTAGACTTAGTTCAGTGATAATCAGACAATTATACTGATATTGTGCATCTGGATGATGTTGACGCTGATGTTTTGTTCATAAAGGGAGGTCAGATGTAATTTGAGGACTTGTCTGTTAACGTTACTGTTAGTCCAGATATTTATCAGTGTTATTATTTGTCCGATGTGAGATGTGATGGAGGGGTTTAAAGACAGAAGAAACTCTGGAAGTTTTTCAATATCAAAAGGTGATAAATGTCATGCAACAATAATGAAATTCAACATGATGATTATTATATTACATTAAGTAACTTGATGATTTCACAGGATATCCAGTGGAGCCATGGCACAGTACTCCTGTAAAAAAGGTTAGTTGTTTTTCTAATTGTTTTATGTTATAATATCACTCATTATTGCTGGATGAGGTGGGGGAAAAGCGAATGATCATGATCTCATATGAACTCCTTCAATTCTATTTAAAAATCATCCATGATGTTTGTTGAGAAATGTGTACAGAACTATAATATAGACAATGGGTGTAGACTTTGAATAAGCTAAAATAATTTTATTGTATTCATTTTTTGGATATTTTTAGTCACTAGCTAACCGTTATGCAACTTCCTTCCATTTGTGTTCTTAAATTGTTTTGATGAATTTATGATTATTCTTTTTTATTAATAAAAAATAAGTAACGTTAATGGTCTAAATTCTGACTGATGTCTAACTTAATCATCTAAAAAACTTTTTAGGAAACATTAACACTTTAGTATGAGGGACACATTCACTATTAGCTAAGACCTTTGCCTCAATAAGCTCCTAATTTATTATTATTATTAATAATTAGGTAGCTGTATCGTTTAAGTTTTGGGCAGGATTAAGGGGTGTAGAATAATGGTCATGCAGAATAGAGCTTTAATATGTGAAAAAAGTGTGATATGACAAAAAGTTATGTTTCCTCTGTTTTATTGTAAATCTTGCATTTTCTCAGTAAACAACACATACTTTTTACACTTTTAATGTGTATTGTTTTGCCTTCTGTTTTCATTGTTTGTATATTGCAATGTGTAAATGTTCCTTTATATTTATTGTAATGTTGATTTTGTGTTGAGCAGTTACATATTAAATTCATTTATTCATTCATTCGCAAATAAAAGAGATCTGAGGCTCATTTTATGATTCAATTCTTCAGAATCTTTTTGCTGCTTATGAGACGGCCGATGTTTCCTCCACCAACCTCCAAGATGAAAACCGAACGAGACCAGCCGCACTGAGTTTGCAAGATCTCTCAAAACCATTGTCCTCTTTTTCATTAACGCAGAACTTACAGGTACATACATTTTGTTTGAAACAGCTTAAAGTGATTTCCCACATTTGCTGCTTTTTGCTTGATAATTCCCAGTTTTCCAGAATACTATTTTTATTTTAAAACTGGTTGGCATATTAAAGGAGTAGTTAACTTTTAAAAAGATGCCCATGTCATTCTTTCTTCAGTCGAAAAGAAATGAAAGTTTTTGATGAAAACATTCCAGGATTTTTCTCCATATAATGGACTTCAATGGAAACCAAACGGTTCAAGGTCCAAAAGACAGTTTCAGTGCAAACTGCAAACTGTTCAAAGGGCTTTAAACGATTTCAGACGATGAATAAGGGTCTTATCAAGCTAAACGATCACTCATTTAAAAAATAAATATCAAAGTCTAAGTTTTATAAGCTCAAATGGTCACCTTGCTCTGTTATGCGCATTCGTGACTCACCTATTCGAACTCGTTCATCAAAATGAACGAATCTTTTCCCGAGTCAACTCCCTTGAATGAACCAAATGACACAAAAAAAGATTTGTTTATTTTGATAAATGAGTTCGAACAGGAGAGTCACGAACATCACAGAATCACAGAACAGAGCAAGGCGACCATTTAAGCTAAAAAAAACTTAAACTTTGTTATTTATTTTTTAAATGAGCGATCGTTTAGCTTGATAAGACCCTTATTCATCGTCTGAAATTGTTTAAAGCCCTTTGAACAGTTTGCACTGAAACTATCTTTTGGACCTTGAACCGTTTGGTTCCCATTTAAGTCTATTATATGGAGATTAATCCTGGAATATTTTCATCAAAAACTTTAATTTCTTTTCGACTGAAGAAAGAATGACATGGATATCTTGGATGACATGGGGGTGAGTAAATTATCAGCAAAAGTTTTTTTAAAAGTGAACTACTCCTTTAACTTTTGGATGGGTTGTGGCTTAAGTATTGTCCTGTTTTTGTGATGTTACCAGACACCAGATAATGTGTTGGAGGTCTCCACCACGCAGAGGCAGCGGCTGGAGCTGCAGCTTCTCATAGCAGAATTAAAGGACCGCGATCAGGAGCTCAATTCTATGGCAGCTGCCCATCACAAGCAGCTGCTGTCCTGGGAGCAGGACCGTCAGAGAGTGCTGATCCTGGAACAGAGATGTTCCCGAATGGAGGGTGAGAGTGAATCCAGTGTGAATTTCACTTATAATTTTGCACCAAATTTAGTTTTATGACCATTTCCAAATTCTTTTTTCTGTCCCGTAGAATCAAACAGGTTGTTTTTGATACTGTACCTTTAAGACCTCTGTATTAAACACTTGGGCTCAGTTTCATAGAAGGCGCTTCTATTAAGCCAGGATTAGGCCTTGAGACAAAACATATGTTAAGATATGTCAGTGCAAGTTGCTTTCAGTTAAAACAGCTCAAGCATGCATTTTAGTCTGGGACAACCTGGGGTTAGAGTGTAGTGCTATAGTTTCAAAACATCCGGACCGGTTTCAATGAATAAATAAGTTTAAATTAGTGGACTGTATTATCAACTCTTTTGATTCAAAGTTGCAAGAAATTCAGTTTTCCTTGACTCGAAGTGTCTCTTCTGCTCACCATGGCTGCCTTAATTTGATCAAAAATACAGTGAAAACGGTAATATTGTGAAATTATTACAATTTAACAGAACTGATTTGTATTTGAGTATATTGTAAAATGTCATTTATTCCTGTGATAAAAGCTAATTTTCATTACTTACAGTCTTCAGAGTCACATGATCCTTCAGAAATCATTCTAATATGCAGATTTATTATTATCAATGAGATTTTTTTTGCAGGATTCTTTGATGAAAATAAAGTTCAAAAGAACACAATTATTTAAAAAAAATTTTTTGTAACATTATAAATGTCATTACTGTCACTTTTGATTAATTTTGTCCATCCTTCATGAATAATGGTAGAAAAAAAAAAGCACTGTATAATGTATTTGCCTGCTCTTGGTTGCCTAGATGAGCTGGAGAAGCGTAATGAGGTGATCAGAACTCTCAGTAGGCGGACGAAGGTGGCGGAAGCGAGAGAGAAAGACTCGCACAGAGATCTCAACACCACCCAACAGCAACTACACGAGCTGAGCCGGAGACAGATGAACGCCAGCAGACATGAGCAGGACTTAGAGGTGAAGTCCATTTTTAATTTTTACTTAGAGCTTTTGGTCTAGCATGTCCCATCCTGATCCCATCATTTCTTGTCTTCTATCTTGCATCAATTAAATGACACTCATAGGAGAGGAACCAGAGTCTGAACTCCACAGTCATGATACTGTCATCACAGGTGGGGCAGCTGAAGGTGCGCGAGGAAGAGCTCAGCTCCATGCTCAAGCTGAAGGTAGCAAACACTCACACATCCTTTATCTTATGTCCTATGAATCAGAAACATTAATGGAAGTGCATGCTTTTTTTATCAGGATAAAGATGTGATTGAGGCCACAAATCACATTTTAGAGCTGTCTGGTCGTCTTTGTGACCTAGAGAAATCGATTGATGAGCTGCGAACACATGAGAGCAAAACGCTTCGAGAAATGGAGGAACACAAACACAGATTCAGAGAGGGCAGACATGAAAACACACAACTAAAAGGTAGGGTTTTTTAACAATCCCAGAGTCATGATTGGTGTTCTCTGGGAATCCTACCATGTCTTCATCTGTCTCTTGCTTACTGTTAATCTACTGTAAGAAAAATAAAGAATAAAAATACGCTGTCGGTATTTACAATTCATTTTCTTTTTTTGCAGCTGAGCTTCAGGAAAAAAACATTGAGAACAACAGCCAGAGAGAAGAACTCATCCGTTTAAAGCAGGAAAACCAGCTGCTGAAGAAAGAGATCACTGCTGTTGAATTTCAGAGGATGAGTATGTCACTACTGTACGTTTTATAGTGTAAGATAGGCTCTGTTTTAAACCCTAGTGACCTGCCTACCTAGACAGCATCGTAGGCTAGGCATGATCTGGACTTTTTCAGACTGTTGCCGAAACTTGAATTTTAAGCGTATGGTACTATGGTTTGAAAAATATGTTAAAAAGATATTAAATTGTTCACAAACACATTGTTACACGATGTTATTAATGTCTAAAAAGGAAATTTATTGATGTAAATCTTTTAAAAAAAAATAGGAACAGCCATTATAAAACAATGATAACAAACAGCAATAATGCCTAAACTAACATTAACTGGTGCAGAAAACATATTTTATGGTCTTAATGATCAATGTTTTAAATGAATGGAGGTATTTGTGTCTGTTGTCCAGATGAAGATAAAAGCTGGAGGGATGAATTACTCGAACTATCCCGATCAAAACATGCCCGAGCTGAATCTGAGCTGGTCTGTCTGCGGCAGGTAATGTTTATTTTTTAAATTTTTCTTCATCCAATGACAGTCAGCATTCATTTTTAGAAATCTCTGTCCTTCCCAATTGTTCTTCTGGAGGAGTTTTTCCAGTTTGTCAGCATGCATCTAAGACTTCCTGCATTCCTTTTCCATGACATTTAACTTGGTCGTGATCTTTTCTTAAACAGCACCAGTAATCTTTCATCAGCTTTTAAGCCAGTCTACAAAGATACACCTGTGACCTCCTTACATAAATAATAAAATAAATATTTTATGGACTAGCTGTTTTATGGACTAGCTGTAAACCACGGCTTCACAGGGCTTATTGCTTTATTATTTTCTATTAGTTATTTTAAGTATATCAATTATTTATTTTAAGTATGGCGTGACCAAACCAATCAACATATCCGATGTTTAAAATATATTTGTGTCCTAACCAGCCAAGGCCACATTTGGTCAGTTTTTTTTTAATCACATGGTCCAGTTAGGTAGCCCCGCCCTCCATGAAAGCTCATTGGTTCATAATCCTCCTCCACATTACTGGATCTACAGCATCAGATATGTTCTGATTGGTTATGATTTGCTTCACACCAAGTTTGGACATAATGAATGACTGATGCATGTATTTGTGACAGGTGTGTGAAAACCAACAGAATGACCTCCAGCTGCTGAAGCTGAACTTGGAGAGCGCCAGAGAGGCACTCCGACATCATGAGGGTCAAAGGTCACGTGAGAGGTGGGCATCTACAATGTGCAGTGTATTATAAACTTAAATTGCTTATTTCAGCCACTTGCTTTACTTCTGTCCAGACCAGTTTTATTTTAGTATTCTTCTATATTCTTATATTTGTTATTGATATTATACATTAGTGCCTCAACGTCAACTTATTTCAGTTGGTTGCTATCGCTATTTTTCGTTTTTTAAGTTATTCATCTAATATTTATGTTTTATTTCAATTTACAAAAATGTCTTTATTAGCTTTAGTTTCGTTTTAGTTAAGGATACAAACCCTGGTGCAGACGTCTTGAGTTATGAGTGTTATTGTGTTCGTAGGGCTGATTCTGGTTTAGGAGACAGTCATGTGCTAGAATACAGTGATCATCAAGGGACAGAACTAGAAACAGGGCTAATGTCCACACTGTGCCACAGCACAAGCAAAAATGCCCCATCGGTTTTAACGCAGCATCCTTGTGTCGAAATGGAAACGCACACAGACTTTGGGTCAACTTTGAGCGCCACGATCCATGAAGTCACAGAACAGTCAGCCATAGAGGGGAGTTGCTCAGGCACCAACAGCGTTAAGAACACCTGTACAACTTGCCGGTGTGATGTCGGTCAACAAGAGTCAGCCAAGATGGAAATGAAGGAAAGAGCGAAGAACTGTGTTGAGTTCTTAATCCAGTCCGCTCCTCCAGCTCTCTGCTGTGAAAACGCTAACAGCCCATCAGAAGCTTCACAGAGTCAGGCAGTATATTGTGATGCTAGAGCTGACCTGGATGTAATTGCTGTCATCGACTATGATGCAGAGACAGGAACTCCTGTCTGTGTTGTCGATGTGGATATCAATCCAAGATTCTCTTGGTAGGATTAACTAGCTTTGTCTTGTAGGTTAGATTGTAGTCATATGTAGGCATCTGCAGATTTCCACACAATCCGAATGCAAAGTTGCTTGAGTTATGGATAAAAGATTCATACAATTGGCAGATGCTTTTATTCAAAGTGAATTCAATTGCATATAAGTTTTGCATTTCATCAGGTCATGCATTCCCTAGGACTCAAACCCATGACCTTGGCTTTAGCGGCATACAGCAGGAATGTTAAAAGCACAAACTAAATGCCAATATCATTTTTCCTTTTTGGTCGTTTATTAAAGGTGAAACATGTATTTGATATGCCTCCAGCAGCACAAAACAGAAAATAGTGCAACAGTTGGTTTCCCGAAGTAAAAAATCTCATTATTTTTCTCCATAGAGGAATTTATTTTTAAAGATAACTTGTAAAAATTTTTTTTAAACTACTTTGAGCTACGAAGATGTTAATCGATGCATTCGATTCATTGGCTTGTTCATAAAATGCATTATTATGACTTATTTTGACTTGTTTATAAAATAATCACGTTTCACAGTGGTATTCCTGGTGAGAAACAAACATTACCCATGATTCTCCAAAGAAATCTCCACCAATCAGAGAATCGAAACAAGCAAATCAAGCCAAAAGAGTGCTTTAGCACCCTCCCACTCAACATGAAGCTCTGAGAATGACGTAATCAAGTTGTAGATATTTATGTGCAAATTTTGCAATAAAATTGTTTCTATATACATAAATCAACATCTTTAAAATAATAGTTTTATATCTAAACATTGTGATTATTTCAATCATATAATTCGCAATGCTTTGATTGTAAAGCCATTAAGTTCAAAGTAAGTCTTTTACCTTTGTCTTGCTTCAAATTTAGGTTTGTAATGTTGTGATGGTCCTGGTTGGACTTGTTTTTATTTTTTTTTTATCTCTATGGGAAAAATACTTCCAAAAACAAGGCCACTGAAAAAAAGTGAAAAGGCACTGTTGCACTCTATTGCCAAAATAATGTCTTCCATCAGTATTTAGATGATTTGATAACGTTTCCAGCCATCAATGGTGAACTTTCAGCTCAGTTTTTACCACGTTTTACCATATTATAATTCATTACACTAAAGTTTGCAGATTTCTTTGCAGATTTAATCTGGGCATGTTTTGAAATCAATGCTTAATAGGTGTGTTTGACTTGAAGCGGTGCTGTGCAGACATATCAGTGTATGACATGAAAGTACCGCGAGAGTGATTAGAGAGCAGGCGGCTCCATATGCTTTCGAATCGCTCTCGCTGTACTTTGATGTCATACACCGATCAGTCTGCGCATCGCCGCTTCAAGTCAAACCTAATGTTGTTGGCCTGATAATAATTGTGCCTTTCTCTTGGTTAACTAGCGCAGCAGATCTGAGCCTCCACCTGGATTGCCCCTCCCCCTCTCACCACAGTAGGCGGAGCTCCGTCAGTTTACCCGATTCCACAATAAGCATTGAACTCCACGGCAATGAGGTAGTCCACCACATCACAACAAACACTTTACATATATTGTTCGTATTAGGGATTTTTCTGTATTTATATGGATTTCTGTATTTATGTGTAAATCAGGATAGAAAATTGCTGCATTTTCAAATACATTTAAATTGCATATTTGCTCTATAAAATAATAATGATGATAATGATTATTATTATTATTATTAAATACTTATTTTTACAGTACTATAGTATTATTTGTATATTTATTCATTTATATTTTATCATTTAAATAATAATAAAATAATAGTATTTAGTATTATTAATAAATACTAATTTTGTACAGTGCAATAGTTTATTGCAATAGTAATATATTTATTTGATTTAATTTTATAATGTAAATAATAAAAATAACAATAGAATTTTGATTAATAATAATTATTAAATTCACATTTTTACAGTTCAATAGTATTATTGCAATAGTAATATCTTTTTATTGATTTAATGTTTATAATTTAAATAATAATATAAATTAAAATAGTATTCTGATTAATAATAATAAATATTATTATTAAATACTCATTTTTTACAGTACATAGTATTATTGAAATAGTAATATATTTGTTTATTAATTTCACATGTGTGTTTTAGGCATATTTAAATGAAAGGTATCCATGCTATCAATCTCTATAACTATTGCATGTATATTTGCATCTCACGCAGGATTGTTACAGCTCATCCACAAGCCGTCTACAGCGTCTGCTGGCTGAATCTCAGGAAATGGTGGCAAGTTTGGAAAGCTCTGCCAGGAAATCTGTCAGCCCAGTGAAATCTCAAAGCCCCACAAACTGCAACGCTGATTGTCACCTCCAAAGTAACAATGGCTATGGCAGCCACTCCCAATCCTCCACCCAGAGCCAAGAAGGAAGCCAACCATGCAGGGTATGTCCCTTTAAGAGGATGATATAGTGGGTGATATACCAGAGACACGATTAATCAACCGGTAGAGATTTTGGACTATCATCTCTATCGCGGTTACACTTGCACTCATGTTGCTGTGCTGCATGGTCACAAAAGTTTGCATGCTTTTTTAAGCATTGCGGTATAAAAGCAAATGATTTTAAATCACTGAAGCGCAGTAAGCAGCGAATGACAACTAATTTCAGTATTCACTCGCTCTCTGAGAGTTTCTGAGCTCTGTCTGAGAGCGCATATAAAGCTGCTGCTCATAAAGCGTGCGAGTATCAAACTGAGTGCTTTTTTGCCAACTAATTGGACTAGAACGGTTAAATACACATACTTGTGTGTCAAAGCGACCATGTCTTTGCAACATTGCAAATGTTTATGTCTTGTGAACGTAAACAGTTGAGAAAGAAGACGCATGAGTATATTAGATCCATACAGTCCGTCTTAAAGTGACAACACCCAATTTACCTGCTGTCGTTATTAACAAAAAAGAGAAAATCTCTCACTGCTCATTACTGAATCACTTTTGTAAATTTAACAAGAATTAATTAATATTTATTTACATATTGAACACTATGCAGTGTTTTTTAATACATTTGATTACTTTATACAGTGCTTGAAGTTTTCAGGTTGAAAATGGTGATGAGAATTATGAAATTTCAATGGTATCAAAAATAATATCGCTATCGTGAAATAAAATTAGGGATGCACCAATATGAACATTTTGGCTGATACCAATAACCAATAATTCAATAATTATATCTGAAAGCTGATAACCGATATATTGGCTGATAAATCTAAATCCCAAATTTTTATATATTTTTTTCTGATTTCAAAAATAAGTCTCACCATTAAATCCATGTCTCAAGCACACAATTATAATGATGTTCTCAATATAATTTGATATGCATCTGAAGTGGCTCATCTGAAGGAAGTAATCCATTATTTATCAGCTTTAATATATCAGCCACATTGTTCTTATCGCTCCGATAACATTAAAAATGAGAATTTATCGACTGATACTGATATGGTGGCCGATATACCGTGCATTCCTAAATAAAATTACTCATCGGGATTTTGGTCATATCTCTCACCCCTAGCTGAATGATTACTTATTAGATCACATTTGCACAATCATTTAACACATAGTAAAAATCATGCTTCGAGGTTAAACTGCAACTAAATGTCTTTTCCTCTTTAATTTCCTAAAGGAAAGTGACTCCCAGATCAGAAGCAACGCACATTTGCAACAAGGAAGCGAGTAATCCATAGAGCCAGGAGACCCGGCGGATCCCTGTTCATCTTCTCTTCCTGCTTCTGAAAAATAAATCCATTTTTGCCAACCAAAGAGTTTTGCAAAGCTAACATGTAATTTTTACAGATGCTGTAATTCTACATTTTTAATCAAAATCTATTTTTATGATATGTGTACTTAAATAAGTATTAGTGATTAATTCTAAACAAAGCACTACCTCTGCATGTTAAGACTTGTTATTTATAAACTACTTTCTTCAAGTGTTAAACCTGTCTCGCAAGATGACACTAATGGCGCTGGCTGTTTTTGTCATTCCAGTTTCCCCAGTCATCTAACCTGTTTGGTTTCTAAGATAATGAACTGGTATGTGGCTCTAGTCTAGATCGTTGTTTTTTACACCTGAAATGCAGTGTTGTTCTCACAGTAAGGAGAAGGAGCCATCAGCCTTTTCAAAAGCCACTGAAACAGTGTATTTGCATAATCTCAGGACATTTGAGAGAACAATAAAGGTCTTTACATGCTACCATTGACTTGGTTGACCCTGAAATACAATTTCAGATTGAGTAAAGGATGAGAAAGCATGTCAAAGAAACTCACCTGACTCTTTGACGTGACTGGTAGATCTCAGGTGTGTGTGTGTGTGTGTGTGTGAGAGAGAGTTTCTCGGGACTCAATCGATCAATTGTACAATTGGATTAATCTGAGGAAGAAGTAAAACATGGCCTCAAAGAAAACCGAATCGAAGAAAAACGAAAAAAACGGATAAATCTGAAAAGGCTTTAGCTGCGGAAAAGGAGCAATTCGTCAAACTACAGGTGAGATTTACGCACGCGCACATTTTTACTTAATTCAACGTGCATTTGATGTTCAGTGTTCACTGTTTTTCAAAGAACTTATTATTAGATACTTTAACTGAAAATCATTTTTTGTTTGTTTATTTTTCTTTTAACTAATAAAATAATGTAATATGACCGTAAACAACTGATCATCTTTCCCACTTTTAAATCTTCACATTAGATCGCCTCGCGTCGTCACTGCGACATCAGAAATTCATAGTCAGTTGATACGTTTTAAGCGCAATCGTCATTATATTTCAATTGTTGTCATTTACATTCTGTGGTTTTTGGACATGCATCATTAACAACGTGTTTTTTAGACGTGTACCACGGTGATACAATGCTCTTTGCTATGTAGGGGAAAGTGGGGTGAGTTGTGCCAGTTTTTACTCAAAGTGACTTTAAAGTGAGGCCATGACAGTAATGCCTTCAACTTAAGGATGTACATATATTTCAGGATGTGGTGCATCCATGAGAACAATAACTTTGGGTCTGAAATAAATCGTTTCAGAAATATAGCTTTTGGGAAAAAAGTGGTCTCGTGGCACAACTTGCCCCTGGAGTGGGGTAAGTTGTGCCTTTGGGGGTAATACGTTGGGGTAAATTGTGCCAGTGATTTCTTTAGTAAAACAGAACATTTTAATGTTATGAACTGTAATGCTATATGAAAGCAAGAGAAATTCAAAACAAAATTACTAATTTAAGGTTTATTTGGATATTGTCACCCTATTAAACTGTTGGAATAAGTCCACTTAAATACACAATATATGATATTTGAGAATAAAGGCTTTAGCAATAGATGCCTGTTGACATACATAGAACGCTGTCTGTCAATTATGTAACATATAAGAATAAAGTGACTAGGCTAATTTCTAAACATCCTATTGTGACTTAGGCCACTTAAAAATACGTCTCTTTAATTACATAGTGCAAATTCAAAACTGAAATCAGTGTTAGCTAAATGAAACAAATGGCAGGTAGGCCTAAGTCAAACACTGATGAGGCATGCCCATCTCCTCACTTCTCCAGATTATCCCCTGTGAGTGTGTAACCTTGATCTGGCCAATGCCAGATCTGGATCTTGTCAATGCTGCAGGGTAATATATACTTCTGCTCCCTTCTGCCTGTACCACCAAGTTTAGGTCTAAAATTAAGAATGTCACATAGTTTAAGTGCTTAAATGTAAGAGTGCAATGTACAATTACAAATTAATATGTTGAAAATAATTATAAGTGGAGGTGCCACTGGCACAACTTAACCCAGGCCATTTGGCACAAATCACCCCCAGACCTACATGTTTGGAAAACTAGCATGATCCAGCAGTTAAGAGCTAACATCATGCTTACTTTATAGACTCATTGTGTAGCCTGCTAAAGCCCTAAAACATGTGTGAAATGTTTTCAAACTTGTCAATAATTGTTCAGACACTACAATCAAAAAACCTTAATCATAGAAATGTTACTTTGAAAGAAGAAAAACAGTTTTTTGAGCTAAAATGTGCTTACATCTCATGCCATGTGTCTCTCTTCTTTGGAGGATAAGTAAAATGGATGGCTTTTCAAAATGATGTGGTCACATGACTAATTTCTTCTTTAGTTTTCCAGAAACAAGGGGTGGATCAACTTCCCCCCTGGCACAAATCACCCCACTCTCCCCTACCACAGTTTCTATGTTTTGGGGGCGGGGCTGATAGGCTAGTCAGTTTAATATACCATACTCTTTTTTGGGTATGTACCATTGTAATTCCATTTGTACCATGGTAATATATTTTAGTAGGCTAATATATCTTTATATGTACCATGAATGGTATTATTTGAAGTACTGTTGGAGTACCATGTTAATACCATGTTGTTATTATTATTAAGACACAATTTCACTGTAGCCTACTTTTGTTTGTAATGGACATGTAAGATCAGACTCAAATATACCTGGCAACAATTATTTAGTGGTTATCCATTTGCATTTTTACTTTATTGTAATGTGTGTTATTTAATGTTTTAAAATGTGTAATATAGGCTACATTCAGCATGTGCATAATTTAATATTTTATTAATAATATTATGTTAAATCTTTATTTCATCTGCTTTACAGCTTCAAAGCATCTCCAAATCCATCACCAGCACAGAGGCCCCTATCAAAGAGAAATATGGACGCAGTATCCTTTAGTATAGTTTTAATACAGCATATTGTTTGTCTGATGCGGGGAGGAAGTTTAATTCATATATCTCAAATTTATAATCATTTTAATATGTATTTGTGTGTTGTAATGAGCATTACACACAGATCCCCAATATTTACAGTAATAGTATGTCCTTAAATCTCAGTCAATTTTATGTTTAGTGCTTTTCACAATAAACATGGTTTCAGAAAAGCTTTACATGACTTTAATGTTTATAATATCTTGATATCTTCATGTTTTATTTAGCAGATTAGAGCTTGGCGACAATATAGTTTACAATACATTTTGCAATGTTACAAGCAATCAATCACTTGAGATTTCCTATATTAGAGTATATATCGCCTTATTTGAATAAACACTATGTATGCAAATAAATTTGGACATACTTGTATTTCTTACTTTATATAGTAAGCTTGGAGATAGTATAGTTACATTTTAAAATTAGTCAGTTGAAATTTGCTCTATATCATCTTTTATATCTGGACTAGTACATTGTCCTAAACATCTGTACAGAGATTATTTTAGGCACACATAAGGAAGGCGGCGCCGTCACGTTCTGGTCTCATGCCGAGAGTCTGCCGCGGTCCAGCAACGCCATCCTGAGCTGGAAGTTCTGCCACATGGTGCACAAACTCCTCCGAGACGGCCATCCCAACGTCAGTCCCGTCTACCACAGTATCATCAGATGGCTTTACGTTCACGTTATTCACCTAAAATAACCCTACACATTTTTGTTTTACTTTCTTTTAGACTTTACGAGACAGCAGAGGTCACACTGCAGGCATTGCACAGATGGGAACATTATGGGTGAGTGTCTAAAATGATCTGGATGTTATAGAGTCATGTATAAATCGATTATTCTTGCATGTGAATCTTTCAACTTAAATTTTGTATGTGTTTGCTGTGTTTTTAGGGGAATCTACATGATAGATATGGACATATTGTTGCGCTTTACGCCAAGCTGCTGTGTATCAAAATCGATTTCCATTTAAAGGCAGGCTTAATGTTTCCTTCAATAACATTTGAGTTCATCAACACATATACTATCCTGTTTATATATATATATATATATATATATATATATATATATATATATATATATATATATATATATATATATATATATATATATATATATATATATATATTGTCCTGTTTCCCCCACAGCATCTGGAAATCCCACCAAACCTTGAAACTCCTGAAGAAGTTCTTGATAAAGCCATCGCTATTGATATCAACAAAGTGTAAGGGCATTGCTTATGATTTAGTTTTCTGAATTATCCGTTAATGGAAATAAATGCTCACGTTTGCTATTTATACAGGTTTGACATGACAGGTGAGGTTCTGGAGTACATGGAAGCAGCTCTAAAGCTGCAAGAAACAGGTAAGCGTACATTTATAATGTTACGTCATTTTCTATTTCAAATAAATGCTGTTCTTTCTATTTATCAAAGAATCCTGGAACAAAAGTATCATTGTTTGCACAAAATATGCAGCACCACAACAGTTAATAATAATAATAAATATTTCTTAAGCAGTAAATCATCATTTTAGAATGATTTCTGAAGGATCATGTGACACTGAAGACTGGAGTAATGATGCTGAAAATTCAGCTTTGATCACAGTAATAAATTACATTTAAATTTTTCTCAATATCACTGTTTTCTCTGTATATTTGATCAAATAAATCCAGCCTTGATGAGCAGAATAGACTCGTACCGATAGACTCCCAAACTTTTGAGCCAACCGTTCTGTACAATTTTTTTATATGTATAATTATTATTATTTTTTTTAAATGCAGTTTTCCGGCAGATGGAGTCTAACTCCACTAGCTCTACCACTGCGGTGGGTCAGTGCCGTCTGGCTCCGCTGGTTCTGGTCATTCAGGACTGCGGGCCACTCTACCATTTCCTGGTCAAGCTCCTGTTCAAGCTACACAGCCGTGAGTCGTGTTCTTTACATGCTTCTCTCTTTATTTAAGTGAATGATTTTCATAGAGTTCAACAGCCGTTGTGCATATGTGTCACAGGAATACCAACGGACGCTCTGCTTGGACACAGAGAACGATTCCGCGAGCAGTTCAACAGGTAACGGCGGTCTGCAGTCAATTTTGGTCAATTCCAAAAGCCGTCAATTATATTCATTATTGCCAATGACCAATATTATGGTTCATATATTTATTTAAAAAAAACAGCATTGAAACCAATGCTCCAATCTAGAAATTTGAAAGTAAAACCAGACATCAAAACATTAAAATGTACTTTTAAAGGAAAGTTCACCCAAAAAAATTAACTTCTCTCATCATTTACTTACCCTCATGCCGTTCCAAACCCATAAGCATAAATTCAATCTGTTCATCATATAAAGCGATTGAGTCTCTCCTGAAAATTTGAACTTAACCACTCAATTCATATGAATTAGTTTTACGATCTCTTTATGAACTTTTTGAAGCGTCAGAGTGGTAGTTGCGTAGCTGTCAATGGAGGGACAGAAAGTTCACAGATTTAATTAAAAAGATCTTCATTTGTGTTTCGAAGATGAACTAAAGTCTTACGGGTGAGGAATTAAAAACAGAATTTATGGGTGAATTATCCCTTTAATGTTTGGCATAGAAAAAGATTTGTTGACCCATATAGTTTATTGGTCTGTTTTGGCCTCCACAGTTTGACACAGTTCTTCGAGAGAGCGAGAGGGATGGAGTTTTTCAAAACTATCATTCAGATCCCCGATCTTCCTAATGTAAGATTTTCACATCCATATTTAATTGAGTTTCAAATCATGTTGACTGAAAAAATTTTCCCAAAGTCCTATAAAAGAAACAATAATTGTCATATTGCGTAACATGCTGGATAAATGCATATGAATAAATGCTGCTTAAATTAAAGTTCCTGAATGTTTTAGGAGCCTCCAAATTTCCTGCGCGCAGCTTCACTCGCTGATCACGTGAAGCCCGTGGTCGTTCAGAACCAGAGAATACCGGATGATGATGATACAGAGACGCAGCTGGATTTTGGTGAAGGACAGTACCAGATGGTAAACACAGCCTGGAGTGCTCAAGCTTTAGCTGTCGGCCAGTAGATTGGCTCGCAGAAGATCTCTTAAAGGGATAGTTCACCCAAAAATGAAAATTCTGTCAGTAATTACTCTCCCTCATGTCGTTCCAACCCCGTAAGACCTTCGTTCATCTTCGGAACACAAATTAAGATGTTTTTGATTAAATCTGAGAGGTGGATCACTCCTCCATAGGCTTCTAAAGGATTGAAACTTGACAGCCCCGAAAAGTTATTAAAGAAATCGTTAAAAGAGTCCATCTGACTACATTGGCTAGATCTTAAGTTTATAAAACGACGAGAATACTTTTTGAGCGCAAAAACCAAACTAAAATAGCGACTTTATTCAAGTATTCTCTTTGGGCCTGGAGATTTCACGTAGTGTAACAGCGCAACGCTTCTGGTTGAACGTCACACGCATCACACACATGACCAGCGTCGGCCAATAGTGAGCCTACGTGTGACGTACAACACAGAAGCGCTGCGCTGTTACACTACGTCAACAGCTTAGGAGAAAGACACAGAAGAGAAGAGATGGTTGAATAAAGTTGTTATTTTTGTGTTTTTTTGCACGCAAAAAGTATTCTCGTCGTTTTATAAACTTAAGATTGAGCCACTGTAGTCACTTGGACTCTTTTACCGATTTCTTTAATAACTTTTCGGGGCCGGCAAGTTTCAATTCCTTAGAAGCCTATGGAGGAGTGATCCAGCTCTCAGATTTAATCACAAATATCTTAATTTGTGTTCCGCAGATGAACGAAGGTCTTACGGCGTTGGAACGACATGAGGGAGAGTAATTACTGACAGAATTTTCATTTTTGTGTGAACTATCCCTTTAAGAGCTTTTCTACATCTGTGACAATCTTAACATTTGATTATTTTGCTCAACAGTATTACGGTTACAACCAGTTCGACCCTCCAAGTGACGTACCAGAGCAAAGGTAACACACGCCTGAGATCTACTCACTTTATGAGATCTATTTCATATGTAAAAATGGAGAGCAAAGTTGACAAAGATAAGTTGTGTTGATAGTTTGATGTCTTTACTGTTTTTATAAATCGAGGAAAATAATAATAAAGATTTTTTTTTTCATTTGACCTATATATCCTCAGAGAGACTGAGGCTGATACTCTGAGGAAAGAACTTGAGGTGGTGAAACCAGAGCTGGAGCTCATAAAAGTGGAGGTAAGACATTTGACTATAATTACATCTGTCTTGAAGAAGTATTTTCTTCTCCTGTGATTCTCATCATTGATGTGTCTGCAGGCTCAGCGCGCCGTGGTCCACCTCAAAACTCAAGTGAATATGCTGGAATCTGAGCTTGAGGACCAGCGGACGCACAAGCAGATGGCGCTGGTGGAGAACGAACGTCTGCGCATGGAGGTGGAGAACCTCAGAGCCCAGACCGCAGTCGCTGCCAGCATTCAGGCCACGGCCGAGGACGCGGGCAGTGAGTAAAGTGACCACAGACACACTTTAAAAACACATACATTATCGTTCAAAAGTTTGGGGTTGAAGATTTTTTGTTAACACTTGCATTACCTAACATGATAGTATAGCTCACAGACTCTATAATTTTGTTGTGAAATTGCCAGGGTTTTGTTTGCGCCGTCAGTTATAAGGTTACGGCGGGGAGTTCGGAAAAAGCCTGGGTAGATAAAAACGAGCGAGTGAGTTGGGCTGGTGCGTTTGTGTACAGTTGTTCTTGCGTTACGATTAAAAGTTCAGAAATGGAGCCTCTCTTGTCTGTCGTTCTTCAGACGTTACAATATTCTTAAAGCATTTATTAACTTTTGGTAATGTTAGTTATTAAAAAGTTATTGTTAATTCACAGTGCATTACTAATGTTAGCAAATACAACTTTTAATGTTAAAAATGCATTAGTAAATGTTACATTTAACATTAAATAAGATTAATAAATGTGTAGAAGTATTGTTCATTGCTTGTTCATGTTAAGTAACGTAGTTAACTATTAACAAATTAAACCTTATTGTAAAGTGTTACTGATTTTTAAAAAATAAATGATTACTGTTATTCAGCAAAGATGCATTACATTGATCAAAAGTGACAGTAAAACATTTATAATACAAACTTATATTTCAAATAAATGCTGTTCTTTTGAACTTTCTATTCATCAAAGAATCTGAAGAAAATGTGTCACGGTTTCCACACAAATATGAAGCAGCACGACTGTTTTCAACATTGATGATAATAAATGCAGCCTTGATGAGCAGAAGAGACTTACAAATCCCACACTTTTGAACGGTAGTGTAAATGAAAATCTCACAGTGAGGTTGATCTCTTGTTCTCATGTTTTCTAGGCAGAGCTCAAACTGCTCAGATACACTTCTCTCGACTCAAAGAGAAACACGCCGAGCTGGTCAGCAGACATGCTGATCTCATGAGGAAGGTAAAGGTTTGTGCCTATGACAACTGAATTATTTAACTGTATTTCTCACATATTAATGACAAACAGTGTCTTTAATTGTGTCACTTGTAGCATCAATCATGTGTGAGCCTCCAGTTTAAACTGCACAAAAACATCAAAACATGTTGTAATTATGGGCAAAATGAAAGAAATATTTCACGAGGAGTTCTAGAGAAAAAATACCTTCTTTACCTTCTAATATGTCTTTTTCCATGCGCTTATCGTCATTGCTGATGTTGCTGATTGTTGTGTGTGTCAGAATGCAGAGATGGTGAAGCAGGTCAACAGCACTCAGCAAGCGCAGGAGGGTCTTCAACAGATGGTGGTGGAGAGACAGGACTACAGCGCCCAGGTCACACACACACTACACATCTATCTTTATGATTCCAGTCATTCTTGAGGTTTAGAGAAGTTGTCTTAACACAACCAATAGGAATTTTTCAATGACTGATGGAGAGATCTGATATAATGCCTATATGTATGATAGTATTAATTAAATTAAAATGGCGTGAAACCAAATGAGACATGCATGTACTTGCTGAAATTAAATGTTTTTATTTCATGCACACACTACTGTTCAAAAGTTCGGGGTCGGTTAGATTTTTGTATGTTTCTGATGCGTCTTCTTTTTGGAAAGAAGACTATTATTCTCAACAAGGCTGCAAAAATACAATAAATACAGTAATTGTATATACTGTATATATATAATTTAAAAATATACATTACAAAATATAATTATAATTTAAAAGAAATGTTTTCTATTTGAATATATTTTAAAATGTAATTTATTCCTGTGATCGAATATGAATTTTCAGCATCATTATCACATGATCCTTCAGAAATCATTATAATATGCTGATTTGCTGCATTAAGAAACATTTATTATTAGTACCAATGTTGAAAACAGTTCTGTGCTGTTTCAGATTTAGGTGGAAACCATGATACGTTTTTTTTTTAGGACTCTTTGATGAATAGAAAGTTCAGACGAACAGAATCTATTTGAAATATATATTTTTTTACTGTCACATTTGATCAATTTAGTACATCCTTGCTGAATAAAAGTATACATTTCTTAAAACAATTTGCTAACCCCAAACTTTTGATTTGCTCATAATTATTTCAAAAGAGAAAATGTGCATTATCCATCGACAAGTGGGTGGAAGATTTAGTTGTACCTGATGCAGATATATCTGCCTATTTATTGGCCTGGCTGAAATATCCGCCTCTCATTAAAGGATTAGTTCACTTTTTAAAAAACTTTTGCTGATAATTTACTCACCCCCATGTCATCCAAGATGTCCATGTCTTTCTTTCTTCAGTCAAAAAGAAATGAATGATTTTGATGAAAACATTCCAGGTTTTTCTCCATATAATGGACTTCAATGGTAGCCAAAACGGTTCAAGGTCCAAATGAGTTTCAGTGCAGCTTCAAAGGACTTTAAACATACCAGACGATGAATAAGGGTCTTATCTAGCGAAACGATGCGCCATTTCGAAAATAAATAAAACAGTTTAAGTATTATTAGCACAAATGCTCGCCTTGCTCTGTCCTGAAATGCATGTTCGTGATTCTCCTGTTCGAACTCGTTCATCAAAATGAACAAATCTTTTTTCGAGTCATCGCATCGTTTCGCTAGATAAGACCCTTATTCATCGTCTGGTGTTGTTTAGAGTCATTTGAAGCTGCACTTCTTGGATGACATGGGGGTGAGTAAATTATCAGCAAAAGTTTTTTAAAAAGTGAACTAATCCTTTAACTGAACTTTAATTTTCAGCTGGAGGCACAGAGAGCAGAAATTGAACGTTTGAAACACGAGTTAGCAACCGAAAGGGCTGAAAAGTCTCACGTCCATAACGCTCTGCAGAGCAAAGAGAAGGTAGGACCTCCATCCATGCACATAAATGACTGCAGATTTTCCTGTCTCTTGATTAGTATCTGAATGCATCAACACATCCCAGTATAGTGTATACCGCACGTTTCTCTGATCTGTGTGTGTTTGTAGGCTGGTGACCAGCTGGGCAGTGTGTTGGTGGGTCTGCAGGCGGAGAAAGAGAGGCTCCTTCGTACAGTGAAAGATCAGGAAGCTGAGTTGGCTAGTCTGCGTCAGGCCGCCCAACTCCACCAGTCAATCCTACAGCAGGAGAGAGAGCGACATCAGAGAGAGATGACAGCACTGCACAACCAACTGCAGGAACAAGTCTGTGCAACTTCCTGTCATGACTTATAAAGAAATGTCATATTAATCTCAATAATGTTAACTTGCATACTCCGTGCCACAGAAGAGCTTAAGAACGAGGTTTTAGTTGTGTGTGTTGTGTTCAGTTGTGTCGGGAGCAGGAGCAGAAGCTGGAGACGGAGAAACTGAGACGCGAGCTGGAGGAGAAGAGAGCAGAGGTGCTGCGTGCTCAGAGCGCTCTGAACACTAAAGAAACGGTGAGGACTTCCTCTTCACTAGTCTTTCTGTTACTAACATTTGTGCAAATGTGACTTTTTCCCAGTTTCCCAAAGCATTTCATGTCTACTACCATATTCACCAACATATAGACTTGTATATGTATTAGTGGTTAACCAATATAATTTTTACAACATATAGAGAGTAGGCTGACTGATAGCTTATATGGTTCTGAAATATGATATATATAATACAATTTATAACAGCAAATATTAATAGAATATTTTATAATAATAATATAATATAGTTTATATATAAGGCATAGAATTTAATAATAGCAAATATTAACATACAGGTTTTGTAATGTAATATAATAAAAAATATTAGTCATGAAATATGATATGACATGAAATATGATTAAATAGAATTTAACAATAGCAAATATTAATATACAGGATTTGCAATATAATATAATAAACACTAGTTATATAAATATTAGTTATGTCAATATTTAGAGAGTGGAAATATTAGTTGTAATACAAAAAGTTGTAGTACATAATAAATATTATGTACATACAATGCAAATACACAATATTAAAGATTGAATAAATAAATTATATGTATTAAAAACTTATATTATCTTTTTTGTCACAATTTTGATTATGCACAAAATATCGACCCGAAAACACAGCCTGTCCAATATAAACTGAGAACCAAGGGGTGTAATCAGTTTGTCACCACTACACCTTCATAACTATACATAATTTTGTGTCCGTCCGTATGTGTGTTTTAGACAGGAGACCAGCTGAGCAGTGTGTTAGTGGGTCTGCAGGCGGAGAAGGATGTTCTTCTGCGTTCAGTGAGAGAACAGGAGGCTGAGATCACTACCCTGCGTCAGGCCACCCAACTCCACCAGACCACACTGCTGCAGAGAGAGACCGATCTCAGAGAGAGATGGCTACGCTGCACAACCAAATGCAGGCTAAGGTCAGAAAAAAACAAGGGATTGTGGGCAAGATGCCTCCAAAGCATGCATGGAAGCATACCTCGAAAATCTGCCTTCAATAGTATTATGAATAAACAAAAGTACTATGATTTGGGACACTGATAGCTGATACAATCCTGAAATATGATATATTTAATAGTAGCAAATATAATAGAATGAAATGGAATATTATATTAGTTATGCCAGTATTTAGAGAGTAGGCTGACTGATAGATTATATAATACTGAAATATGATATATAATACAATTTAATAATTTTAAACATTAATATAATTTTTATATAATATAAATATTAGATATGTCAATATTAAAGGATTAGTTCACTTTAAAAAAAAACGTTTGCTGATAATTTACTCACCCCCATGTCATCCAAGATGTCCATGTCTTTCTTTCTTCAGTCAAAAAGAAATTAAGGTTTTTGATGAAAACATTCCAGGATTTTTCTCCATATAATGGACTTCAATGGGACCCAAACGGTTCAAGGTCCAAATGACAGTTTCAGTGCAGCTTCAAAGGGCTTTAAACGACACCAGACGATGAATAAGGGTCTTATCTAGCGAAACGATCCGTCATTTCAAAAATAAATAAAAAAGTTTAAGTTTTATAAGCACAAATGTTCACCTTGTTCTGTTCTGTGATGCGTGTTTGTGACGTTCGTTCGTGACCTTTTCAACGTAATTGTGTATTATGTGACGTCACATGAACGCGCATCACAGAACAGAGCAAGGCGAGCATTTCAGGCGAGACCCTTATTCATCGTCTGGTGTCGTTTAAAGCCCTTTGAAGCTGCACTGAAACTCTCATTTGGACCTTGAACCGTTTGGGTCCCATTGAAGTCCATTATATGGAGAAAAATCCTGGAATGTTTTCATCAAAAACCTTAATTTCTTTTCGACTGAAGAAAGAAAGACATGGGCATCTTGGCTGACATGGGGGTGAGAAAATAATCAGCAAAAGTTTTTTTTAAAGTTAACTAATCCTTTAAGAGAGTATGCTGACTGATAGCTGATATAATGCTGAATTACGATGATTTGGGACACTCAATCCTATTAAATTGGGCTGTAACCAAGGTGAATCTACTGTAGTGTAGTGTTTTGAGGGTCTTCATTTTTATGTTTGTGGTGTGTTTTTCCTGTGCAGTTGAGTCAGGACTCAGGAGTGTTTCAGCAGAAGCTGCAGGACGAGCAGTTCAGTTTGTTGCAGTGTGCCGTGGTGGAGGCTGAGGGCATCGTTCTGGACGCCGTGGCCAAAGTGGACGATCCGCTACATGTGCGCTGCACCAGCACGCCAGGTCTGTCCTTCCTCATCCTCCTCCTCATTCCTCTCAATATCCTCATCAGTTCCTTTACTCTACACATCTCTAATCTCTGCTTGCAGATTATTTGATCAATCGCGCCGAGTTGACGTTGGCATCCATTGATAAGATGCAGCAGAGTCATGCAGCCTATTTGAGGAATAATAATGGTAAGGATGTTCTCATCAGTAAGTTACAGGTTCAGCCTTTAGTGGGATGTAATCTCTTCCTCTTCCTCTTTCTCTAGATGCGAGTGGTTTGTTGAGGTCAGTGACCCAGTTCTCCCATCTCATCGCTGACACTATTGTTAACGGAGCTGGCACTGCCCACTCAGCACCAACGGACCAAGCAGACCGTGAGAACCAGAATTATTCCTTACTGTTAAAAAACACACACACATGCACATTTCTTGTGTATTCAGTGCTGTTGACATTCAAAATGAATCTTTCTCTACAAAACATTATGTACATAATATTTATTATTTCTTTAAAGTAACACCAAGTAAATTTTCCTCTTCGGTCGCCCTACTGGTTGGAAACGAAATTGTCCATTGCCGCTGTCGTAAATAATTTAGCCTACTGTCGCACGCACGCTCGCTGTTTACCCAGCACCGGCTTTAGAATGAACGATGTCCACAGACAAGGTAGAGTATGTTACATGATTTCATGAAAGGATGATGTATTGCGACATCAGAAACGAAGAAAAACGAAATAATGACTATTGTAGCGCTTGACGTAAAGCAGTCGAATTTTGAAGTTCTTTTTTGTGCACGGGTTCCTACCCGAAACCTGAAGTTACATAGTGCCAGTAAAAGCGATACAGACCCCGTCAGGCTATGGCAGACGAGTCATTTAACTTATTTTAAGTCGATGTACCATCACAAGGGTCTTGGAAATATATTATGAAGGTTGAAAAACTACTTAGTGTTACTACTAAATGTCAATGTCATTCAGTCATTTAAAGTTTTGTTCTACAAAATTCTTACCAAAATGATTTGCATTAGAAAATCCAGCTAATACCAGATAGTTTTGCATGGTTTTAGCCGGTCCAAAATGCTAATTTATGGTGCAAGCTGGTCTAGATATATTTGATAATTTGCTTAAAAACATGCTGCAAATTAACACAGTCTTCCAAAGTCATTAAAAGTTTTGGATTACAAAACCCATTATATATTACCAGAAGGTTTTGCATGGTTTTAGCTGGTCCAAACTGCTCATTTATGGTCCTTAGATTGTCCAAGCTTGTCTGCATATATTTTATAGGCTAATTTCTAAAGATGAATTAGCAATTTAACATAGTCTTTAAATTTGTTCAAAGGTCTGTATTACAAAATCCAGCTTATACTAGATGTTTTAATCTAGTCCAAGCTCCTCATTTATGATTCTTAGACGGGTCTAAGCTAGTCTAGATATAATTTGTAATTTATTAATAATAAGCAGTCTTATGGTTATTCAAAGTTTTGTTTTACAATGTGTACCACTGATTTGCATTAGAAAATCCAGCTAATACCAGATGGTTTTACATGTTTTTTAGCTGGTCCAAGGCAAGCTGCTCATTTATGGTCCAAGCTGGTCTAGATGACTGGACTGTCAACCTTAGACCAGTTGCAACTTACTTGGTAGACCATATTAGTCAAGCTAGTTAGAGCTGCTTTACCCCCTTGAATCAGCAGCAAATCATCTACCATGCTACAAAAAACATCTTGACCACCTTTAACGTGTACAAGCTGTTTTTGGTTCATTTCTCCATAGGTTTGACGGATAACTGCCGGGATTGTGCCACTCACTGTCTCCAGTACCTGAAGGAGCTGAAGATGAAGGCCACGCTCCCGAGAGCAGACCCCACTGCCGTCCGCTACGTGGTCCAGCGTATCCTCAACCAAGGACAGGTGCGTTGGCCCAGCTATGGCATCTTCAGACTTTATATGTTGCTAGTGTTTGTGTGGAGTAATAAGTGACCCCTGTCCTGATCTCTCGCAGGACCTGCGGCCCAAGGGAGCTGACGTGCGGAAGGAAGAGTTGGCAGATATGGTGGATAAGGAAATGGCTGCGACTTCCTCTGCCATTGAAGATGCTGTGCTGAGAATGGATGTAAGTGTTTATGATGATGGATTCAACTCGAGGATCATTTGCTATGACTTCATGGGTTTTCTTATGTAATACAGGAAATATTGAGCCAGGCAAGACGAGATACATCTGGAGTGAAACTGGAAGTTAACCAAAGGTTCGTTTGGGATATAGCTTCGTAGATAAAATTAAAGTTTGTAGTTTATGTGTTATGTATTTCAATTTTCGTGTTTTGTTCTTTTACAGCATCATTGGCTCTTGTTCGGATCTAATGAAGGTATGTTTAGACTTACCGAGATGAATGTGTTTAATACACTAAACGTTTGAAAGAAATGACTTTTATTCAACAAGGACACATTAAATTGATCAAAAGTGACTAATGTTACAAAAATATGCATGTTAAATAAATGCTTTTCTTTGAAACTTTCTAATTATCAAAGATTTTTGAAAAAAAGAAAGAAAATGTACGTTTCCACACAAATATAAGGCAGCACAACTGTTTTCAACATTGATAATAACCAGAAATGTTTCTTGAGCAGCAAATCATCATATTATAATGATTTCTGAAGGATCATGTGACACTGAAGACTGGAGTAATAATGCTGAAAATTCAGTTTTGCATTTTAAAATATATTCAAAAACACTTATTTTAAATTGCAAAAATATTTCACAATATTATTCTTTTTACTGTATTTTGATCAAATAAATGCAGCCTTGTTGAGCATAAGAAACCTCATTCAAAAACATTTAAAAATCTTACCAACCACAACTTTTGAACGGTAGTGAATATCAAGATAAATGTAATTTTGAATCTCTTCTGTCACCTTGTCCATAGGCTATACACATGTTGGTGACGGCCTCTACTGACCTGCAGAGAGACATTGTGAAAAGTGGCCGGGTAAGATTTGCTTATATGAGCAATTTCAGATCATAATATGCATTCACACTCTTAAACACAGGGTCTTGTTTCGGTCTTAGGGCGCCGGTTCTGATAAAGACTTTTATGCTAAAAATTCCCGTTGGACGGAGGGTCTCATCTCTGCGTCAAAGGCTGTAGGATGGGGTGCAACGCAGATGCTGTGAGTACATTTGAGTGTAGATTTAAAGTTTTAACCTGGATTTATTAGTGTACGTCTGTATAACTCTGATTTACATTCTCACAAAGTGAATCGGCTGATAAAGTCGTGACTGATGGAGGAAAATATGAAGAGCTGATCGTCTGCTCTCATGAGATCGCGGCCAGTACAGCACAGCTTGTCGCTGCTTCAAAGGAAAAAATCCTTGAGAGGGATATAAATGTGCTTTCAATCCAATCAAATCAGTTTATTGACACATCAATCCTTCATTTAACAGGTAAAGGCGGATCGAGGCAACAAGAAGCTCCATACTTTACAGCAGGCGTCCCGCCACGTGAACGACATGGCCGCTGTTGTGGTGACATCTACCAAGTCAGGACAAATGCAGATTGAGGACAAAAGTGCGTGTCATGGACACACATGCAAAAAGCATAAAACATACTCTACATAACTAGAGAAGTTTGTAGCCACCACAATAACGCCAGAAAGCACATTTAAGTTTTTATTTGTTTTTCCCACAGACTCCATGGACTTTTCTGGCATGTCTCTTATAAAGCTCAAAACAGAAGAAATGGATTCCCAGGTTAGTTTACCAAAGCGAAAGATTTTTAGTGTTTTAGGAGTAAAGTAGAGCGCCAAAGCAAGTAACTTTTCCTTTAAGAGCCAATATTTGCCCCCTAGGATTGATTTACTCAGGCCTTTTTTACCCTTTTTTATAATTACTTTGAAATGTATCTCTGTTGTCTCTTATTTAAAATACTTAAATTTAACCAATTGCTTCAATCAATCAGAATACTATTAGAATTAGAATTACTATTATAAATAATGATCAGAATACCAAATGTTATCAACACCAACAAAAGCCATCTTTACATTGCCATGGTGGAACAGACATGGCATGTATGTGTATTTACACAGACTGTTTAATGCTGCTCAAAATTTGCATACCTGTATTCACACAACAATTCCATAATGTAAATAGCCAACATGAAGTATATCAATTTTAAAATGAAAAAACAGGAACTCATTACAGGGTAGGACTGTAAAATCATTATTGTTGATAAAAAATAATTAGTTTATTGCTTTTTACAAATTAGATTTTAATAGAATGAAAAACAAAATGGAATAAATTATATACAGAAAGCAAGCAAATAAAGTTCCCCATTACTGAAGCGGTCCGTGTCTTCATTGTACCGTGAGTTATGCTCTCTCACAAAAACTCCCATTACAATCACTGAAGCGAAATTAATCTCTTACTCACATTGTGTCGGCACTTTGTTGATTATGATGAGAGAATTCGCAAGAGCGCACATTCATTTCCGACCCTGCTGCAAACTCACATTTAACAGAATCAATTCTGAAACAAAAATGTTGCTTAGACCATCTAATTAAATCCTAGAGGATTAACTCCAGTCATTTTGCAAATAAAATGATTTGCAAATACCATTTCATGCATAAACATAAACTGTTTGTTTCTAGGTGAAAGTGTTAGAGTTGGAGAAGCAGCTGGCGAACGAGCGCGTACGGTTGGGAGGCCTCAGGAAAAAGCACTACGAGATTGAAGGGATCCCAATGGACTCGCCCTGGAGAACGCAATCAATAGTTTTGACAGTTCACTGCCTACTGTTTTTCCTGACCCGCCCACAATGGATCTGCCCAGTCTGGATGTGTTCACACTGGATCCACCCAGATTCGAACCACTGAGACTGGACCCGCCCAGACCGGATCTGCCCACACCCGAACCAGCCAAAACCGGCTCTAAACGAACCTCGATCTTTCATAAATCAGGCAGCATGCTCAAGAATCCAGTAAGTTTTAATAGACTCTGTTTGCTTTGGACCACTTTACCTGTGTTTGCAGTGTCAAGATTGCCATTATAACGACATTCAAACATTAAGTCGTTCTTCTTCTTTTATTTCCTACAGTTTAGGTGAAAGATGACCTGGATGTATAAAGAAGAAATCATCTAATAATAATGTACATTATTCTGAAGCGCATCATTAGAGTCTCTGTATCCTCCTGCATGGTTAGACAACCGTATGGTGTGAATGAAAGATAATGCCTCTTAATTTATATTATAATTTATATAATCATTTAGTGAGTTACTATACTGAAGCCTTTTTATCAGGCAACAGTTTTTTTTATCAGCGCCATCAATGGCTGGTACTATATTTGGGATCTTTTTACGCATTTTAGTTTTTTAAAGTAAATGTACTTAAAGTTGTAAATGCAAACTTAAGTAATAAAAAAATAATTCATTATGTTGTGAAAGTGATGTTTGTGTTTGTTGTTTTTAATTACCAGTATGATAATTAACCATGGTTTCAGTACAAAAACAAAAACATGGTTAATATAGTTAAACCATGGTAACTACAAATTAACCATGGTGTTACTACACTCACTAATAATAGTTTAACCTTGGAATTTGTAGGAAAACTGGTTATACAAATGGTAATCAATCTACGAAAAAATATGGTGACTCCACTTTTACTATCATATATAAACTATATTATTTTATTTTTTACAGATGGAGCAAGACATTTAAAACATGTTACATTGAAACTGTGAATACAAATCCATTTAATATTCTCATTTAATATGAGTTTATAAAAATGAATTATACTTCAAATAGGCTAATATATACAATTAAAAAATGTGTACAATATTTTTGCGTTCGTGTCACACTGTCACTGCTTGATATGTTCTGTCAACTACTTTGATATTACAAAGTTTAACGAGTTGTCAACACAGTTAAACTACCCAAGAACAATAATATGGTGCTGTAGGTCAGTGTGGCGCTTGACAGTGATTTCACATTCACGGCGGCATCAGATGTGCGCATGCGCAGTAGATGAAGCGCCGCTCAGGAATAAATAAGGGCAGGGAAACCGAACCGCAATGGGACAGCTCTTATCTCGGTCCAATTAGGCCTAAAAATACCCCAAAATGGCTTTTATTCTGGACGAGGTGTCGTTAGCGAGGTTTTAGAGGGCTTTGAAGATCTGTTTGGCTTCTAAAAGGGACTGAGAAAGTTTAGAAGGAAACGAACTTCAGGGACGTACAGAGACGGTCATGGAGGATTTCGGTTCGGCGCTGGAGAAGAACGTGGCGGATCTGACCGTGATGGACGTGTACGATATGCCGCAGTGGTGGGTCAGGAGTTTGAGCGCATTATCGATCAGTACGGATGCGAGGCTCTGTCCCGCCTCATGCCCAAAGTGGTCCGGGTGCTGGAGATCCTGGAGGTTCTGGTGAGCCGGAACAGCATCAGCCCGGAGACCGAGGAGCTGCGCCTGGAGCTGGACCGACTCCGACTGGAGCGGATGGACAGACTGGAGAAGGAGAAGAAACATAAAAAGGTGCTTTTATAGGCTCGAGAATTTTATTTTTATTTTATTTATTTATAATATAATACAATATCAATATTGAATACTACTATACACGCACATATATTATATAAACAAAAACTTGTATTATTAGATGCGATCTTACTGCACTTATATATATATCTCAAATTTAAGATGTATATTTTATAAATACTGTTATAAATATATTAAAGAATAAATATATGAATATGTTTATATTGTATGTAATTAATATAAATATTTTATATGTAATTAATATTACACTAATGTATGTAATTTAAGATTGTAAATTATTATTATTATTAACATTTTTATATAAATATATAAATGTTTATATTATTATATATATATTCAATGTTTATTGAATGTTAAATATTTATATAATTAATTTATGATATGTAATTACTATTCATTAATCATTAATAACATTACACATACTGTTTTTTCCTACTACTTATACTACACATCACATCACATTATGAAGTTCCTGCTCTGGACAGGAAATGATGAAACTGAACCACAGTCCATCACCATCACGTAACATTGTGTCCACTGGGACAGTGAGCACATATCAGATTTATTTACATGGTAATTTATGGTGCTTTAAAGAATACCATGTCCATGGTATTATGGCAAGTGTAGCACATAATATAAAAATCATTTTTGCATATGAGCAGACATATGAATCAGAGCTGGGTGGTATATCGAGTTTGTTCGATATATTTTTTTATAAACAGGCAGTACAGTTTATATTGATAATATACAGTAGTTTGGTATGAGCGTATCTGATAAAGAGCCCAATAATTCTGACTAAAATAGTTACATTTTGCTAAAATATTTGTTGTTGGACAATAAATGTGCCTACAGTGAGTGTATTTTACGATAGCAGTTACTGTAAATTGACAATTGTAATGAGGTAATCAAATAACCTAATATAATTAGTCTGTGCTTTTGTATTCATTTATTTTTAGTTTAGTAAATTTAAATTGTGCTAAAAAAAGCACAATTTTGTTTTTAGATTGTAATGTTACAGTGTTTAGAACGTAATGTGAAACTAAACCTATTTTTGCACATAATATATAGCATAGCCTACATGTTTACATTCACTAGCTATATTTGTTTTCTTCTAATAAATACTTTTAAAAAAAAAAAATCTAAATAGATAAATGTAGAAAATAGCAAGTGTATACTATATATTGCCATTCAGTCGAGATATTATTTTTTGCCCGTATCACCCAGCCCTGAATACAGCTTTTGTCCTTCTGTGAATATGTTATGCTCCTCCTGCTTTGTGTGTTTTTTGCTTATTGTTTCAGACGTTACGTAACTCAAGTGAAGGTCAGTTGTTAAATATACACTCATGTATATTTTATGAGCCACTTCTGAAAATTGTGTGTGTGTGTGTGTGTGTGTGTGTGTTGGTGTGTGTGTGTGTGTGTGTGGTGTGTGTGTGTGTGTGTGTGTGTGTGTGTGTGTGTTGTGTGTGTGTGTGTGTGTGTGTGTGTTGTGTGTGTGTGGTGTGTGTGTTGTGTGTGTGGTGTGTGTGTGTGTGTGTGTGTGTGTGTGTGTGTGTGTGTGTGTGAACAGGAGCTGGAGTTGGTGGAGGATGTGTGGAGAGGAGAAGCCCAGGATCTGTTGTCCCAGATCTCCCAGCTGCAGCAGGAAAACAAAACACTGCTCAACAACCTGTCCGTCAAAGAGTATCCGATGACGGAAGAGGACATACAGAAACAGGAAGGTAGTCTTAAAGCTCAGTGTTCATAAAAAGAAAGCATTGTGTCAGTCTCAAACGGTGTGAAACTCTATATCCCACAATGCACTGCGCTCTACTTCCAATGTGATGAAATAAAACCGTATTTGACTTATTTGATAAGGCATCCAAAACAAAACTGTATAAAAAAACACAAAATATGTAGTCAGCAAGTATTCCATTTGGAACGTAGCCAGATGCTGTTTTCCCAGCATGCCTGCACCGGATACAAAGCAAACACATGTGATCATGCCCATAGGAATTCTCACACATTCTTTCAGCCATTTAGGAACTGACACAAGCGCTGCACAAAGCATCCCTTCTCCATGTGACAGAAGATGAGGCAGTGCAGTTACTGCAGGAGCAGCACAGAGACTCCACAGTGCCTCACACACACTCTCACGTGCGTCAGAACAGTCTCTCTCTCAGTCGGACTCGCAGCTGTTTACACAAACACTCCAGCGCCACGCTCAACAGTGATTTAAAAATGCAAAGCGGAAATTACTTTTATCATAGGCTCCTCAAAATAATTAAAGCTGCTAGCAGCATTTAGCGGTGTTCAAGCAGTTAAGGCAGTTAAGGCAGTTATGCACACAAGCATCAAAAGACATTAAGTTTTATTTAGCATACATATAACCACTGCCATAATAGATGGAAAAGACCATTTACAGCCAATACATGCCATGTTTTTTGAGATACGCCAATGTCCTCTTACACATACATGGGGCCTTGGACCAAGACACTGCATACCAACTTTCAGGTCAATCGGACTAACGGTCAGTCCTTTATATGTTTTTTTTTTCATGTTAGAGCGCCACCTATTGTCCGATCTCCATGAAACCATGTCTACCATCTGGGCGAAATCCGAGATATACATCTTGTTCGTCTTGAGCTAGGGATCACAGTGGTGTAAAAAGCTTGATTCTAAGTCAAACGGTCTAGGAGTTATGATCAATTTAGTACTTTTGGTTGCTGTAGCGCCACCTATGGGCCAAACGGGGTCATACTCTGATAGGTTGTCCCCATATTTGAGGCCTACCATCTGGGAGAGTTTCAAGTCTCTAGGCCTTACGGTTTGGGCTGCACGATGCGTTTTAGGTTTTTTTTTTTTTTCAAATAGCAAATACAATAGGTTTTCAGCACTAAAGAGCTTGAACACCTAATAATCTGGGTCATTTACAGCTTAATGTATATGGACAGCATCTGTGATATATATAAATGTATTAATAATTATATAAATTAATATATTAATATTAAAGTTTATATATATATATATATAATGAAGACCTTCGATGCAAAAGCCTCTAAAAGCCACCTATGTAGAAAATGAGATAATAATATTGAGTGAATGCTCTCCACACGTAGTATACGCTCATCAAATACTTTCTAACTCACTAAATCCCAGCCTCAGTCCATGCAGAAATGTCGGTACTTAGGTATACATAGGAGCCTGATAAAAAATGTTAATATTAAAGAAGAACGTTAGATGGACTTAGAGGCTTTTGCATCTGAAGTCTTCATATATGTATATATATTGATAAGCGTCTGCTTATCAAAAATGAATAAATGTTATTATAAATATATTCATGTATATTAACGTCTATAATAATAACGTCCCAAAAAATCCTATCATTGCATCCCTTATATTTTTTGGCTGATACCAATATTTGTAACTTGCTCACTTATTTGAACTTTCGTCATTAAAGTAGACATCTACAGACAAATACTGAAATGAGCTGTTTTCACGTCGTCTTGCGCTTGAACGGAACATATTCACTCAAAATGATGTCAAAAATGCCCGTCTCGGCAAGTATCCTAGTAAACACGGTCAGTTATGGCTTGAGTAAACGTAAACAGTTGAGAAAGAAAACGCATGTGTACAGTATCAATGGATCTGTGCATTAGCTCTTAAAGTGACAGTAGCCTAATATTCCTGCTGTAGAGAAAAAATCACTCACTGCTCTTGACTGAAACTTTAATAAGGATTAATCTATGTTTAATTTATACAGTGAAGACTATCTTGTGTTATTTTACATTTGATTACTTTATTTAATGCCTCTACTTGAACACTGCTGTTACTTGTCTTTAATAATGTTTTAAATTTATATTAGTTAGTTTAGTAGTTTTAGCTGTGGCAGGTGTGGCAAAAAGTTCGTTTTAGGCCTTATAATTAAAATTGAATTAATATAAAACTTCAGTTGTATTTAACTCTGAATATTCATTGAAGGCTGGCAGCACATTATATTTCTAGGTCATGACAAACGTGAAGTGTGTCAGTGGTTGTGTGTCAGATGCTCTGTCTATTTTAAGAGCAGCAACATGGGCACTCAGACAAGAAGTTATTTACTTACAGTGTCCATCAGACTTCTTGTGTCTTTCCAGTGACCTGGTCCATGCACTACAAGAACCTAACCCTGTAACGTCCTGCAACTAGTGTGCCGATCAAAAATGCCCAATATGTTATTGATTAAACATGCATTATATTTGGATATTTCTCTGTGTAGTAAATAAGGCTGTTTTTAATGTGTGATGCCAGGCATGACTGAGAGGGAACGGCAAGTGATGAAAAAGCTGAAGGAAGTTGTAGATAAACAGCGAGACGAGATCCGCGCCAAAGACCGTGAGCTGACGCTCAAAAACGAGGACGTTGAAGCGGTAAGGAACTATGTTTCTGATCAAAACCCATTAGAGCACTGATTTAACTCAAGAAAACAAGACAGAAAGATGTCAACGTCTTTCTCTGGGTCTTTTTGGCTGGATAAGTGATCAAAGTTTCATTCGGAGATTCATCCTATTGTGGATGTTTAATGCATTGCTAATGCTGTTGTATTTCCTCCAGCTCCAGCAGCAGATGAACCGGCTGATGAAGATCAACCATGACCTGAGGCATAAGATCACGGTGGTGGAGGCCCAGGGTAAATCTCTGATCCAGCAGAAGGTGGAGCTGGAGGCGTCCGGTCAGGCAAGGCAGCAGGAGCTCGGGAACCTGCGACAGGAAGTGACCCGTCTTAAGGAGCGACTGAAAGAGCAAGGCAAGACCAGCGCTGAGACAGAGGAGCCTGTAGGGCCACCTTCTCCTGCAAAGGTACATCAATGGAGATGGATGTTGCTTCGATTGTGTTGGTTTTATGAATGCATATTGTTTAGCAACTCATGCAATTTTCTGCTAATGCTGGGGCCACACCACAAGATATTCGGGCCGATGTCTCCCCTTACGACAATCCTAAGTGAAGTCCCGATTATCTTGATGGTTCAACATAGGGCTGCATGTTTTCAAGTTTTTCATTGGTTAACCATCATGTGCGCGCCGCAACCCCGAGATACAGACACATGAGAAAGGGGTAGTTCGTTTTTAACACCTTTAATAACTGCACAAAACATCTTTAACTTTTAGGTGGCAAAATATTGTTTTAGGCTACCTAATTCTGTGAATTACACTGCACAAACCAACATAAGAACATAAAATATTCATTTTATATTTATTTTTCGTGTTCGCATTTATATGGAACAAATAATGGGACGTGACAGTTCTTGAAGCGGCACAAAAACTTACAGAGACCTCAAACAGAAAGCACAAAGCCTTTTAAAGTGAATTTCATTTTGTATTAATTGTATCTTAATTTTAATCAATGTTTAATCATCAACCAATTACCTGGATCCACGGAGCCGCCAGTGCGTGAACTGAGCGCGTCTCATAAACGAACCGAAACCGAAACTCCGCGTATAAGGTAGACTACATAACATACCTGAGAAATACATCTATATTGAAATGTCTACTTTTAAACAGAACAATTCAAAACGCATTTCTCTCTGGCGCGTTCACTGTGAAGATCGCGAGTCAGCATCGTCAACTTCATCTTTCCAGCCGAGTGAGCCGACACTGACAGAAAGCACTTATTTATTAATAAACAATTAAAATGTCTCCTTGCTATATTTGACATATTCATAATCATTACTTTTGCCTGTTCTTTTTGACAGTTTTAGGTTATTGGCAGCGCCACCCAGGCTACATTGAACGCGTCAGCATCGAAAACATGATTCTTTTGAATAATCGCACAACCTATTTGATATTCCAATTAAATAGGCTACTCAGTTAGGCTACTCATCCGAACCAACTATTAAAAAAATGTTTACTTGTAAGAGGTCTTTTTACATGTTAGTTTTTCCGTGAGCGGGAATTAAAAAACCAGGAGTGGACTATGAGCGAAGTGATTACAGAATGCTTAGAGTGGAGAGAGGAACGTGCTTTTGCTCCACTCCAGACTTTGATCACATCCCCCTCAGCAAGGTGAATGAATAGGCTACACCTCGTCTTTCCTTACTTTAAGACCTATTCAAATTAATATTAAGACATTACACTATTTGAGAAATGAAAGCCTATTTACGGCCTTAAAATTATGAACATGTGGACATTTCAAATGTCTGTGAGCGCTCTGGCGGTCTCTGGTGATGCAACAATTCACGCCATTGACGCCACTTAACCGAGCAAAATGTTTCACTCGGTTACGCAATTTTTAACGGTTAATCGGTTAACCATGGACATCCCTAGTTCAACAGATTATCTTATCAGATTTTCGTGTGTGAATCGTAAATATTCAACATGTTAAAAGAAATCCTGATGTGTGGGGGCAAATGCGCACGTACTCTATTGATTGTTAGGTGAAACGAAAGCATTAATGGGTTATGAAATTTAATTTTCCATTGGGTCTTTGCTTGATTCCAATGCATTGAGCCACTTCAGTGTTCAACTGCAGCTCTCAGTCATTTCTATTTCTATTTAAAGGAAGGAAGTGTGATGTAAAGCATTGGAATGTTCACATGGTGACCATAATGAGTCAGAATGAAACATCAGTGAGTCACAGAGGAATCTAGGATGAGAAGATAAATCCGTAGACAGTATATTTGAGGTCCAACTATTTATTAATTAGAGCTGCCAGGGTTAAATTGTGAAGTTTTGGGATTCATTGATTCAAGTTCGCACATATGCTTGCATTTAAACAGGTTGTTTATCAGCAAATGATTGCATGGTGCGTTTGTTTAGAAATCAAATGCAGTTGAGATTTTTGAACAGATCCAAGTCATTTTCATTGCAAGGTCATTCAAAAGTTTGGGGTCGGTGAGATTTTTAAGTCTCATGCTCACAAAGGATTTGCTGCTCAAAAAAGAAACATTTATTATTATTATCAATGTTGAAATGCGTCATACATATTTTTTCAGGATTCTTAGAATAGAAAGGAATTCGAAAAGGAAATATAAATCTTTTGTAACATTACCAATGTCTTTACTGTCACTTTTGATTATCTTGATGCATCCTTAAAGAATAAAAGTATTAATTTCTTAAGAAAAAATCTCAATGATCCCAAACTTTTGAACCACAGTGTTTAGGATGCAAATATATATTATCAATGGCTGCCAGTGTTCATTTGTTGACCTCAGAGATTAATTTAATGTTTATACAGTTACATTTAAGGCATATCACAAATTTACTTAATTTGACATTTGCTTGTATCAGTAAATAATGGCGAGAGAACCATTGCATGGCAGATTTGCTTATAAATCAAATATAAATGAGATTTAAAGGTGCTCTATGTAACTTGTAGCGGCCTCTAGTGGTGATGTTTCAGATTGCAACCAATTTTTACAAGAGCGCTCGTGCTCGAACTCATAGACAATACCGTCTATTACGCAAATATCGCGGCGAATACTAGATGGATTCGGCGAGCACCGAGCTCGTTGGGACCATCTAGTCGAGCTGAAAAGAACCATATAAGTTCCATAGTTTTTGGTGGTGTTTTCGCGGAGATATTAGCAGAAAACCATCGGGCACGCTGCAAAATTGCGGACGCCGGTGACATCATGATCTCAGAAGAAAATCGCTCGTATCTCTGGAACTTAAAGACCCAGAGAGCTCAAATTCGGGGGAGGAGGTCCCAGGGGGACCCTTGCCCGAACGCTAGAGTGGCGGGCCTCGGGGATGCCCCCTACCGGATCCCCGTTCGCTGGGACCCCCGATTTCCAACGGCTATAACTCGGGGAGCCGGGCGAGTTGGACCTCGGGGGTGGGCTCGTTCGAAAGGCCCCTTCCAGCACTACGAACGATTAGAGTCTTGGGAATATTGATCAAAGATTGACCGAGATATAAGCCGAAAAACGTGCGCCTTTAACCGGACGTAACTCCCTGACCGTCTACAATAGACTGTATATAAAGGAGAGAGGCTCGGGAGCGTGCATGCACGTCACATCCGATGGATTTCGCGGTAAATCCGACCGGGAGACTTCACATAGAAATAGGAATACTGGCCTTCGGAGGTAATAGCAAAACTCGACAAGCGGATCATTGTAATGTGTGATTACAACCCCTTCACACACAGGCAATAAAAAAAGGATTCATTTTAGTAGAAAAGTTACATATAGCACCTTTAACAGAACACAGAAGTTATTTGCACAATTTTTAATGAATTTAATTATTATCATAAAAAGTCATGAGATTAATTGTGATTGTTTTAAGCTTTTTCTTCCCTTAATATTATGTAGTGTGAAAGACTGGATTTTTTTGTTTTGTTTTGTTTTGGCAAAGAAAACTCGAAAGAAGAAATGAAACTCCTTTGTCAAAAATTGTGCTAGATTTTGTTTTTACAACTTTTATAAGATTTTGTGCCAATTTGTTCAGTTGTTTATTTGAACTATTCACCCAAACAAATTTTGGTTGCAATTTGCAATCCACATGTTTGTAACCACAGTCGACTAAAGCGGCCCCTTCCTGGGGTCAGGATTTAGCTTCTGAGCTCCTCGCCGGGGGCCTGGAGATGGAGGAGGGTCCCCTCCGCTTCCCCCCCCACACAGGGGCCCCGGGAGCCCTGACAGATCACAGTGAGGAGGAGAAGGATGATGAAGAGCCTGTGTTTTTATGGGTAACCCTGCAGTGGCAGCTCTAAGGATAGCATGGAGTGTAAACTAACACCTGACCCATATCTGCGACTGTTTGCACGAGTGTGTGCAGCTGGTTCTGTACCAGCATACAACAGCCCGTAAGAGTAGTGCACTAATGGCTTCAGTCCTTCACACAGATACACAGCTGGCGAGTGCCTGACTGTAAATGCAGCCTGCATGTGTGCAAGTGTTTGTACTGAATGCAAACCATGTGACTGAATTAAATGTTAACTCATTATCTCATGTATAATCATGAGATCATAACAGAGAGCTTGCGGTCTACTGTAAATTAAAAAAAGGCAACAATCATGTACTGTAGTTCATTTACATTTACAATCAGTGTCAACTGTCATAAACTTACAATGGCCGTGTGATGGAAGCAAAGGGGATGTTGTGTGAAAGACCCAATTTTTTTTGTGCTGACTTATTTCCCATTGAAACAGGAAGTACTCAACAGCTATTCATCATTATATCTATTTCAAATTTGATTATATTTAATATGTACTCTGCTGTATAAAAGTTGGGGCTCAGATTTTTTATGTTTTTGAAAGAAGTCTCTTTTGCTCACCAAGGTTACATTTATTTGATCATTTGAAATATTATTACAATTTTAAATAACTGTTTTCTAATTGAATATATAGTAAAATGTAATTTATTCCTGTGATCAAAGCTGAATTTCAGCATCATTACTCCAGTCTTCAGTGTCACATGATCCTCCAGAAATCATTCTATGATTATGATTCGCTGCTCAAGAAACATTTACTATTATTATTAATGTTGAAAGTAGTTAAGGTGCTTCATCAATTTAATGTGTCTTTGCTGAATCAAAGTTTTCTTTAAAAAAAAGTCTCTGGCCCCAAACGTTTGAGGTTTATATGTAGTGCAGTAGTGCATATGTAAAGGTTTATTAACTTTTAGGAAAATATCAGTTGTCAGATACGAACTAAAAGCCAGAAAACTCTGATTTTAATTTGATTGGGTCTTTAGAAACAACTGAACGTGTCTTGTGGTGTGTTATTTGTTGTGCATTAACAGCAGGGGATATCTGTGTCTGATGAAGATGTTTACTCCTCCTCAGCCTCAGCCTGTTGTTCTGTATGTATGTGACTGTAAGTGTTCCTCTCATCCACCAGGAGGCGCTGTGTGATGATGACTATTCCACTCTAGATCCAAAAGACCCCAACCGCCCGCGGTTCACCCTGCAAGAGCTGCGGGACGTCCTGCATGAGCGCAATGAGCTGAAAGCTAAAGTCTTCATGTTGCAGGAGGAAATCGCCTATTACAGAAGGTTAGCAATCTTAAGTTTTACAATTTGGTCATTCATTTGTTTTAAGAAATTTCATACATGTATTTCATATATTCATGACATGTTCTAACTTATTATTACAAATAATATAATATATATAATATATAGTTTTGATAGTATATGAATTATATGACTGCATATGTATATATATATATATAAAATGTATGACTTTTAATCACATTTACAGTGAAGAACAGGAGGAGGAAACAGGGCCGCCGCTGCCAGATCTCTCTCCTAGTCTTCGACCAAGCTCTCGCTCCAACTTTCAGCCCGAGTCGGGGATAAAGCGACTGTGCGTACCGCTAAAAGAGACAAACTTCTACACACACTTGCACATACATATATTACAAACATAATTAATCCTCTAAATCAGCACCATTTTGGTCTTGTGTTGAGAGCGCACATATGATGCCCAAAAATGTTGCTTAGGTTTAGCATAGGAACAGCTAAACTGTTGTTTAGTATAACTATGTGCATCACGGATTCGCGGGTTATGATTTAGAAATTTTCATGCATTTCTCAAGTCATGTAATATTTATTTATATAGCACTTTTCACACATTGCGCATTGTTTCAAAGCAGCTTTACAGAAAATCATGGTTAATGTTTACAATATTTTAATATCTTCTGCCTTGGTTTAACAGATTAGAGCTGGGTGATAATATAGTTTTGTGACGATACAAGCTGATATGTGCTATATAGTACAGTATATATCACCTTATGTCTATATACTGTATATATCCACATTTATAAGAAGAGCTGGGCGATAATATAGTTACATTTAGCAAGGACATTAAAGGTGCCCTAGAATGGGGTTATTTTATTATTTTATAATGTTTCCTGGGTTGCCCTTATAGTGTTAGTATGTTTTTTCTGTATTTGACCATTTTTAGATTAAAAATAGTCATAATTTAGAAATAAAAGGCATTTTTCCTAGCCTGATTTTAGCCTTTGATTTGAAGACTCTGTTTGAAGGGGCGTGTCTGCTGTGGGATTCAGTGTAACCGGGCCACTGCTGTGATTGGCTGCTGTGGGATTCAGTGTAACCGGCCACTGCTGTGATTGGCTGCTGTGGGATTCAGTGTAACCGGCCACTGCTGTGATTGGCTGCTGTGGGATTCAGTGTAACCGGCCACTGCTGTGATTGGCTGCTGTGGGATTCAGTGTAACCGGCCACTGCTGTGATTGGCTGCTCTGGGATTCAGTGTAACCGGCCACTGCTGTGATTGGCTGCTCTGGGATTCAGTGTAACCGGCCACTGCTGTGATTGGCTGACATGCTTGCATATGAAATAGCTACGTATTACATGTGAAACTCTCTCGAATACTTTTACTACAGCTATTAAACGTTTTTACTATTACAGCTATCGAGATTAACGAATCGTGAGATGTTTATAAAGTATTTAAATCTATTTTTATCACATAAAATGTTGCAGTGATGAGCATTGAGCAGATGACAGTCTGTTGATCGCGAGACTGAAGATCTTATCATTGCAACGCAGTTTTTGCGCTCTCTATAATGCTTTCACCAATGCAAACACGATGATGTACATACAGTAAGAGCTTTGTGATGCAGTGTAACGTGCGTCATTGATTTCATAACGAGTTTGGCAAGTGTCCAGATAAACTCACGCTGTGTGGAAAGATTGTTCTTTGATCGCTTTCTTATATCATTTATTCACTGAGAGAAGCCTGCTTGATATTGTCCTAGGTTAGAAAATAAGTCTGTGGTGAAATGGGCAGAGCAAACTAACAACTTTTGAATTAAACTGTTGCGGTATCCGATTATAGATAAACATCAACCACACGTCTGTTGAGATTTCTTTTCTGTGGGAAGGGTATGAAAAGTCCTCACATCCCCTGCACAGCCTGGAACATAGCATTTATCTGCCATTTTCCCTATGATCCTCGCTTGTTTCTTCACCTGCAGAACGTCCCATGATTCGGCTGCACAGTTCTGCCTGGCATTGAGGGCTGGCATATGCAAATTTTTGGAGGCGTACATATTAATGATCCCGACTGTTGCGTCACAGTCGGTGTTATGTGAAGATTCGCCTGTTTTTAAGGGGTGTTTTTCAAAAACGAGATTTAAATAAGAAGGAGAAAACAATGGTGTTTGAGACTCACGGTATGTCATGTCCTGAACTCTTGTAATTTAACTATGCCAACATAAAATCAATTTCACATTCTAGGGCACCTTTAACAATCAAACAGTTGAGATTTGCTATATAGTATAAATATAGCTTTATGTGAGTGAACTGCATGTATGTGAATAAAGCTGTATATAATATATATCCAACTTTACATATAGAACTGTGCAATAGTACAAAGCAACTTGAATTGCAATCAAAGTATACATTTGATCAGTTCATGCTTTTTTAGGGAATTGAACCCATGACATGCTGAAGCTAAATGAATACTAGACCATGAAAAAGCAGTTACACATTCATTAAACTGCAGGCTGACACACACATTCAGAGTTTTATGACACATCTTAAAGGAGAACTCCGGTCAATTTTAACATTGAGCTCATTTTTTTGTAAATTTGGAGTGCTGTCAGTACAGAGAACAACGACAAAAATCAGTGTTTCCTACACCGTGTTATCCTCTTTTTAAATTTACACCCTGTTGACTTCAATGGGGCAAGTTCTAACCCTGCTTTTAGCCCCTTAACATCCTTGATGTGTCATTACAAGTGCACAGCCATGTGAGTGGTGTTATTCAGAGTGACCACGGTCAATCTGACTGCAGTAGATGTGAAGGATATGAATAAAATGATATGAATAAAAATGATGTTTATTCAGCCAGCTCACATACCTGTATTTTCTTCCTGTTTTCGGTCGAAATCCACAGTAGTCAATTGTTGAGTTTGCGCACGCGATCCTTAGTTATCTAGTTACCAACTCCAGCGCGCGAACTCCATAATCGACTACTGTGGACTTCGACCGAAAACAGGAAGAAAACACAGGTATGTGAGCTGGCTGAATAAACATCATTTTTATTCATATCTTTCACATCTACTGCAGTCAGATTGACCGTGGTCACTCTGAATAACACCACTCACATGGCTGTGCACTTGTAATGACACATCAAGGATGTTAAGAGGCTAAAAGCAGGTTTAAAACTTGCCCCATTGAAGTCAACAGGGTGTAAATTTAAAAAGAGGATAACACGGTGTAGGAAACACCGACTTTTGTCGTTTTTGTCTGTACTGACAGCACTCCAAATATACAAAAAAATGAGCTCAATGTTAAAATTGACCGGAGTTCTCCTTTAAGGCATGACCATCATTAATGCTGTCATATGCATCTGAAATGCTGAAGACTCTCAGAAACAGGACACTACAGGTGCTTCTGGGTATATCTTCTCATTGCTCAACTCTCCATATCTGTGCCTCTTTGTAACAGGATCTTCACAGCCATTATGCCGATGGTGGCGGCTGGGTTGATTGCAGATGACCCCACTTTACAGCCAATCAGACGACTTATTTCCCTTGTACGACCTTTTGGTGGTTCACCTTTGTGTTCTCTGCTGTTTTAACACCCTTATCCTCCCTGCATGTGATGGAGCTGCATGACCCCCTCATCTCACCCCCTCATTAGAGCCACTGATCGTAAAGAGCACATTCTGATTGGCTGATTGTGGGGCTATCTGTGCGACCAATCAGCAGGAGGATCGTTAGAATCAGCCAGTCAGAATCAAACTCCCGCTCACTCCTCTAACACTCGTGCTGCGCTGTAACCAATTATATAACATTGTGTCACTACATTGTGTCAACTAAAAGTGTGCTTTATAGATGCGTAGGAATTTTGAACGCTTGATTGACACTGCAAGAGCACAAATACACAGCGAACTAAATATTTAGCATTTATGAGATGCTTTCTGTAACTTAGTTTATATCTGGAAAGACATTAGTAATGCTGTAGGGATATGGTTATGGTAGTGTGAAACATGTCTAGCAAGATATTATATTTGTGTAAATGAGGGGGCGGGGGTATATATATATATACCTATAGGGTGGTGATGGCGCAGTGGATAAAACACATGCCTTTGGTGTGAGAGACCCGGGTTCGAATCCACTGTGAGACACCAATGTGTCCCTGAGCAAGACACTTAACCCCTAATTGCTCCAGAGGGGTGTGACCTCTGAAATATAGCAATTGTAAGTCGCTTTGGATAAAAGCGTCAGCTAAATGACTAAAAATGTAAAAATGTAAAAAAAAAATATATATAGAGAATTTATATATATATGTTTTTTTGCATTCCTACATTAGAATAATAATAATGCCAAAATCAAATTATATACACAAATTATAGACAATTATATACACATATATTTTGTATATTTATATATATATATATGTAAATACAAACGTTCTGCATTTTTTTGTATTCTAAAATAACATTGCAAAAAAACAATATTGTCAGAAAATCTTCAGGTTATATTTAAAATATTTGTCAAAATGATGAAAACCTATGCATTTTATGTATATATATATATATACACACATTTTACACTAAGTACAGTGTTTAATTTATTTATTATTAATTTGATATAATAATTTAATTTTATTAGTGCTGATTTCATTTTATTCATGATGCTTTTATTTTAGAAAAGCATAATCTAGATTTTTTGCATTATGGTAATGAGAATCTAGCAAATTATGAAAATAATGGAGACTTATTTTTTAAATTCTGGTGTGAAATATGATATTACTTTGTGCAATATAACCATAAATTAGCTGTGCATTATCACCAATAAAAAAATAAACTTGAACAGTTCTTGAGTGTTTCACAATAACATATAATAAATAGCCCAACAACACCCACATATATATGAATCAATCTAGGTTTTGAATCATAGTTTATGGACACAATCTTGCATGGCATTGAAAACACATGATGCTGATGTCCTGTCTTCCATTCACAGGTTTAGCTTCTTTTCCCGGGACAAAACCCGAGGATCGCAGAGGAGGATGCCGCAGATGGGAGACGGCTCGGGCTCGTGGGCAGTGAAAGATGACGTGTACACAGAACAGGCCCAGGAGGCATTGCAACACATGTAACCAACACAAAGCTCCACTAACCGTTAACCTGCACCATGTGACCGTACGCCACGTTTACACTCCCTTTCATGGTCAACTCACAGCACAGCGTCTGCAAGCAGACGAGACGAGAGCTCACAAAGGGAACACGGGGACGGGGCTGTTTAGAGTTACTGATAGATTGTGGCCCTTACCTTCATCCAAAAATACTGTTAGGGGGGTTTTATGTGCCTATTTTGTTAGATAGTTAGACATTTTATTGCTATTGCAAATGATAAGTTACTGTAAGTGGAAGAATAGAAGATTTCAGACAGTTTTCTGATGATGTTCAAAAAGAAGATGCCTTAAGTAGATAAGATACATATCTATTTTTAATTCAAATTGAATTATGAACGAGACACAATGGCAAGTAACCATGAATATGCATGTGGCTGCAGAAAAAAATATTATTTTTTTAGATTTTCAGTAGCTATGTCCAAGCCAGAGATCGTCTGAAAAAGATGGTGACATTATATGATGAATCATATTTAAAACTTTTTTTGAAATTGCACAGTAGCCTAATTCGTTTGGCACACTGAAATGTTGAATATCTGACGTTCAAAACGTAATTTCTACTGACATCCTCCATGGCATGCTGTAGATTATCACGGAAAATTATTTTGACTCGTCCTTCAGTTTGTAACAGATGTTATATTTACAGTAATGCACTTAAAAATGGAAGTCTATGGGGCAAAACTTTTTATTAATTTTTTTATTTAATAAAATCAGACGTTTTTTTGCGGTAAAGTGAATTACTTTTTGTGGGAAGAGGTCACTTTTTCCCATTAAAAAAAGTATCTTCTGCTCTCCGAGGCTGCATTTACTTAATCAAAAATATATAAACTAAAGCATAACTATTTTCTATTTACATTTTTAATATATTTTAAAAATGTCATTTATTACTGTGATCAAAGCAGAATTTTCAGCATCATTACTCCAGTCTTCAGTGTCACATGATCCTTCAGAAATCATTCTAATATGATGATTTACTGCTAATTTAATTTGAATAGAGCATTTAGAAAGAAGAGCATTTATTTGAAATAGAATCTTTTTAATATTAAAAAGTTTTTGTCACTTTTGATTAATTGAATGCGTCCTTAATGGATAAAAATATGAATTAAAAAAAAAATCTTACTGACCCCAAACTTTTGACCTATAATAGTGTACGACATCACATGTCATGAAAGTGGTTTTAATCACACACTGTATTTTACCATTTACCCATTGCAATGCACCTTATTCTATACATCATCATTGCACGTTTTGCGTTTGTTTTACGAACTGAGGGGCAAATCAAACTTATTTTCTGTGGTAATTGACAGAATGTCATCGGTTCTGCATTTAAGAACCTGGATAATGTCTCTCTCTCTCCTCTCCACCCATAGCTGGTGTGTGTGAGCGCACTGGTGCCGTCGCCTCATCCACATGGATGCTCACACTGGCGGTGTTTGAGGAGAGAAGCGCTTTGGGTGTACAGTAGTACATATAAAAGCGCTATATAAATGCCTCATTCAATGTCTTTAAACCCTGGAATCATGAAACAAAGTTTGATGCGTCATTAAGATGTTTCTGCAGCACATTAAAGCAGAACAATATTAACAATCCATAGTTTACTACTGGCATCTGGCTGAAGTATCTATCACATGGACAAATGTGATTCACCAGCGGTTTTTGCATTGCTTGATGGTGCTTTCACTGTGTTTAGAGAAAGCATGGAAATGCGTGACTATGGTAAAGTGTGGAAGCTTTGTGATTAAGAAATTCATGCTTGTGGGCCTTAATTCAGTTGTTGAACGGCAAGTACGCCACTCAACGTGATGGCAAACTCCAGAACTGAGAGTGATATCCAGCTACAAGAACTGGATCAAATGTATCATTATGAAGGATTATGCATAACTCATCTCATTGTGTATTAAACTATTTTATACCACGATTTGTCAGAAAGTGCTGCTCTTCATTTCAAACATCTTGATAGTCATTGAAACTTTATTTGTATGACAAACGAGTTGCTCTATGGTACAAATCCAGTTTAAAGGGATACTTCACCCAAAACATTTTGTCATTATTTACTCCGCTTAATGCCAGTCCATTCTGTCTGAGTAAATAATGGCTGCAGTTTCATGTTCAAATGAACTTATATTTAATCAAACTAAATTCACATTAGTAAAAAACTGTCTAGACTAAGAAAAGAACGTCTTGAATGAATGCAAAGTTTATTCTCGGTCTCTGTGTCGTCTGTCTTCCTTTCTATTGGTGTCTTTCTCTCGGCTTCTGTCCCGGTAATGTTTAGAGTCGGTTTTCTCTTTGTAGTAACCTCTATCATTCCGCTCATTCCCTCTATCCCAGTCGTTTTTCCTCTCCCTCCATCGTCCGTGTTCCCTATCTTGTTCTTGGTCTCTTTGCCTTTCCTCCCACCCGCTTGATGCATCCCATCTATCTGCCGGTCGGTTCTGGGGCATCATGGATGCCAGATTGATGGGCTTCCGGAAAGGTCTATCCCTGCCTCCAAACCTCAGCTGTCCGGATTCCTTCTTGCCACCTTGGCCTCCTCCGAGTCGGCGAGGAATCCATCCCTGGAGCGTCCGCTCTTGCTCGAAGTCCACAAAGAGCTCGTACTGGTCCACGACCAGCTTGTCGGCATCTCTCCAGGCTCTCTTCACCGAGCGCTCCTCCTTGTACTCGACGAAACCGTAGCGCTTAGAGAAACCCGTCACAATGTCTCGGACCAGACGCACCCTGCGGACGTCTCCAAATTTGGAGAAGACCTCCTGGAGCTTGTCCTCAGACGTCTGCGGGTTCAGGCGTGCCACGAACAGCGTCAGGTGAGGGTCACCGGTCACACCCTTGTTAGGCTGGTAGCGGGCCAGCATGCCCCTCCACACGGCTCTGTCATGCGGTTCCACATCTGTGCCATCAATACTGCCCGCTCTGAGGGGGTCGTAAACCTTCGCAACAGGACTCCACTCGCTCATCATCTGATGGTAGAGTTATGCAATAATTAATGCAAAATCCAGTTCTCTAACTTAGGAAATTAGGAAATGGATGGAAATGGAAATAACAGAATACTGGTATTGGAACGACATGAGGGCGAGTAAATAATGACACAACTTTGATTTTTGTATGCATATTAGTACTTTTGTTGTCTTATTGCCATTTGTATTCGTTTAAAAAAAATATTATTTAGTAGTAGTAGTAGTAGTAGTATTTATTTCTTCGGTCATTTTGAAAATTTTTATCTTAGGTCATATGTAATTCAAAAAATCCTGTACATTATACAATGAAAAAACAAACATAAAACAATTAAACAAATAGAAAAAGAAAAGAAAATTTAAATACATTAGAAAGATAAATACAAAATAAGTACCTTAGGAATTTAAATGCTAAATAATTTAGGTTTAATTTTTTAATTTCAGTTTTAGTTCTCATTTACTTAGTTAATTTTACTGCTTAAATTTGCCAAAGCTTTATTTTAATTATCAAAAATGAGAGTTTTAGATAATAACCCAGCATGATTAGAGAATGATCAGTGGAAATAAGGACATCTGATCGTTTGTACCATCTAGTAAACGGCCTCTCTCCACGCCTTTAAATGTTGTCTACTTAGGCAATTCACTAGGTTTACTTTTAAAGATGCTGCTTTTATACTCGTTAACAAACTAACATTAGACGATATTATCCAGAGTCATTTTTAAACCGAATCCGAGCACACACAAAGATGTGCTGTACAATTTTAGTGTTTAAATCAATCATATCTCTTTTAATTCACTAACACCACATATACTATTGATATTTAATTTTTTTGTAATTCTGAATTATGTCATACATTTTCCACAGTACAATAAAATAAATAATCAAAAACAAACCTTGTGTGTCCGCCGTCTAAAACTCTCCGTGTGGAAACTCCGGCTGTGCTGTTCGACGGGCCGTGTTCGTGACGTGGTCGCTGACATCACCGGGCATGGTCATGTTGTCATCAAATGAAAAATGAATGTGGGTATCCAAACAGTTTCTGGTCCCCATTGACTTCCATGATATATTTTTTTCTATACTATGGAAGTCAATGTGGTCCATCAACTGTTTAATTACCAACATTCTTCCAAATATCTTCTTTTGTGTTTAACAGAAGTACTTTTTGCAGGTTTACAACAACTTGAAAGTGAGAGAATAACATATTTTTCAATTCTGGGTGAGCTATCCTTTTAGAGTGGCTTTGACTTTTAAAAAGAAAGACCATTATACAATTATATATATTCTATAGTAATGTTATATATGGTAATGCTTTAGATACAGTCCGGAAAGTACTGTGTAATTAAGAGGAATTTACAGTGTAACTTTAAATATTCTTCCCTTTTACTTACATGAAAGTACTTTATAGGTACACAATAATTACAGAAAGTTACACATAGACCATCAGCTTGAATGCTGCCGTCATGGGGAATAATTCAACTGAACACTATTGTTATGCCGATGCAATCTGTAATATACATAATAATAAAAAACATTGCCCTTTGGACACCACTGTATATATGACAACAGAGACCAAATGTTGCATAAAATCATTTATTTAAACAATGCATCGACCATCTCATACAGATTGATTTGAACACTCCCCGGCCGTTGGAGCTTTTGGTCATCAACACTCGGCTTTTGTGTAACAGGTACAGCTTTGTTCAGGTTAATCACGACACACCCAGCATTATACAACGGTAACATTTCAAATGATATCAAAGTTTGGTTTCACATTCCAGTTTTCTGAACCTTTTAAAACGCCGCTCCTTTTAGCATCACAGGCTTTCTGCTTCAAACATAAACGTTTGGGCATTATAAATAATTATTGCTAAGCCTCTAACTACCTTACATTAGATTAGATTAAGAAAACTTTATAAAAATGCAGAAAGTTGGACTATAACTGCATGCTTTGGAAGCACTGATCTACCAATATATAAAATATACAAAAAGAAATGTGCCGAAACTAGCATGTCAGAGCAGGATAAATATCTTAAAAGTAGGACACGTTGAATATGTACCGCAATCTAACGTGTTACTGTCACTGTGTAACATACCCATACACTTACTAGCCCAAAACATTCTCTGTTTACTAAGGCAATAATTACATTAAAAACTGTCTAGTTAAGAAACGAGGTGTTTTCCCTCCTCTCAGTACATTACTGCTTTAGCCACGGGTGAGCTTCTATCGAAGCTTTACTGCGGTCGCCGTAGTCGTAAAGGAGTTCTTCTCCTTCCTGGATGTCTCTGGAGGCCACGAGGATAAGATGAGGTATTCCATTAATGTCATGGAGTTTGGTTTGACAGTTGCCGGTTTTACTGTGGTTGATGAGCCTTCCCAATCGATCGGACTCTTTCGTAGCGTCCACGCTGTCAGGGAACAAATGCACACGTTTTAGACAGTGCTTATAAAGAATCTCTTTATATAAAGTCAGTCTGTCCAAATGGAGACTATAATCGCCCAGCTCTAATCTGCTTCTTTAAAACAATGTGTATTGTGAAAGGCCAAGTCACTGGTTGTATCGTGCTGGATACAGTAGAAATGGTTCAAGTGACAGAATCAATGATGCAAACTTCAAATACATGACAAATTCTGCCGTAAAGCAGCTTTAGCAAGACATTATTCAGCTTAATTCAGTTCAATAACTGTAAAGGTCATTCATTATGAAAAAAAGTTAAATTCAGTTATAAGCAGCTCTACTGAAAACGGTCATTTCATTATTCAGCTCGAGTCGGTTCAGTTCAATAAGTGAAAAAAAATGTATTCAGCTATAATGTAGAAGTTTGTCATTATTCAGCTTATTTAAGTTAAAAAAAATTCTCATCCAATTGTGTCAGTGCGGTCAAATCGATAATATTACTGGATATTAAGTGTCTTTTAAGCCCTGTTTACATTTGGTATTAAAGGGATAATCCACCCAAAAATTTTAATTCTGTCATCATTTACTCACCCTCAAGTTGTTGCAACCCTGTATGAGTTTCTTTCTTCTGCTGAACACAAAGCAAGATATTTTAAAGAACGATTGGAACCAAACAGTTGTTTGGCACCATTGACTTCCATAGTAGAAAAAATAAATACTATAGAAGTCAATGGCGCCAAAGTTCCAATCGTTCTTTAAAATATCTTCCTTTGTGTTCAGCAGAAGAAAGAAACTCATACAGGTTTGCAACAACTTGAGGGTGAGTAAATGATGACAGAATTTTCATTTTTGGGTGGAGTATCCCTTTAAGATACGTTTTTGGTCATTCGGATCACACGTAGACGAGTTCACATTCCTGTTTACACCTGGTGTTTTAATCCGTCCACTTTCAACCGCGGTCATGATATCTTCGTGAGGAGGGTCTATGGGCAGGAAAAATATACTTTCAGTTCTGCTCTGATAGACGCAAGACCGCGGCTAACGCATTATGTAAACCCATAATGAGGACAGTAGACGGAGAGAAGACGGTCTTTAGTGGCTGTTTGAATCACATGAGCGTTTACATTACGAAAGCAATCCGGTCTAATGTGTTTCCGGTCTAAAGTGGCAGAAAGTGGACAAGATCAAAGTGTTTTAGACTCCGTTTACTCCTGTATTTGAGTCGTCCACTTGTGATCCGATCGACCAAAACATCTTAAAGGCGCTCTAAGCGATGTCGGGTGATGTCACTTCTTGTTGACGTTTAAAGTATTGTCAAACAAAACGGAGGCTAACTCGACCCTCCCTCCTCCTCATCCGCGCACTAACCCCCCAAACCCCGCCCCCAAATCCTTCTTGTCTGTTATTGGCTGGAACAGTTGTTATGTTTCGTGGGCGGGTTAGCCCAGTTTGTTTTTGTTGCGTTTGTGAGCTGGGGTGTCTGCAGAGACCGCGTCTTTTTACAGTGTGTTCAGGGGACAGGCAGCTAGCGGATAGTGAGGAGATGTTTGCTGTATGTGACAAAAAATGTTTGGGCTAAAAAACGCGTGACCACTTAAAACACCTTTAATACCAGCTGTAAACAGGGCCTTCATAGACAGCGCTATCATCCTTTTTTCTACACCCCATGACGCTTTGCCAAATCTTTTACTTTTTTTAAAATACAATGAAGTGACATTAAAAGGAAATTAAAAAGTGTAAAGCATCAAAGTACTTCAATAAACCATGAATGGCCCTAAAAGCTTGATTCTGTCCGCAGAAATATTACACAGGTTAAACATCACTGGAGTAATATTTGTCTATAGTATTAACACGTTGCCATAATCAAATATGTTGATTAACTTTAGCATAGAGTGGTAAATATTTCAAAGTGCTTTCTGTCATTTTGACAGATAACATTGTTTTTAGCAAATATGAACAATGTTAATAGGGATTAGAAGTGAAAAGGGGAGACAATTACATTTTAAAGCATCCGTGTGAAAACAAGCCTGAAAAGAGACGTGAGGATTTGGGGAGAAAAAGAAGAGATTCAGTGCAATCCAGTGAATTATTCATGGAATATATTGTAAATGAATATGTGTGTCTTTTTCATACTGTTACAATGCAATATAAAGAAAATAATCAGGAGGAAAAGAATGCAGCGACTGAAAAAAACTCTTGCCATAGATATTCTTATGATACCACGTCACTTTAAAATACAGTAGCAAGCGTTACGTTATTCTTCTGATGTCTGTAAATAAAACATGAAGGAAAATTGACAGCTGACTCAGTCAAACTGACGGATAATGATTATCTGTAGCTCAACCATATGATTTAAAATTATTAATTGAGTCTTTTTGAGTGGAAGTTCCCCAAACCGGAAGTTCAGGAAATAGACTCATCAGGAAAAAGGTGGATAAATAAATTTGACTTGACTTAAAACGTTACTGGTTTCACTGGTAAGCATGAAATCACAATCAACGCCATTTACTTTCTTCTACAAAAGTGAACACGTGTTTTAATGTTGACTTTATGACAGTTTGCTTCAATTTCATTCAAATAAAATAAAATAAAAAAAGAGAGGAAAGTGGGTGTAGTGCTTGAACCTACCAATATGTTTTGCTGAGATACTGGAAGTAATACATGTAGCAGCCAGTGGTTGGATCTTGTGCATATAAAGCCTCCCTTTTTTTGGCATCTGTTATCTGGAGCAGATCTCCATGGTACTCCACTACATACTGCCCTTTCTGGAACATCTGTGTGGCAAAAACTCCCCTGCCCTTTCCTTCAATGTACCTGACCTGTCAAGACCGACATGAAGGTACGTTTGTGCCCGTCCAGCAGACTTCAACATTAAACTCAATTCACTGTCAAAGATTACCATCATTCCATTCTCAATCCCGTTTGTGATCAGCAGGTCTATGTGCCTCTTCTCTTCACACTGTTGACGGAAAACAGGCACACACACATCAGCATTATAGCTTTGGCTGATGGAAAGCAAGAAAAACATGAAATCTGCGCATTACCTTCAGTTCGCTTTTGCTTTTTCTGCAGCTTCTTCTGATTGGATAATAATCTGTAACCTTTCGGCATTGAGGGATCTTGGTATCAGCTCTGCAAAACAAAAATTGATTCGTAATCCAAGAATGTCAAGAAGAGAAATATATTTTATTTTCTGTACAATAATGTGTGCTGATAAATCATTAACAATAATATATAGGAGAAAAAAATAAATAATTATTATATTATTTTAGTATAATTAATATATTATTATAGTTTTTGAATTAGATATTAATTTTAGTAATTTTGCTGTTTGTCATTTGTACGTTTTTTTGATGTTTTAGTTACTTTAGTCAACTTAAAAACTAAGCTTAGTTTGCCTTAACTAGCTGAAATAAAAGTAAATTTGTATATGTAATTTCAGTTAATGTTTCGATTTATATGCATTTTCAATATAAATAAAGAGGGTTAACAATAATTTACTTCCTTCAGCTCAGTAGTAAGTAAATTGTTCTACAAATAAAAAAACAAAAATTTATTTCTTCACTATTTGGGCAAAAATGTTAAAAAAAACGGTCTAGAAATTGTAATCTTAAAGGGATAGTTCACCCAAAAAATTTAATTCTGTCATCATTTACTCTCTCAAGTTGAGCTGTTAAAGCTGTTAAACACAAAAGAAGATATTTTGAAGAATGTTGGTAACCAAACAGTTGATGGACCCCATTGACTTCCATAGTAAGGAAAAGAAAATACCATGGAAGTCACTGGGGTCCAGAAAATGTTTGGTTACCGAGTAATGACATCCTTTAAAATATCTGTTTGTGTTCAACAGAACAAAGAAACTCATACATGGCAGAATTTTTACTTTCGGATGAACTTTCCTTTAAACATCTGCAAATCAACTTCACCATTGACTTACATTCTCTGTGTGGATTTCTTTACTTTAAGTTTGCGAGGGGGTCGTTTCCTCTGATTGGAGGAAGTGATGTCACTGCTGGCGTGGATGTATGATGCCGTGCAGTGCAGTTGACGCGTCTGCTCCTCTACTCTGTGCACCGAGTGCTTCAGCTCTTCATTCACAGCCATTTTTGGGAGCATGAACTCACCATTTACAGTACTGACTCTCCTGGCTACAATTCACAGAAACGAATGACTTGCAACAAATATAAATGTGACACATTCATGCAGTGAACATCACCAATGTCAAGACAGACAGATAATGCATTTTGTGTTCGTCCTTACAATCTCCATGCTTCTGTGGCTCATTCTGTGTGCAGAATAAGCGTGAAGTTTTGCCGTCCTGGATGAGTTTGACGGCGAGGGCTTCATGATGCGGTGATTTGGAGCTGCTGTGCTTTAGGAGACGGTGAAATGGCGAGTGTCCGTTGCATATGACGTCCTGCAAAACAGCAAGTTTTAGAAAGCAGTCGCCAACTCAGTTTTCTGTGCAGTGGAAATTTAGGTTGTTTTTTTTTGGTCATTTCAGCTATAATTTAAAACCAACACACAGGACCAAATAAAACATATAGTAATGGTTAAAACAATCAGGTACACATGATAGGACGCATAGAGTGCATACATAATAGTAATAATGTAATCTAATATTACATATATGTAAAATATACTAATCAATCATGAATTATAATTACTTGTGGTAATAATAATAATAATAAGTAATAGTACATATGTAAAATAAACGAATATAATTAGAACTACGTGTGGTAGTACAACTAATAATAATAAATGTAATCGTACATATTGTGTAAAATATACTAATCGTCAATTATAACGAACTCTTTGTGGTAATAATAATAAATGTAATAGTACTTATTGTGTAAAATATACTAATTATAATTAGAATATTAATTATACTTACTTGTGGTGGTAAAATATATAAAAATATATATTGGAGGGGACTGAACCAAATAGCGATTTTCAAAATATCAGATTTAAATCGATCAATAATCGATGTAGTGATTGTGATGTTATTGATCGTCGATGAACACGCCCACACTGGGCCTGTAACAGCTGCGCTCGCTTCACAATGTTATAACCGCAGCGCTATTGTTCTTTTATCTGCTTTAAACGTCTAGATCAACTGTACTAACACACGTATCGTACATCCCATTGACTACACACACGATGCCACATCCATTCATACAACTTATCAAACAGGAACCAGAATCAGTCAATGGAGTTCGTGTGTTTCGGATGGAGAGTTGAAGATAATAGATCCACCAGAACACTGTCTGTTATCATTCTGCCGTTAAACGCTCGAGATCGCGTCCAAATATTCATAATCTGTGATGAAGAAGCCGTGTAAACCTACCCCGTTCATCATCTCAGTCCACTTTCTCTTCGAGCCCTGTTGTTGTGAAGCGATGGTCCGGTCCGGTCCAGTGTTTTCTCCTCTACACTTCTGTCCTTCTAAACGGCGAGGAACGAGGACATTCAAAAACAGCTCCGTGTTTACGAAAAAAAAAAAAAAAACTAGAAACTTTAGAGCTGTTTTAATTAATGCTCCTCCATCCGAGCTAGTTTGTACAGTTTCACGCCGCCATGTTTGCACTTTTATCTCATTCACGGGAGGAAACCATGTGAGCATTTAAATAACCAATAATGTTTGGAAGTTGAGTTTAAATTGCCCGGAAGATGGAGCTGTTAGGCGGATCACTTTAGAATTTCTTATTTATTTAAAATATGTTTATAAAAATAAAACAATTATTTAGGCTGATTTAGTATTGCCGTGAATTACTAATCACTACATGATACTACATTTTTATGTTTTTTTAACTAAAAGTATATATTTCATAAATCTATCATCATCCATCCAGTAACTTATATACATAGTAGACACATTGCAAAACATCCCAACATTAGTATATTTTGTCCACATAACGCATACACAGTTAATAGTGTACAAAGATTATTTAAATAATTGACGTTTCATAGTTTTTGCAAGTTTAGGGTGATTTAAGGGCAGTATTGCCGAAAACAACATACAAAGATTTGTTTAAAGATATTCTAATTTATTTGATTGAATAATTCATAGACTTAAAACACGTTTCATCAGATATATTGGGTGTTTTCAACCTTTGTCAAACAGCGTAGGTCAGGCTCTGCCTTTGACCTTACCAGTATGGCTCCAGCAATGTCATTTTGACGTGTCATTGGAGGAAATTATTTTTCATAGCGTCACTTCCTGAATATGAGTAAGGGGGTGGTCACGTGACATGGCTTCGGCGCTCTCCTTTCTCCGACTACTTTTGATTTAAAAATATAATTGAAAATCTCGATTCATATGGACGGACTCCGGGGCTTTATGAAAGATGGTTTTAGGTTGGCTCTCGATCGATGCACGGCGACGCGTTATACGCGGCGCGTGGGTAACAATTTTGGACACAAAATCGTCTGTTTTGTGGGCTGCGGCGTCACGTGACCAGCACGCGCCTCGGGAAAAGATGGCGCCCGACGGTTAGAAAACAAGCAGCGCAAGCAGCGGCGAGATCCTTCACACCGCCGCGACGTTTGGGATCCATAGAAACCGAGTGGAGTACGTGTTTGACTTTTTGGACATAAGCTGTCAGATAGCGGGTGTGCTCTGTTTTACCTTATAATCACATTTTCCTTCGGCTTAGGGCCGCTGTGCAAAGGAATATTGAGTTTTATTGCGTTTCGCGTGAAAGCTGAGGGAGCCTCGCGACTGGTTCACGCGCTAGGCAGCTAACCTGAGGCGAGCCGTTAGCGCACTTTTGACAAAGTCACTGACAGGAATTATTCGTTCTAATGTCATTGTTTGCCACTTATTCTGCTGATCAGATTATTTTGGATTTGTTGAAACCCGGTTATGGCCTATTTAAATAACGTTTTAGCTCATTTTCTGCTATTTAAAGTTGATCAATCGGTTCGTGATGGGAAATTAGCTAGCAACCACGATACCCTAAGCAAGTCTTGATGAGCTGTTACACCACATGCTGCATATTTTGACGCGTATTTTTGTGTGTGCTGTTTTAATCGTATTTAGTTTGTATTTAACCCGCGATTTGATTGTTGAGGAAGCATTTAGACTTCTCTGCTGAATATTTGGGACTTCGAGCAGCACGTTTAGTGTACCGGTTGTCTACTCTTGTGCATTACAACCGTTGAATTCTACGACAGTTTATTATTATTGTGTAATTTCAGTGTTTTGAACACTTCAGAGATCGTTAGAGTTTTGGTGGTTGACATTAACATCCAGCAACAACGTCAGACCAGGAAGTCTAGTTTGATCAGTTTAGGCCAGGGTGAATGGCTGGAGCGCTGTCTGCAGACATTTATCAAGCGTTTCCCTGAAACTAATCAATGTTTAGATTTGTAAGTATATGGCGGGGAAGTTTTTCATTGAAAAACATCCAGATAGTGTCTTTATGACGGTAATTGTAATGGTTGGAAACACGTGTGAACTGTTTCTGGTGGTTTTATATGGTCTTGTACTTTATTAAATATGTGTAGTATGTTAAGAAGGACTATACGGGTTATGTATTTTATTTATGTGTAGTAGTTTAGAAGTAGGATTAAGTGGAATGTTTTGCAAAGCAGTTTCTCTTTTTAATCTTTAATACAATGTTTTATCTTTCTTTTTTTCTTTTAGACAATGGATCCTGGACAAGATTTGCTTCTTGCTGCTCTAAGTGAAAGTGGAATCTGCCCTAATGATCTGTTTGATGTTGATCCTCAGGACACACTTCCACTCCCTGCTTCACAACAGGTAATTTAAAACTAAGACATGCAACATGATATAAAATATATATAGTCTAGTTGTAGTTATTTTTTTTCTTTACTCAAAACTAGAGCTGTGTATTAAGATTTTGCAAAGCTTTTTGATTATCAAGGCTTGACAATAAAGGAACGCTCCACTTTTTTTTGGAATTAGGCTCATTATCCAACTCCCCTAGAGTTAAACAGTTGAGTTTTAGGCTCAATCCCAATTCACCCCTTCCCCTACCCATTGGCCCTACCCCTCCGCTTTGCTTGTTCACGTCTAGGGGTAGGGTGTCCCGATTCTTGTTGCGATAGATGGGTAGGGCTACATAGCCCTCGAAACTGAGATTTTTCAGAGGCACAGTCCGAACGGAGGGCTACGAGAAAGATCGCAGAATGCATCGCCAATCACCGCCGAGATGGCTTCGCAAGCAGTTAAATATTTAAAACCAAACTCATTTGGACCTTGAACCGTTTTGGCCACTATTGAAGTCCATTATATGGAGAACAATCCTGGAATGTTTTCATCAAAATCATTAATTTCTTTTCGACTGAAGAAAGACATGGACATCTTAGATGACATGGGGGTGAGTAAATTATCAGCAAAAGTTTTTTAAAAAGTGAACTCATCCTTTAAGGCTTCCCAGGGACACGTTTTTTTTTTTTTTTGAAGGGGCAAGTAAAAGAGAAATTTACTTACCCGGCCGGACAAGAAGCCAAATTAAAACAACAATAACAACAAAATAACAAGGGAATCACCAAACCGTGAGAATTATTCTGTTTTTTTTATTAGTTCTAGTGTATGTGGCGCGATTGATAGTGTATAATAATATATAATTTACTGACGTTAATAAGTTGCGCTGTAGAGGCTCACACAGACTCTCGAGGAGAAATCGAAACAAATGAGTGCAGCACACACTAGTGTTGTCACGGTACCAAAATTTCAGTATTCGGTACCAATACCAGTAAAAATCCACGGTTCTCGGTACCAATTTCGGTACCAAAGCTTAATTTAGATTAAATTTACATTAAAATGTATATCATGGTTACTAAGATGGAAACTATAGTATTAAAAACACTTTACAATAAGATTATATTTGTTAGATAACATTAGATAAAATGACCTAACAATAAACCATAGTTATATACTGTAGCAATTATTCTCATTGGGGTTAATTTCAAAATGTACTAATACATTTTTAAAATCAAAAGTTTGATCTGTTAACATGATTTAATGCACAATGAATGAAGTGGACAAACATGAACAATCAAGTGTTTGTATTAAATAACATTCACAAACATGAATTAATGTTGTAAAAATATATTGTTCACGAATGGTAATGTTAATGAAGAAGTAATGTTAATGAATGGTATATTTTTGTAGTGTTACCAAACTATACAGGAGATACAACATGTTTTATTTGAGTTTAACTGTAGCCTACTTTTATTTAATCCAAAACTGCCAAAAATGTCACTCTTGCCTGATGTCTTCAAAGCTTGAATTCTAATGCAAGGGTTAGAAATCAATTAATTCTTTGCTGATACTTCCTCGTCATCACGGAGAGCGCAGTTTGCATCGCTTTCTCCTTCTCTCCACAAGCGCTTGCTCTCCCGTGTCTCCGCTATGCAACCATGAACAGCGGCGCGTCTGGAAAAACAAGCTAGCACGTCGCTTCTATTATAAGCGCGCTTCCCGCGCGCCTACATTTGAAATTTGCACGCGCAAAAATACGTGATGTGAACGGCCCTTTGTGGCAACGTAACATTAGCCTAATTCAAAATATTTCCATATGTGGCTCTTCTTTCCTCCTTTCTTGTCAACAAGTGGATTCAGAGCCACCGCATTAGCAGCGCCCGTCGCCATGTCTCAGTGTTTTTATGAAGAGGACGCAGTCACGCAACTGTGCACCTTTCAGACAGCGCGTCAAGGACCGGATGAACCGGTACTCGGTACCTAGAAAAGCTGGTACCGTAACCGTTAATTTTTTTTAGTACCGACTTGGTACCGAAGTACCGAGTTTTTTGACAACACTAGCACACACAAATAATCTCAGTTAACATACCATGGTAAAAATTAAAAAACGTGGAGTTTTTATGTTTGTAACAGTTAATCATCACACGACCAAGAGTGCTGTCTTCCTGAATAACATAATGATTAATAATGTGACACTGATTTAATTTAACAGTTCAGTAAACAAGTAGATAATATTAATGTCACTTACGTTTTAGATGGACTGTTTATTAGCGAAATTATCCAAACAAACATCCCAGCAGAAATATAGCACATCTCATAGCAGCACTCAGCCATGTCTCTTTACTGAATGATTCAGCGTTTTAAACTAATTGGTTGAGTCAAAGATTCAATGGCCCATTCATAAACAACTACCTCATTCATCGAGATGGTCCTCACTGCAGAAACACGAAATTCAGGGGAGGAGTTGGATCCAGATCCAACTCCTCCCACCTTACATATACCTAAACCTACCCATCTCCACCCCCTGATCCCTAAACCCACCCCTAAACCTACCCATCTCCACCCCCTGATCCCTAAACCCACCCCTAATCCTACCCATCTCCACCCCCTGATCCCTAAACCCACCCCTAATCCTACCCATCTCCACCCCCTGATCCCTAAACCCACCCCTAATCCTACCCATCTCCACCCCCTGATCCCTAAACCCAGTTAAAAGTCCAAGATTTAGTCCAAGATTATATTATATTATTCTAATTCAGGGTTTTTTCCGGGGTCAAAATTGGTCTTCGGTGGTGGCCGACAGACACTGTCATCCTTTCTTACAAGGCCCCCACTTAAAGCACTAATTGATCGATGACATGATACATTTTCAATAAGTTGAACATCAGAAAATATGTTGACAGAAAACATGCGTTTATTTTGTGCTATAACTAGTAGTAAAGGAAGAGATGATTTCACGTGCTGCTTGAACTGAGGCGCCAACAGCGTTCTGTCACTCAACATTAAAGTTACATTTATAGTTGAAATTAATAAAGTACAAAGTTAACTGCGATTTATTGGATGGGATTCATGCTACAAATAATGTTTAGTGAAGTTTTTTTGTTCATGCTTCAACTGAAAACAGCGTAGACTAAAAGACTGATCTTCAAATTCATCTAAATAAGGTTTGATTAAAAGAGTAATCGATATTGTCAACCAAGCCCTACTCAAAACAGAATTGAATCTAAAAGCAATCTTTCTCAAAGTAGCACATTTGATGATTGACTTGAGTTTTTCTTTTCCCTTTCAGTCAGTCTCATTAAATGCACTTGACATCGGTCTCAGTAATGAAACTTCTGGAATTGTCAGAATTGAACCTGCAGTTCCACCTACTCCTACAGTCACAATCAGGGTAAGTGTTGCACAAAGTGTCACTATTTTTAGACTTTTGACTAACGTCGTAAAGTCTGGTCCAGCTTATTCTGTCCAAGAACTGCCCACAGAAAGACAGGTATGCTATTAGTAGGGCTGGGTATCGTAGGGTACCCAACACACACACCAGCCTCACTTGCGACGAGCCACGTCTCGGGCAACTGTGAAAACTAGTGTTTTTCTGCCACAGCCAATCATGCTGCATGCTTATTGTTTCACTGACGTTGATGAGATTAACCCCTTAGGTATCGAAATTTGGTACGAAAAACAAGAGATATTTCGATACTCGACAGTATCGAGGCAATTCGGTCGGTACCTAAAAAGTATCGAACTCGATACCCAGCCCTAGTTGTTAGGCGACCAACCAGAGTTTTAGTTTTTAGGTGCTGTTTAGAAGGTGTATCTGTATTAAACTTTACCCGATTTACAGAATATTTTACCGATTATAACTCGTAAGTCCAGTTCTGCTCATTTAATCGCACTTGATTTGCATTTCTGCAAGCATATCTGCATCAAGATACCCAATTAGATTGAAACTAGCAATTTCTTGCAGTTTTTCTGTGAAATATATTGCAGCATGTGAGGGAGCAAACTGTGGGTGGTCTGTCTGAGGCTTCTGGATGTGTAATAGGTTTGCTACACACGGTGTTCAGTCGCAACACCGGTTTCATCACTTGCCCACCGTGTCACCGCAAAAAAAAAAAAAAAAAAACATGTACAGCGTTAAAATATTTAACGCAATTACACAATATCCGTTTTTTTGTGTCACCCGTTGACTAGTGTCGTATGATCACGTTCTTATTAATGTGAATGCTTTTAAGCGCGATAATACTGAAGAGACCGCCCTATTAAGTCCTGCATATTACACACACCCGACCCACAGAAAAGACGTGCAAAGGTAAGAGTAAATGACTCACTCAGACCTGGAGCCAGGGGGATTATTATACCGGTAGCCTAATAATCATGAATGCACTCCGCTATCTTTTAACACATCTCCGGCAAGCGGCTTCTTCACGCAAACGAAAAACTCTTCATGAAGTGCAGTGAAATTCAGTGACCTATGGTGTTTCCTGATGAATCTTGTTTGTTCGTTAACTTCATTTTATACGTGCAAATCACATAGCCTATAAGGACACTGACAACGCGCTCACAGACCGGACCGAGCAGGTCATACTTAATATGAAACAAAGTCTCAACTTTCAAATCTGGTCAGTCAAAGAAAATGAAAATAAATAGGCCTACTTTTGTGGCTCTTTGTGTCGTGAGAGATTCCCTCAGTTAAAGCCAAATCCACCGACGTTAATATACTAACTCTCCTGACTGCTTTGTCGGACAAAAATGGTGGATTTTGATTTGTCAGATCGCATCAAACTCCGTGCGAAGGATGAATTGACGCCAATTTAAAAGTGAAGTGCACACTGCTGCACAAGCTTTTTATTAGCGATGTGAAAAATTTAGTTTTGTTTTCAAATTAGCAGCAATTCAGCGCACAATAACAAAACGGTGTCCCTCCGCACGACCACCATTATGCATGCCCCTGCAAACGTGCGCATTTTACATTTGCCTTAAAATTAGCGATTTAAAAGCTCCCGCCGGTGATACCGGTGTTGTCACACGTCGATTAACCGGTGGGAAATATATCCTCACCGTCACATCCCTAGTGTGTAACATGTTTTTAATATTTGATGAAAGCTCAGAATTACACATGCTGCATTGATCATATTCTGTGTCTTTGCAGGAGAAGCCCCAGCCCTCAACTACTACCTTCGTTTTAAATCAACTGAATCAGTTGCCATCGCTGGGTACCATTGTAGTCACCAAACCATCAGCCGGGACCGGCTCCAGGCAGACCATCACAGTAACCAAGGTGGTACACACAAGTTCGACAGCACAGCAGAGGTCTTTATCATCTTCAACTGTGGGTGCACCAAATAATGACCAGATCAGGTTGAAGGACCTTCTCAGAACCAGCAGCCTGAAGACAAGCAGCCTTGGAGAGCTTATGAAGTTGAAGCCCCCACCTGACATAGCGCAGCCCGTTGCTACGGCAACAGCCACAGGCACAAGTGAGTGCTGGCAGACATGCTGGACCTCGAGCGATCATAGATGTGTTTTTTTTTTTTGTTGCTTGTAAGGGTCTGTCGTTGCAGCTGTCGTCTTTGTGGCACTTTCCAGATTTAACGCTGAATGCCAGTTTTCAAGTGCTGCCTCCAGCTGTCAAAACAAGAAACCAACATGAGCTCAGATCACCTTTAAAGGCGTTAAAGCTGTTTAGATACTCTTAGGAAATAAGAGACATGTTTTTAGCTCCATTTTGTTTTAAGAAAACGTTTTAAATCTAGGCCACGTACACAGTGCTGCTAAAAATGGTTGTTACGGCTCCTTTAGTGCTTCAAATCGGACAACTAATTGTTAATTTAATGTGTTTTTTATTCCAAAAAATTCATGGTGCACTTGAGTTTCATTGTTCAAGTTTTGAGCATTGGCCTAAGCTCATCTAGGGAGACCGTGTGGATGCAATCATACTGTGTTTTTCTTAATGGCAATGCTCTTCCTTTCAGAATTTATTCTGGTCTCCACAAAGATGATGAGCAGATCAGGTATGGGTAGGGTTTTAACTGCAGTGCACTGATTCTGTTTTCACAGGTGCTTTCATGTTGTGGTGGGGCCGTATCAGTTCTGACAAACTGCTGTGGCTGTGTGAATATTTGTCTCTAATTTTTTGTCTCTGTCTTTTCTTCAGCGGAAATAAACAATGGCTTGAAAAAAGAAGTGTCCAGCAAAGATGTAGCAAGAATCTGGGTCAACGATGACATGAAAATGCGGAGCTTCTCACCTGTTAATGTACGTTTTAGAATTATTTATTTTTATTTGTTTACATGTGATGAGCTGATGACTTTATCTGTAAGTTTAATGTTTTTGGATTTCATTTTTTTTCTTTTTACTTGAATGTAGAAATTACCAGGAATGAAGGAGGAAGATGAACCAGAAGAAGAGGAAGAGGAGGAGCTGGGTCATGCGGAGACATACGCAGAATACATGCCAATGAAACGTATGTATAATTGTGATCTGGTTGCTTAATGTATGGATTGTAAATAGCCAGTCCTTTCTTAGCATTAATTCAGTCATTAAATGCACACTTTCCCTTTTAAAGTAACACTATGTAGTTTTTCAACCTTAATAATATATTTCCAAGACCCTTGTGATGGTACATCGACTTAAAATAAGTTAAATGACTCGTCTGCCATAGCCTGACGGGGTCTGTATCGCTTTTACTGGCACTATGTAACTTCGGGTTTCGGGTAGTAACCCAACCACAAAAAAGAACTACAAAACTCGACTGCTTTACGTCAAGCGCTACAATAGTCATTATTTCGTTTTTCTTCGTTTCTGATGTCGCAATACATCATCCTTTCATGAAATCATGTAACATACTCTACCTTGTCTGTGGACATCGTTCATTCTAAAGCCGGTGCTGGGTAAACAGCGAGCGTGCGTGCGACAGTAGGCTAAATTATTTACGACAGCGGTAATGGACAATGGGCTCTATGCACGGCGGTATTTCCGGTGAAGGGTTAAGGATGCTCGATAACTTCCACCGATCGTAGAGTCCAATGCAATACCAAGAATTTATATTGAATTTTATACTCCATGGTTATACTAAAGAAACGTTAGTCACAAAAACAGACAAAACAGACACCCCTCTTTGTGTTTATGCTTTTTAAAATTATATGAAATAAACATAACTATATATAAAATTACATCTAAACATATGAAAGTTTCGTTTCAAAGATGGGAGGACAGTAGCCTGGCATGCCAGACCTACATCAAGATGTTAGGTCTGGGAACTCTCCATTGACATACCTCAATCCGAGGGGCGGGATAAACGGTTGTCTTTCAAAATCCCTCTGCACGCAATAGGACAGCGCTAACCAACCAGAGCAACGAACGGCTGTGGCTGAGTGAGTCCCGTGCGTTTTCCCACTAGCGGAGCTAGTTGATATATTAAACTTTTGCCGTATCCGGTCGTCAAAACTCCGAACACATCTTCCTTTTCTAAGAATGACTTAAGTGGCGTTCTCTTAACTCCAAGTCATCCAGAGTCGCGGCCAAAGCCGATTCGAAAGACCGCTGCATCTTCATCGTTTTCAAGCAACAGGGAAATCACCTATGGAAATCACGCGGAACGTCATGAACTGTGCCGTCATTGTGTTAAGGCGAGACACTACAGGTGAATAGGGTATTTTTTTTAAATAATAGATATCATCATGAAACTTTCTCAGTTGATTACTTATGCAAGTATATTAAAAAAATGTATTACAAGTTTTTGAAATTTGTATGTTTAATTATGCAAATTAGGCATTATCTCGTTAAATATGCACAATTTTGCATATATTTTCGGTAGATAGATCTGACCATATGATAAAGCCAGGTGCAAAATTCTTTTTTCATTTTGTTCACACACAAGATGAAAAAAGAATTTCAGAGGGATTTCAGGATATATGCTTTAATTACCTAGGAAATCAAAATATACTGTCCATAGCCTTAAAAAATCAATTCTCGCCATATTTTTTTTATTAAAAAGTCACATAAATCAGGCCAGAAATGATTTATAAACAAATCCCTCTGAAAATATCTTCAGAATACTGCTAAGTGTATAACTGGAAAGTTTGGTGTACATAGGTGCTACACAGGCTGAGAAGTTTCTACTGGAGAATGACAAAATACTCATTTTGAGAAAACAGCATTTAAAGATTTGTAATGTAAAAATGAATACTTTTTTAGTGGAAACAACTATTTACAGACACAATATCTTATCAAATCATCAGCACCAACAATACAAACCAACTAAATCACATTACAACTTATAACACAGCATTTATGGCCTTCAAATGAACAGAAAAAGAGTCAAAAACACACATCTAAATGTCAGAGCGCGTCACGTGATGCATCTGAACCAATCACGTTGTCAGAAATTGACACCAGCCAATGAGATTTCGGTTTTAGAGTTAAATGCCCATTTTACTTTCACGATTGGTTGCTGATAAAAAGGAAATGACCATATTTGGATCCGACAGCGTTGAACAGGAGAAAGAGAGCTTTCCAACGGTGTGTGTGATGACAGGGTGCAGATAGCGATCGCAGAGCAGCATGTTGATATATAACGACAACTTTTTGTTGAATTTAGGAGAAATCTACAGACGCAAATGGACAAAGTGTAGTAAAATAAACACCTAAATGTGTATTTTGGAATTTTTTTCACCTCAAGTCTGAAATAAGACATGTTATTGAAGACAAATAGCCAAAAATCTCAAAATTGACCAGTGAAAAAAAAAACGATGTTTTTGCCTGCCGTGTCTCGCCTTAAGCCCGCCCGCCGACTCTATACACGATGTGATTGGCCTGACCCGAAATTGTTTTTTCCAACTAAAAAGTCTATTGAGAGTTGCTAGACCACACTGGCAGCGAAATGATTTTCGCGGCCGCTAGGGTGCGTCTAGATTTCTAGGCTAGGAGGACAGTACATTTTGAAGACTCTGCCATAATCCCATTTTCCTCGGTTTTCCTCCGCTTTAATCTCCCCAACCGGAAACGGATGAGCATCCTTGCGTCAAATGCGGAACTTATGCGTGCATATAGCCTATTTCGTTTCCAACCAGTAGAGTGACCGAAGAGGAAAAGTTACTTGGTGTTACTTTAATAAGAATGTTGGATTATTATTATTATTAGTGCCAACAGATCCATTGTTTTTCCGCTGCGTTTATGGCAAGTTTGTAAAGTTAGTCTCGCATCTCCTCTCTCAGTGAGAATTGGACTGCGGCACCCTGATCCTGTGGTGGAGACCAGCTCTCTGTCCAGTGTCAACCCACCAGATGTGTGGTACAGACTTTCCATTACAGAGGAGACCATCGATAGAGGCTGGTTATCTGCCCTCCAGCTAGAAGCTGTCACATATGCTGCCCAGGTTTGGCCCTTTTAAATATTGTAACCTTTAAAATGTAGTAGCTTTTAGGAACCAGATTAGTTCTTTTATGCAGGTCAAATCACAATAATGTCAAACTTTCTCAAATCGTTTACGGCAGTACTTCAGATCTGTCTCTCTCAATCGTGTCTCTTCGTACAGCAACATGAGACATTCCTACCAAATGGAGACAGAGCAGCCTACTTGATTGGAGATGGAGCCGGTGTTGGAAAGGGTAGAACCATTGCTGGAATCATATATGAAAATTATCTTCTTGGCAGGAAAAGATCCCTCTGGTAATCACTTGTGTTCTTTCCCCTTCAAGCTGCTTTTTTTTTTTGGTGTGTAATTGTACCATTATTCATGCCTTTTTTCCACCACTGGTCTGCGCAGGTTTAGTGTCTCGAATGACTTGAAATATGATGCAGAGAGGGACTTGAGAGACATCGGAGCAAAGAACATTCAAGTCCATTCGCTAAACAAGGTACATTTAAGTGCTTCTTAGCCAACACATGAGCTGTTTGTGTATTTCCAGTAGTACATTATTTTCACACTTCTCTCTTTCAGTTCAAATATGGAAAGATTTCATCAAAACACAATGGGAGTGTGAAAAAAGGTGTGATCTTTGCCACATACTCTTCCCTGATTGGAGAGAGCCAGTCTGGAGGAAAGTACAAGACAAGATTCAAACAATTACTACACTGGTGTGGAGATGACTTTGATGGTGTTGTATCCTTTCACGCCACAAGGAAGCAGGGTTGTTGTGATACCGAATTGGTAGTAATTCTTTAATGCCATAATCTGATAACCCTAGAAAAACATTCTTTCCTCTAGAGCAGAAAAGCGAGTTTCATTGCATATTGACTGAACTGCAGTGAAGCACTTCACATGGTGTGATTGTATTCGGCTCTCTGGTAACTATGGTGACTGATTCCCTTGACTAAGCATCTCAGATCGTCTTTGACGAGTGTCACAAAGCCAAAAATGTTTGCCCTATTGGGTCATCCAAGCCCACAAAGACCGGGTTGGCGGTTTTAGAGCTACAGAACAAGCTGCCAAAAGCCCGTGTTGTGTACGCAAGTGCTACAGGTATGTGACTGTGGATGTTGTATTTAAAAACATTTTTGTAGGAACACAGCAAACCAGAAATAAATGCACTGCTTACAATGTATATATCTTTTGTATGACTTTCTGTAGGAGCGTCCGAGCCCCGCAATATGGCCTACATGAATCGCCTTGGATCTGGGGAGAAGGAACTCCATTTAAGGAATTTACTAATTTTATCCAAGCTGTTGAGAGAAGGTGAGTTTATCAGAAAAGAGGTTGTGTTCATGACCTTGCTTTTTGTTACCAGCCTGGATTCTCTCAATATTGAATGCAACCCTATTTTGGTTGGTTTATTTTAGAGGTGTCGGTGCCATGGAGATTGTTGCCATGGATATGAAGCTGAGAGGAATGTACATCGCTCGACAGCTGAGCTTCACAGGCGTGACGTTTAAAATTGAAGAAGTTCCTTTGACACAGAGCTACATCAAGATGTACAACAAATCAGTCCGCTTGGTGGGTAAAACCTTTTCAGGGTTCTCAGTCCGCTTGTTTGGTACACACCAGGGTTCGGATCAGTGATCTGTATAATGACTCGTTTGCTTATTGCGTTCTAAACTGCCATCAGGCAGTGAATCCTCTGGAAGTGTTCGAGCGGCCATCTTACTATTCGCTTCTCACAGAGGGCATCATTGATTTACTACCAAAACATTGACCTAAAATCACTGATTAGCAGCGTCTCCGTCTCACAGGATTATTTTTACGATATATATATTTGTAAATTATTTGTTACTTCAGATATTAACTGTAATGTTTATCGTCTTTTCGGGAGGATAAGTCCTATATTGGAATCGTTAATGTGGGTGTCTACTGCACACTTCAAACACTGGTAATCGATCTAACGCAAAAATATATTTCTCTTTTATGTATGTAATTATGGAGGAAATATTAAACATGAATATATATGCGTTTAGCTGCAGAAATTGCAATACAACAAATATTAATACAAGCCTCTGTTACTATATTGTATTAATTCAAACTTTACCATGCATCATCTTGGAAAAAAAGCAGTCAGCAATTTATCTGAATAAGTAATGATGCGTGTATTTTATTTGCTCATTGAGCAACATCTATTTTAGACTTTTAAAGACATGTTTTATTAGAATTACAGTTTCCATGAGTAAAGTGTTATGTAGGCTATATGATGTTGAATTAATTATTAATTTAACGGCCGTTTAAATAATTAACTGCTTCGAAATGCATGGTGTTAACGAAATCATTGTTTAAATATTTTAAAAAATATTTAAATATTAAATATTTACAGTTAGCCTAGTTTATGAATAAAAACAATACTACTACACAATATAAATGCATAAACGCAACAGTACAAGGTGATTTCTGGTTACAAGGCATACATCTTTATTCTGATTTCAGAAACTTTGACATTTGTAATAGAAGTGTCTCGTCCACTCGCCGGCCGAGCTGGTGTTCACTACTGTATGATAGTGAACATCAGCTGGGGAGGGGAAATTCCCGACTTTATAACCATTTACATTCTTAGGGCGTTTGCGTTGTGAGAATGTACAGTGAGACTTCAGATATAAAAACGGTGTCTCGTTAGGCAATGTTTTCTCAGTAAAATCCTATAATTTCCTATTAATTCAATAGAACGCATGAGCTTACTCGGGAATACCACTCTGGCGGCGCTGTGGCTTCACTTTTTATGACGCCATGAGCTATCCAGTTCTCTGTATAGATGAGTGGTTCGGATTGTGGAGTTCACCCTTATTCAGATGAACCGCATTAACAGAGTTCACTTTAATTGAACCAAACCTGCCAAGTGTGAAAACACCCTTAAATAATCAACCTCTTTATTTTGCAAATGTGCAGTGGGTCAGCGCAAGAGAGAAGTTCCAGCAAGCCGCCAACCTAATGGATGCAGAGCAACGGATGAAAAAGTCCATGTGGGGTCAGTTCTGGTCAGCTCATCAGAGGTTCTTCAAGTACCTCTGCATTGCTTCTAAGGTCCGAAGAGTGGTGCAGCTGGCCCGAGAGGATGTTAAAAATGGAAAGGTTAGATTAGGTGTCCTCTTATTACAAAAGAGCTTTCAGAGAGAAAGAATTACAGTGATTTTGGTCATGCTGACCTCTAACATTCTCTGTAGTGTGTGGTGATTGGTCTTCAATCAACTGGAGAAGCTCGAACTCTTGAGGCCTTGGAGGAGGGAGGAGGCGAGCTCAATGACTTTGTCTCTACTGCAAAGTGAGTGTAATAATTTTTCAATCGATTTTTTTTTAAGAGTAATATTTCCTTTATAATCGACTTTTTTTTTTTTTAAACTAAACATTTCTATGCATGATCCTCTAAAGGGGTGTCCTGCAGTCTCTGGTGGAGAAGCATTTTCCTGCACCAGACAGACAAAAACTCTTCAGTCTTCTAGGCATCGACCTGAGTGTGAAGAAAAAACCTTCACCTATAGAAACCACCACTGAGCAGAAAGGCAAAAAGCGGAAAGGTAATAGTTCACACGCACTTGGAAACCGCAATAGAGATGCCCTGTTATATTTAGCAATGGTTTCTACCCTGAAACTAAGCATATTTTTATGTTGGAGGAAGCAAAACTCCGCTTGGGCTTTTAGGTTACTCAAATTGAAAATGAAAGTTAGTAATGTGTTTGTTCTGACCATTGGCGTTTTTTTTTTTTTTTTTTGCAGGACCAGAAACAAAGAAGCAAGTGAAGAAGGCTCGTAAATCTGGCGGTCTGTCTGGTTCCAGCTCAGACGAGAGCAACTCGGACGATTCGGACAAAGATGCAGAAAGCGACGACAGCTTCAAGTCGGTCAGCTCAGGGGAGGAGGATGAAGATGACTTCAACCCCTTTAAGGATGATTCCAGTGAGGATGAGGAAGATGGTGAGAATTTGTAAACACTCTTGCATGTTACACCGAAGATGTTGTCAAGTCACATTTTTTATATAAAGCTTTATACAATACAGATCAAAAAGCAGCTTCTTCACACTAATAAACAGGAAAATAGTGTTAATGTTGTAGAATTAAATTCAGTTCAGCGATGAGCCGCGCTGCAGAATGCTATATTGTCATTATTCAGCTCAGTTCAGTGTTGATACCAAAATAAGTATACATATTTAAGTGCTGCCTATTATTTGAAACTTAGATCCGTGGCTCATCAGGAAAGACTCTAAAAAGAGTAAAGAAAAGAGGAACAAGAAGAAGAAAAAAAGCATTGATCCTGACTCCATTCAAAGTGCCTTGTTAGCCTCCGGGCTTGGAACAACCAGACCCACTTTTACAACCCCCACCATCAAACCTTCAAACAACACGGTTCCTGTAGGTAGGTGACCTATGAGCTTTTCACAAAATTTAGACCATTGCAGCTGAAAGTTGTTAGATACAGCTGTATATTTAAGACATAATTGTCCAATGAATATTAATAATCATACCAAACAATTGTATTGAAGCCAAAATTGAGCCAGAGGAGAGCAGCTGTGTGACTAGTCAGGATGCTGTTGAGGACGCCCAGCGCATGAAGAGGGACCTGCTAGATCGACTGGAGCAGCTGGCGGAGGATCTACCGCCCAACACGCTCGACGAACTCATCGATGAGCTGGGAGGCCCTGAAAACGTCGCAGAGGTTGGTCTGTTTTAGAGGATTTTTTGTGTCAGCCACACTATTTAATTAAAGCAAACAGGGCTGTGAAATGATTAATCGCATCCAAAATAAAAGTTTGTATTTACATAATAAATGTGTGTATGGTGTAATTTTGGTGTATATTTTTAAGTTTTTTTTTTATATTATGACGTATTTACATTTGATATATTACATAAATATATATTCAGTATATACATGCAAATATTTCTTAAATATATAAAAATTATACACTGTACACACACACATGTAAACAAACTTTAATTTTGGATGCGATTAATCGTTTCACAGCCCTAAAAGCAATGCCATTTTTAAACTTGTGCATCTTATGCAATGCAGATGACTGGCCGCAAAGGCAGAGTAGTCAGCAACGATGATGGCAGCATTTCCTACGAGTCTCGATCAGAACTTGACGTACCAGTTGAAATCCTAAACCTCACGGAGAAGCAGAGGTTCATGGATGGAGATAAGGTTTGCTGCTTTGGTTATACCCACGTCTGTGTAATGTTTTGTTACTATGAACAACATCTTAATGGTTCTATGTTTACCTTGGTAGAACATCGCTATTATCTCAGAGGCTGCCAGCTCTGGTATTTCTCTTCAAGCTGACCGCAGAGTGAAGAATCAGAGGAGGAGGGTACACATGACATTAGAGCTTCCCTGGAGTGCTGACAGAGCTATTCAGCAGTTTGGTGGGTATATATTTTATTTATTTCATTTATTAATCTTTGAGGGGAAAAAAAGATTTATGCATTTGAATTTCAAACAAAATTTCCATTCATTTTTGGTTTACAGTTTTAACATGTATGAATAAACTTAATGTGATGCATATTTGTCAGTCATACATAAGTTACACTGGTAAGATTTATGTAATGGTACTAATAAAAAGGGTTAGTTCTCCTAAATATGAAAATTCTGTCATTAATTACTCACCCTTATGTTGTTCCAAACCCGCGAGACATTCACTCATCTTCGGAACACAAATGAAGATCTTTATGATGAAATCTGACAGCTTTCTGTCCCTCCATTGACAGCTACACTACCACTTTTAAAGTCCAGATAGGTAGTAAAGACAACATAAAAGTAATCCACGTGACCTCAATTTTATGAAGCGATGCTAGAAACATAATTTTACAACTTTGTTTACAAAAGATTCATCTCCAACGTCCGTTCATGAGAGCACCACGTTGTGTACGTGTTGACGTGAGAGCAGAAGTTGAGTGAACGTGTGTTGGAGATTAATATTTGTATATAAAGTTTTTTTTTTTTTTGCGCAATCTTGTGTCGATTCATAGAACTGAGATTAAACTACTGGAGTCACATGGATTACTTAAATGTGTTTCCCTCCTTACTGAGCTTTGGAAATGGTAGACAGCTTAAGCTGTCAATGGAGGGACAGAAATCTCTCAGATTTCATTAAAAAGACCTTAATTTACGAATGTCTTATGGGTTTGGAGCAACATGAGGGTAAGTAATTAATGACAGAATTAATTTTTGGGTGGACTATCCCTTTAATACACAATAACCAGGTTTTTATATTTTTCATAATTAAATCCAATTAATTTAAATCTCATTCATTTTAACTAACTGAATATTGCTTGTTCCACAACTAGTCATAATTAAATTCATTCAGTTTAAAAAAAAAGTAAACTGGTTAAAATGTTTCCGCAATAAATCGATTAATGCTGATCCTAAGCAATTTGAATACATTTTAAAATGATTTAAATAAAAATTAAATTAAATGCAAGTCGTTTTTTTACTTGTTCCATTTATGTATGACTGCATCACTAAGTTTTAGTAGTTTGTTAAAACTGTAATCCAAATAATTACATTTTATATGCAATTCAAATAAGGCATAAATATATAAAATATCACATTTGTATTAGAGTTTCCAGTTCACTGACTGTTTGGATTCATTGCAAACAGGTCGAACGCACCGATCCAACCAGGTCACAGCACCTGAGTATGTGTTCCTCATCTCTGAACTCGCTGGAGAGCAACGATTTGCCTCTATTGTTGCCAAACGACTGGAGAGCCTGGTGAGTCACTCATGCACATTCTGCATGCAAATGGATGTCAGTTTTAATTTTGTAAGCCTAATTGTTTGTCTTTCTCAAATAGGGGGCTTTAACACACGGAGACAGAAGGGCCACAGAGACGAGAGATCTCAGCCGATTTAACTTTGACAACAAAGTAAGATTGGATTATACGCACTGTCAGTAATTAAGCTGCAGTCCATAATTTTTGGAGATCTAGTGGTTAATAAACAGAACTGCATGCATCTTGGGGAAGTACATTTTAGCCGGAGCTACTTCTCTCTGTTTATGTGTATGACGAGCCACACAGTTACTGCGCTACTCTGCAGTGGTACGACCTGAACCAGTCTAAAATGGTCTGAATATAAACACTTATTATAGGTGTACCATAGCGTTTTAAAATTACGGTTTGGAAAATGTTTTCATGATGTACTCAATATATAATTTTTGTACATTTTGAACGCAAAAGAAGTTACGGACTCCATCTTCAAATAGGGTTGTTGCTAGACTTATTCACTGATGTGTTTTTGTACATCCACAGTATGGCAGAAACGCTCTGGAAATAGTCATGAAGTCTATTGTCAGTCTGGATTCTCCTTTAGTGTCTCCACCCGCTGACTTCAATGGGGATTTCTACAAAGGTACAGTTAAATGTCTTTTGACAATAGGAAAGTCAGTGGAAAACCATCAAATTTAACTTCATCTTAATACCTTGCATATTAATTTTTGTAGAAATCCGCAATGGTTTAATCGGAGTGGGGCTGATAAATGTGGAAGATAGATCTGGTGTTCTCTCCCTAGACAAAGGTGAGAGATTTTCAGAGTCAATTTTATTCTAAGTTTTTATTTTCTCATGAATGTTTTAAGATCCAGTAAAACAGTGTTTTCATTTTCTCATGTCACATACCTTTTTCTTTTAATAGACTACAACAACATTGGGAAGTTCCTGAACAGGATTCTTGGTATGGAGGTCCAGCAGCAAAATGCACTCTTTCAGTATTTCTCTGACACTTTGAGCGCTGTCATTCAGAATGCCAAAAAGACTGGAAGATATGACATGGGAATTTTAGGTAAGAAGGTGTTTAAACATGACTTAAGTCTCAAAGATCTAATGAAGAACCCAGTTTTTCTTTTCTGTGTTGGTGAATTTGTTTTTATAGCTGGAAGTTCTACTAGAAACAAAGCTAACAGACTAAAATGTATTTCAGTGTGATCTTCAACTGAAGTGAACACCATTTTAGACATTAGGATTAGCTGGTTTTGTTTCCTTTTTCAGTTTGAATATTGTTTCCTTGCAGATTTGGGCTCTGGAGATGAGAAAGTAAAGAAAGTTGATGCAAAGAAATTCTTGACTCCAGGATATTCCACCTCAGGGCATGTGGAGCTCTATACAGTATGTTTATATCCATGCTGAGAAACTGAAATAATGCACCTTTATGATGCCTTTAGTTGTGTTTGTGTATATCATATGTGTGTTTAGTTGGCTAATGTCTAATAAATGTGCTTCTGTGTCTTCAGGTGAGTGTGGAGCGAGGAATGGCATGGGAAGATGCCACCCATGTCTGGGCTGACCAGAACGGACCGGATGATGGTTTTTACGTCCAGGTGAGGCCTTTTTTTATTTTCCCCTTCTTTCTTTATTATACACCCCTCTGCAAATTCACTCAACTTCTAAACCTAACCATTTTCTGTTTCATCTCAAGGTGCGGAATAACAAGAAAATTGCCATCCTTATAAAGGAAGTCAATCCCAGAAAGAGACTCTTTATGGTGTACAGACCAAATATCGGGAAACAAGTTAAACTGGAGACTTACGCTGACCTCAAGAAGAGAAGTAAAAAGGTATTACATTACTGCTATTAGTTTTATTGCGTTCTTAATGTTTTTGGTTCAGCATCAGTCAGATTATAAATTTACCAGCTATGAATATATCTTTTTAATCGGCCGTATTTAGCCTATGTATTTTGCTTTAGCTCAGTCAATATGTGTATCGTCAGACTGCACTTAGGGTGTTTGATTGCCCCCCCCCCCCAGACACAAACACAGTTTTATCGAATCATACGTCGTCAATAGTCGTTCACTTCCAACATTTAGTATGATTGTTCATATCAGCAGCGAACTGTACTGTTCACATGAACCATACCCCAGACCACCCTTTTTGTAATAACTTTGGTATGGTTTGTGTGTGCACCCAATTTTGGAAAACAGTGTTCACATCATTCAAATTAGCCAAACTCTGACGTCAATTGAACCTGTGTGAAAGCAACCTTGTGTCGCTTGTTTTAGCCAGTCTCAGATTAAGCAGCTCCTCAATGTAGCAAAGATGCCACCCCACAAAAATATCCCAAAATCCAAGCATGCATTCATATCTGCTGAGATGCACTTGCTTGTCAAACTCCTCTACATTAGTCAGGCAGGATCCACTTCTTAAATTTGATCTCTATAGGTTTTACACCAGCATTGCAATCACCAAATGAAGCTCAGGCTTCCTAGTTTAAACCACTTATAAGCTAACATCCAAATCAAAAGTTTGTGTGATTGGTGAGTGAATGTTAATTTTGGACCCTGTCAGCACCTGCAGACTATTTCATGTAATTTCTTAAACTTGTACGGTCTCTAATACTACTTATCCCAAAATAGGTCCTCTCTGATGATGCCAAGCAGCACTGGATTGATCAGTACAACTGCTCTGCCGATGTCTGCTCGCACGCGTACTGGTAGGTGCTGCTTTTAAGTCACTTCAGAAATGAAAATCCAAAAGATTTGCGCACCAATCAAGTCGGACTAAGTTTGGAAAGGTTGTCACAAGTAATGTTGTCACTTGGATTGACAGGCGAGGGAACTGTAAGAAGGTGTCAGTGGGGCTACAGTGTGAGATCGGGCTGCGGTGCAGGACATACTACGTCCTCTGCGGCTCCGTCCTCAGCGTGTGGACCAAAGTGGAGGGAGTTCTGGCCTCAGTCAGCGGATCCAATGTGAAGATGCAGATTGTACGTTTGAGAACAGAGGATGGGCAGAGAATTGTGGGTAAGTTGTCAAACAGATATATATCAGCATCTCACTTTAGGGCAGATGTGGCATTATAAGCCAGCCAGCCTCCCTTCTTCCGGTACACTGTGAGAAAGACAGTGCTTGTGCCATATTTAATATTTCAGGGTTCGTGTCCAAAGAGAGAGAGAGATATCAAATGCAAGTCACTGAGTCCCTTGAGTTTTTAAATGTAAATCTTCCATAATGTAACTGACAGTTTACAATGTAACATCAGAGGTAAAAAAGAAATTAAGTTTTATTCTACAAGAATGCATTTATTTGATCAAAAGTGACAGTGATGACTTATACTTTTTACAAAAATATAAAGCAGCACAACTTTTTTCCTACATAAATCCGTTTTCTTGAGCAGCAAATCATATTAGAATGATTTCTGAAGGATCATGTGACACTGAAGACGAGTAATGATGCTGAAAAATTAGCTTTATAATATATTCAGATAGAAAACAAATTAAATTGTTATATTTCTCAATATTTCTGTTTTTATTGTATTGATCAAATAAATGTAATCTTGGTGAGCAAAAGAGACTTCTTTCAAAAACATGAACAAAATCTTACCAATCCCAAACTTTTGAACAGTAGTGTACATTGTGGTTATAAAAAAAAACAAGATATTAATTTCAACCCGTTTCTTTTTTTCCCGCTCAGGTCTGATCATTCCCGCCAACTGCGTGTCGCCCCTGATCAACATCCTGTCATCGTCAGATCAGTCTCAGCAACTGGCAGTGCAGCAGCAGCAAATGTGGCAGCAACTCCATCCGCAGAGCATCAGCCACACTGTCAACACATAGCGTAACAAACCCGCCCCTCACTTTAGGGCAGATGTGGCATTATAAGCCAGCTAGCCTCCCTACTTCGGTACACTGTGAGAAAGACAGTGCTTGTGCCGTATTTAATATTTCAGGGTTCGTGTCCAAAGAGGACTCATTGCCAAAGGAGCTTGCTGGACGAGAGAATCGGAGCTCTGCGCGTCAGAAAACCGCACTGAGAAGGGGGCGAAACTGGATGATATTTGGTCAGACTGTTTCCTTTTCACAACCTCCAGTCGGCTAGATCATCGCCTGTGCTTTCCATCGACATGCGTGGCTCTGTGAAGTCACACACACTACTATACACAGGACAGCGCTCAGGGGTTACTCACAATCGAGTTTTCTTTTCATTTCTTGTCCCTCTTTATTATAATTTTTTTTTATGTAAACACACGCCTGTCTCCACCTTTAGCCTTGTGACCCAGCATGTCTTGGGCATGACGCTGCTTGTTTACCACTTAATACAGTCCCTGATTTGAAAGCAGGGACGCTCTGGCTCACCGACGGGTGTAAGAAAGTGGTGTAAACCCAACCCTGAAGACTTTATCAGAAACGTTGCATGGTTTGGTGAACCCTTTGGATTTAGTTTAGTTTATGGAAGCAGGTCAGCGTCTGAGAGGGTTGATGTTTCCGCTGCTTCCCGGTGTTGCAGTTTGAGTGTTTAATGCAATTGTAAACTGGAATGACCTTTACAAAAGGCCACATCAATCAAAGCTTTTGCTCTGTTTTTCTATTTCTCGCTTTTAATAATTTGCTGTCACGTGTTACTTAGGATAAAGAGCTCCCGAACCTCATTTCTGCTGTAAATGTGTGAGTTTGACACATGCTCGGTGTCTCTACTATATCTCGATGTATAGTTGCATATCTGAAATGTCATGTTTTTGCTGAATTGTAGATGTTGCAGCACTCTGAAGACAATGTCATTCATCCTTGCACGAGTTGCACTACTGATGGATCTGTTGTACAAAGAATCTATTGAAAATTTAACTGACTGCAAGATCTCTACCTCTTGCATATGACCAATAAATCTTGTGGATTACATCTATTTCAAAATGTCTTTGCTTAAAGGGAACCACTTTTATTCTTCTTCTGGGGACTTTTGGTAATTGGCTTTCTTTATTAATGTGCTGAGGGTTGAACAAGAAAGTAAGTTTAATCTTAAGAATTTAGTGAGTAAATGTATAAATCTGGTTCTCAAAGTCATTAATTTTATTTTAAAAAAGACACTTATTTCAGTGTACAGTTTAATAGCACTTTGACAGTAAAAGTACAGTATGTACAAAGCTTTAGAAGAATAAGACTTCAAATCTAATTCAATCAGGCTTGTTCTCAACTAAACTAAATCCTTTTGGAATTTGATCTTCCCGTCTTTTTTTTGTCACAAAATATATATATTTTAAGTAAAAAAATAATAATCTATTATCACATGTAAATGTACAAGTACTTTCCGTTTTTTCCCACAAGAAAAACATTTTTTTGTAAAACACGAAATTAAAACATTTTCCTTACAGTAAAATACATTAAACCGTTGTAATAACCAGCAGTATTTCTTTATTAATGATTTTGTAACTTCTCCAGTTGCCACGGTGTTGATGGACAACATTGGTTCATTTTTTGTATTAATGATGTGTTAATTGTCTTGAGTTCTTTGTGATGATGATGGACAGCAGTGTGGGTGTCATGAGGAGTGACGCGGCCATATTTGCCGGTGCTGCTCCGCTGTAAACAAAAAGTGTCTGTGAGACGGACGCTCCGCTGATTTTAGGGACAATTTTATTTCTCTTATTTATTAACTCTTCAGGTATGTCTTACAAACCCAATCCCCATCAACACCTTCCGGGAACTTCTGGGAACCAAGGTATGGCGAAAAAGCGGGGAAAACTCTTCGTCTTGAGTGTATTTGATCGAATGTAAGAATTGGCGTGAGAAAGAATACCTGGGGAAAAGCCGTGTGTAGTTTTTGTCCAGTCTGATCGCTACAGGGTCAGATCCTTCACATCCGCCATTATTACTAGTGAAAAAAACGCTTTCCTCGCCTTCGATAGCGCTAAATATCGGCTTGAGGTACATTTTCGCGTGATTCCGGAAGGGTCCGCGTCGCGCCGTGGCCGGATGGGTTTGTGTGGAGGCCGCTAGATTGTGATAAAAATGAATCCTTTTAGCGGCTAAGATCAAGCCCGTGCCGTTTCCTCCATGATTGTCTCTTGGGCTGTTGATTGATCGGATTCAGACGTGCAGTTTTTTATTGCTCTTTGGGGACACCTAGTGGCCGACGGTGGTATCGCATGGAATGAGCGTGACGGAGACCGGGGCTAGTTGTCACAGGGGTTGCATCTCAGTGGGATCGAGACAAAAGGCCAATTACGCAAATGCACAAAGAATTTGTGTGCGTCTACACTATCTATCTGTCAGTCTGTCTAGAAATACTCTATTATGCATTTATGTAAATCGTAATTTGTTGTTTCATACAGTGAATGATTTGTATTCTTCACTCTTTAACAGGAAACATTCCTTCTCCGTCTTCAATGGCAACAATACAGTCATACAAGCCAATTCTAAATGACTTTGGACCACCTTCATTGGGATTCCCACAGGTAGGTTTCATGGTTTTTATTACAGTTAAAGTCACCATGAAATCAACATTTTACATGTTTTTATTTAATTATATGGAATATTGCAGTAATTATAAATAATTTATCAGTTTTTGATCAAAATAACTCTGCCTCCCTCCTGCAATAACATCTCGGCTGCATCCGTGATCGCATACTTCCCGACTATATAGTAGAACTATGTCCGAATGCACAGTACTCATAAAAGAGTAGGCATAAAGTACCCGGATGACCTACTTTTTCCGGTGAGATTCTGAAGTGTGCATATATGATGGACACTATCCCATGAGGCCACAGGAGAGGATTAATGAATGACAATGAAGAGACGTAACTGACGCTGGTAGATTAAATGATTATGACATGGCGAATGTAGTGCGTCCAGATTACACTCATACTACACACACTCATACTAAAAAGAACATACCTTTAAGCGATTCTAATTACTTATTCATAAGAAGTACGTACTCAAGAGAGCATGTGATTTAGGACACAGCCCTCTTCTCTGATGACTTGAATGAGGGCGGGCAAACCTGTCACTCACATGAGATCGACCAATAGCAAACCACAACCATTCAATAAATTCCCCACGGACAATTCTTTCTTGTTTAGGGAACAAAAGACCATCAGTTTTATGCCGACTTAAACCATAAAAAACTGTTTTATTACTTGAAATAATAATAAAAAATAGAAATATATTAAAAACTATTATTAATGACAAAAAAAAGATTACTGAAACTATTTTTTTTTATTAAAACAGAAAATATAAAAGTAAAAACTCATTCATAATATTAACCATAAAAGTACCTAAAATAACAGGGTTTGATACTCATTCTGTCATAAAAATATTTTTTTTAAAGGGGTAGTTCACCCAAAAATTATAAGTAACCCACAACTTACTCGTCCTCAAGCCATCTTAGGTGTGTATGACTTTCTTTTTTCAGCCAAACACAAGAAGTTATATTAAAAAATATCCTTGCTCTTTCAAGCTTTATAATGGGAGTGAATGGTAACTGAGATTTTGAAGCCCAAAAAAGTGCATCCATCCATCAGAAAAGTAATCTATACGACTCCAGGGGTTAATAAAGGATTCTGAAGCAAAGACATGAGTTTTTGTAAGAAAAATATCCATAATTATTCAGAAGGCCTTTATTAACCCACTGGAGCCGTGTGGATTACTTTTATGATGGATGGATGTGCTTTTTTGGGCTTTAAAATAAAGCTAGGAAGAGTTTAACAATTTAAAAAGAGAATAATTAAAAATTTTGGATGAGCTAACCTTTACATTTCCCCCCTTTTTATATCATTTTTAGGGGCCAAATGGAAACCAAGTACCTCAGAGTAAATATGCCGAACTCCTCGCCATCATCGAAGAACTTGGGAAAGAAATAAGGCCAACATATGCAGGGAGTAAAAGCGCCATGGAGCGACTTAAAAGAGGTCTGTGTACAAAATCTACAAATCTGCTTTAAATGAGAGTTTTATCAAATGCACTGACATGTCATGCTTACTCAGCAACTCAAATATTGTCTTTATTTAAAGGTATCATTCACGCCAGAGGGCTTGTTCGTGAGTGTCTGGCAGAGACAGAAAGAAATGCGAGATCCTAGCGCCTCCTTCCTCGTTCTCTCCATACGGCTGAAAGAACTGTGTCTTCTATACCGTCACACGGGAATCATGCATGCCTTTCCTTTAAGGGGGATAAAACAATCAACAAGCGGAGCATTTATGTTACGAGTTGCGCTTCTCATCTGTGGTTTGGAGGGAATAAGGCACGACGCAGAGAATATATCATCCGATTATAAATGCAAGAGATCTGGAAGAACTGTTGCCATTTGAGTTGTTTTTATATATTTCATTTTCTTTGACCACATAGTATCTTTAAGAACAAATTAGCAAAAATGCATGTCCCACATTAGCATCTGCATGGCTTTTACAGGTTAGACTAGGTATGTGCTTTTAGAAATAGCTCTCAGGATAAGAAGGTCTTTTCTCCTCGGACACTCTCATGGATAGCTGAGTTTTCTTTTATTTGGGGAGATACTCAAAAAGTATTATAGTGATGCCATTACTTTCGTCTTTATTTGTATTTATTACCTTGTGTAATACAATGTATTTTCATGTAAAGACAAAAAAAGGTCACTCTTTGGAATTTTGTATATCTGTCAATAAATATGACATTCATTGTGTATGAAATGCTTTTGTTTATTGTTTTGCAAAAGACTTGTATTGTACAATTTTAATATCCTTACTAAAAGTTAACATACCAGATTTTATTATTGCTACAATTAAACTGGTTTGATGATCCACCTAAACAAAAACATTAAGATAACAAAAAATTCTTACATTTTTGATGAATAAACCATATGTATTCATTATGCTTACCATAGTCATTTTTTAAGGCTTTATTGTGTAATTAATGTGCATGTTGTACAAATCCAAATAATGATGTAATTGAAGAAATATTTTATTTATTGTAAAGAAAATTGTGGAAATAGTTTGAATAAGCATAAAAGCTCGATGTGTTTGAGGCCTCATGGTCTATGTGGCTGTGATTGTAAAAGGTCAAGAGTGTCTGTGTGTGTGTGTGTGTGTGTGTGGACACTTGGCAGTTTACGCTTAGTCAGGGATTTTCCAGGAAACAACAGATGGCTGTGAAAGATTAAAACCACTATTATGAGGTGAAATAATTATGTAACGTGGAGGCTTCTCGTCCCTGGGAGGGAGTTGACTGACCTTGGAAAATGCTATATGTTGCTTTTGATAAAAGGGCTGACCATCGATTCGCTAGGTTTCCACAATTAGAGAAGAAAGGAGAGAGAAAGTGAAACATAATGGTGGGAAACAGGAATTAAGTCACTTGGTTATTGTGAAATAACAGATACGAAAGGGTATAAGAATGATGCCCTGGCCAGAGATAAATTCAGATGTCCTCCTCCGACTCTTGAGCTTCATTTGCAAGAAAAAAAAGACCATTTCCAAGACATAATATAGCTAATAAGCACAAATTAACTAATTGAATTTTGTAAATGTATAATTGCATTGTACATTTATTGTACAATCTATAACTTTTCTTTAATTATTTTGGCAATTCTTCAGTCGCTTTTCACTTAAAAGGGGAAAAAATAAGAAATTGTAATTTTTCATTAAGAAAATAAGTATATTTTAGATCCATTATGGTTTTTTTAATTTGTGAAAATATTTTCATGACAATTACGCACGTTTTCCCCGCTCAATTATCAGTATTGTAATAAATGTCTTTTTTAGTTCAAAAGTGATTTTCATTTATATTAGGGCAAACTTTTTTTTTTTTAGGTGAAAGCACTTTATTTTAAGGTGATGTAGTTACATTGTACTTACTCAAATAAGTGCTGAGTAAAATTAATTAATTTACATGTTTGGTTTAGTGTTAGTTACTTTCGTAACTACATGTAGTAACGTTACCTTAAAACAGTTTTACCCTGAATTATTATAAAAATAACGTGGTTATTATCAAAACAATCTGGTCCCAAAAAGGCTTAATTTTCTTTAAGCAAAATAAAATCCTTAAATTGTTTATTTTGAATACTAACGGAAATAAAACCCCGGCGTTTCCTGACAGGTGAAATGCAGCCATGTAGTGCGGGTTACTCAAAAGACCAATCAGAACCACTGTTGTGGTCTCAAAATGCGCAGAATCCTGCAAAGGAACCAATCACAAAGACTGAAGGGACGTTGACTATTCATGATGGCCAATCAAAGCACGCCTTTCGAACTTATTCGGCCAATGGCGTTTCGCGGCGCAGTGTGTCGTCGTTGCTTGCGTAGCTCAGAACGTTAGAAGGTTGAGCGAGTAGCAGTCAGTGACAGATGAAGAGAAAGAAAGAGAGCGCGCGCGGCACATGAGGAAATGTCAAAATGGGAGAACAAGTGATGATAAAAAGGAACAAGTAAGTGCCGCGTTAATTGGCGGTTATTATGATGGTAACGTTAACTGTGTCAGCGCTTGTGTTTGGTGTCTCGCGGGATGCAGCTGCAGAGGTGATGCGCGCGCGTGCTGTGTGTGTGTTACAGGAAGCGCCATAGCGAGAGCTATCTGTGTTTTGCTGGCATGTCCACATCTGTGAACCTGCTTCACATCTTTTAGAATAAATATGCGATAAAACACCACCAGCTAGGTTTGTAAGTCGCCAAATTTGCTTTGTATTGTTTCTTGATCTGATGACATTATGTGTGTGGTTCTGGCTTTATGGTTTCATATAACTTGCTGTTGTTCTCCATCCAAGTTATTAACAATGAATGACATTTGCTGTGTGCATATGTCAGACTGCATATAAACCGCGTGTGGCCATGATTTCCTGACAGCTGGCTTCTTGTTTATGCCTTAACCCTAAAAAATAATATAATTAATTACACGTTATTTTCTAAGTTCATGATAGTCGTGATACATCCTTGTGATGTAGCTTAAACTCTTGGTTGTGTGGATTTTTTTTCTCTGCTGCATGTATTTAAGGATTTTGCATATTGTATTAGGATGAATATGAATAGTAAACAAACAAATCCCTTGTGAAAAATAAGTGTGCTTAATCCTATTTAATCATGTGCACTAGTATTGTACTTCTAATCTTAAAAGTGTATATATATATATATATATATATATATATTGTGTGTGTTTATATAAAAACTATGCTTACAGATAATATAATATTAATAAAATTAAAGGCCACTTAAGTGTACTTGAAAGTAGCTTTTTATGAAAGCTTTTTATGACTGTTTCTTAACTTTGTAATGGTCAAATTATTTTTTTTTACATTAAAGTACGTTTTAAGAAAGTATATTTTAAATGTACTCAATTGCAGCTTCATCACGAATGTGTTATATATTTAAATACATAAATTTTTAGTAAATGTCCGTTTTGTTAGACAGTAGAGGTAATTACGAAATTACATATAAAGATGTACTGAAGTCCTACTTATGTCAAAATTAAATATAAATGTAAATAATTTCATTTAATTGCAGGTAACATGCAATGAAGTGTTATAAAATTACATTCAGTCTTTAAAGTATATTATTTCTGTAATAATTAAGTACTCTTTTTAAAAGAATGTAGTGTACATATTACATATATTTTAGGTCCTGTAACGGGCCACAATTTTTAATCAATGTGTTTAACTAATTTTAATCAGGCAGTGGTAGATTTAAAAAAAAAAAAATGCTTAATACTCAGTTTATATGTGTTATATGTGCTGATGCACAGGAAAATAATTCTAATTTAAAAATAGGCTTTATTTTCTTGGGTGTGTGTCTAATTAGTTAAAGATCTGGGCTGGTAATTGAAAGCTTGCCGGTTTGAGCCCTAGTTGTTAGTTGTGTCTTCTAGATGTTTTATCTCTTACGAAATATATAATATTCTCCAATTAATTTTTTTTTATACACAGCGCTCGCATACAGTCACTGTACACGGCTGTTTAAGCATGTCCACAGATGACAGCATCTCTGAGGACGTGTCCAGCTCTGTGGCTTTGAGCCACGATCAAATCAGTGCCAATGGTGGGAAAGAGAGCGAGGCGTCCATCGTCTCCTCTGAGGACACCGTATCGGGTCTCCCTGAAGAAGAGCACTCTGCGTCCCACCCCGAGGGCTTCCTTCAGGCCACAGAAGGGGCAAACCGACCCTCCACCACACCAGCATGCAGCATTTCCAACAAAATAAGGTCTGTTTTTTTCATGTGATGTTTACTGTTTTTCATTTTACAAAGATGCTGTCATTGATAAGCTGTCTTAAATCCCTCTGGGTGTCTTGCTCCTCATGTCACATGCTTTAGGAATCTGTGTCTTCGTACTGAGGAGGAGTTCAGCTCAGGGAGAAGTTTACCCTTCATCAACCCAAGCTCTCTAGAGACCCTCCGAGCCCTGGTCCAGGAGATCCAGAGCAGTGGGGAGACCGACCCTGAGATTTGGAAGAACTGTGAGGTGCGCAGATGTCCACACGGTCTATTCATTCCCTCATGTGGCGTTATGAAGCAGCCATCGTCTGTGGTCTCCCGTAGGAGTCGAGCCGACAACAGCAGTCACTCTCAGAGCTGGGGAGAACATCCCACAATGCAGCTGATCCCTGACATCAAAAATTAGATAATTTAAAATTAGCGTGAAATGAAAAATCACCCTATTTATTTTCTAAATGCATATTATAGATCTTAAAGTCCCCCTTTAGTCAATAATTTTATCCATTAAAACTCATCTCTGATCAACAAAATTACATATTTAAATTCTTCATGCCTTAAAATAGCTTGAATGTAACTCGACACCCTTGCCTCATTTAGTATACGTGGTTCTATGAATATGCAAATGAGCCCCGCCTCCACTCACTCACTCAGCTCAGAGAACCACTCATTGACGATCACACGTTGATCTGATTGGTTACAAGATAGTTTGTGACGTCAGAAACACCAGCGATTTCAAACCGCGTTTTTGAGACTGTCTGTCTGTCTTTGGTTCACTGCAGTTTTAAAGAGAAAATACTCAGCAATGTTGTTGACTTGTGCATTTGCACATGGTTTGTCTTAAAGCATATTTAAAACACCACATAGACATATAAACAACATTAAAAACTTGATTTTCACCACAGGGGAACTTTAATAGTTATGCACAGAAATTGAAGATTTAACTTAGCCGAAAACTGAAACCAAAAACAAATTTAACTAATTAATGAATTAATCAACCTTTGTTTAATAATCAACCCTCATTGTATATAAACGTTTACATTGCACATAAGGCAATTTTTTACAATATATAACTATAATCAGGGATGTAGTGGAGGCTAAACGCACGTAAACGCCGTTTACGCACCTCCCAATATTCGGAAATAGCGTTTACCCACCTCCAAAGTGCGTTTATCCACCTCTAAATTGCGTTTATCCACCTCTAAATAGCCTGTAGTTCCTAAGACATTTTCAATTAAGCTTATGTCGTTTTAGTTTCATATTGTTCATTATTAGTTTCACAGGTTGTTAAACCTAAGACGAACTCTTTCATATTGCGCTGCATTACTGTCAGTGCTGTTGACGCTCGCACAGCTCTCGAGGAGGAATACACACATGAGCGCAGCACACACACTCTCAGTTAACAACATATACTGCCTAATAAACATCTTAATGTGGAGTTTTTATATTTGTAACATATGTTAAGCAACCTTTAAGTATTTTTCCTGAACACAATCACGATTGAAAATGTGACATTGATTTCCTACAACAGTTCAATAAACAGTTACAATTAAGTCACTTACATTTTAGATGCAATATTGGCTGTTTTTGTTGTTTCAGCAGCGAAAATAGTTCCAAACAAAAATCCCAGCAGAACCACGGCGCATCTCACAGGAACACTCACCTGTTTTCATTACTGAAGATTCAGCATTTTGAACGAATCGATTGAGTCAAAGATTCAATGACTCATTCATAAACATCTGTCTCATTTTTGAATGAATCAACCGTTTAAACGAATCGTTTGAATTAATGAATCAATGACTTTAGTGTTATGTTTAAAAGTATCATTCTTTACATTTCTTATTTGTATATTTAAATCAATTTCATAACATTATTTTATGCAATTGTAATTGTTCAGTATAAATGATTTAATTTGATCCGCCCTAGGGTAACAGCCCTATAGTGTCTTATTATTCGAAATAATTAAATTTATTGATCAAATTTAGGAATTTGAAATGAAAGATGAAGCATACATTTAATAATATTGGGGGAGGGGATGCCCTTTAAAGGAGCAGATATTACAATATGCCGCTTTAAATATCAAAGCTGATTGAACACTGATGAGAATATAGTTTCAGAATAAATGAACACACACAACAACAAAAAAATCTGGACAAGCTACTTTTTTACTCGGACAAGTGAATGACAGATTTACTTGTCCGAACGACAAGAGTATGAAAAGGCTTAATATCAAGCCCTGCCTATAAGCAATGTCATCAAGATACACATACACCGGTAGGCAGTGGCCCACCTTACCGGGTGACCACGTCGTGGTCCACCAGAATTTATAGTTTACCCACCTCTTTTTTTACCACTACACCTCTGACTATAATGAATGTGCAATGTAGGGCACATCCATTTATCAAAATGCTGCTCTCTAAAATAATTGTTTTTTTTTTCCCTAGCTGACTAACGGTTCTTTTTTGACAATCTATTACACTCGGATTTATGTCACAGTACAGCAGAACATATATTTACCTACTTCTGTTTCATCGCCTCTTTAAAAATGTTATATGCTGAGATTGGCCACACGGCAATCACCTTTCTGTTTTTTGTGTGTGATATTGACGGTAGAAATTCCACAATGAAACCTCTACTTGCTCATCTAACTAAAACGCACCAATTCGTCTGTCGTATCACTTCCTTCGTTTGCAGCCACAGATTCTGTTTTATGCTTTTATTAAAAAGCAGACAACATATTGACTGTTTTCTTACTCAAACAGGGCCGGTGCTTCATCTCTTTCAGTTGGTGGAAAAGCAATATCAAGAACAAATCCTTGCTCAGCAAGAGCAGTACCAGTGCCAAATACAGGTATGTTCCTCAAAGGATCTGATTGGACTGTTAACAAATTATGTGTGTTCATTCAAGTGTCAAGTGCTTTGTATCTGATCAGTGTGTTTAATCTGGTTGTGCTAGTCTAATGCCGGGGACACACTTAACCACTGTAAGGGTAATTATGAATGTAATTTGATACTTACGACTGATCATGCTTAAATGCACCAAGTCGCGTTCAGTCGTTGTTCATAGTTGGTGTTTAAAATCTGCTGCAGTCGATGGAAACAGTTTTTTAAAGGAACACGCCGACTTTTTGGGACTTTAGCTTATTCACTGTATCCCCCAGAGTTAGATAAGCCCATACATAGCCTTTTAATCTCCGTGCGTGTCGTAACTATCTGACGCACCCACCGCTAGCCTAGCTTAGCACAAAGACTGGAAGTAAATGGCTACAGCTAGCATACAGCTCCCAATAAGTGACAAAATAAGCCAACATTTTCCTATTTATGTGTTGTGATTCGTATAGTCACAGTATGTACAAATAACAAGGTCATATGAGACACAGCCATCTTTTAACTGTATACATACTGGGAACTATATTCTCAGAAGGCGAAGCACTGCTACTTTGGCGGAGTGATTAGCGCAACACCCTCACCACGGGGCTTCTCAGGTGCTGCGAGCAAATCACTCCGCCCAAGTAGCAGTGCTTTGCCTTCTGAGAATATAGTTCCCAGTAGGGATGGGCGATATATTATCGTTTGCGATATATCGTTAAGATTTTTCCTCACGATAAGAATTAGTCTTACCGCGATAATAACGATAAAGCCTATGACGGGACCCACTCGCAGCTCCCGCGCATGGCGGAAGGCGGACGTGAAGCTGAGGTGAAGTTTATCGCTAAACGAGTAACTACCTCTACAATCTGGAACTGGTACACACAGATAGATTTTCACCCGCCCATCTCGCCGAACACTGACTGAGTGCTTGAGAGTTTCGCTCTCCGTCGTCAAGTGGTCCGTAAAGCCCACTATATCAGTTCATCTCAATGAATACACAGCGTATTTGACGCGCAGTAAACACTAGTGTGACGCGCACGACTTGCTGTCACTGCTGAGAGCGCTCAGTGAATGGTATCGTGTCGCTTGTAGTGTGAACGCAGCTTGTATTGTGTTCAGTTCAGTCTTAGAATGTTTCAGCTAGTCGTTAAGTGTGTTAAGGCTTGAAACATATGCCATGCATTTCTGCTAATGAACATGCTTCTAGTTACACAAACTAGATTTAAAGGGATAGTTCACCCAAAAATGAAAATCCTGTCATCGAGACAGTTCTTGCATGGTTTCTTCCAGCTCATACAGGATGAAATTAAGGCGTTAGTGCAGTTACAGAACCGCCTAGTCAGCACACAGACACACTCTCTGGAGCCCGGGAAGATCCACAGGCCTCTCGAGGACCCAGCGGCTGAGAACACCTACACGTTGTCGGCTCCAGGACCTCTGTCACATCCCCAGCTCACCGTTCATCCTCAGGAGAGCTCGGAGGAGGGCATGGTTACCGTGCTGAGCAGCGGATATGGGACTCTCTCCGCCTGGGAGCATGGGTTAGAAACAGGGAGGCCTAGTTCCACTGAGGGACGGTATGAGGCTCTGTGGTCCCCGAACCAGCAGGATGGCAGTCTTACACCGTCCCCTGTTCCTGACACAAGCCCACTGGGCCAGAACCCGCTGAGCAAAACCATCACAGCCAACGACAAACTCCAGACGCCTGCGACGATCACACCTGATACCATGACTGATAAACGGAGAGTAATAAGGTAAAGTTGCAGGTGGTTAAGTATGATTGGAGTCATCAAAACGGAAATGATACAAATTAAAGAATGGGAATTATATTTGTCTAACACTACTTTAAATGATTTTAGCATGAGCCTTTAGATCAAGTTTTTTCATCAACATGATAAATTAATAAATTTAGTCAAATGTGATTAACTTTTAGATTAACTATAATCTATTTTCTAAATGCATATTATAGTTATGCACCGAAAACTGAAACCAAAAATAAATTTAATCATTTCATTAATCAACTTTTATTTAAAGGTGCCCTATAATGTGAAATTGAATTTATGTTGGCATAGTTAAATAACAAGAGTTCAGTTCATGGACATGACATACAGTGAGTTTCAAACACCATTGTTTTCTCCTTCTTATTTAAATCTCGTTTTTAAAAAACACCCCTGAAAAACAGGCGAATCTCCACATAATACCGACTGTGACGCAACAGTCGGGGATCACGCCTCCAAAGATTTGCATATCCCACCCCTCAATGACAAGCACTGCACAGCCGAGTCATCAGAGCAAGCGAGGATCAGAGAGAAAATGGCAGATCATGGAAATAAATGTTATGTTCCAGGCTGTGCAGGGGATGTGAGGACTTTTCATACCCTTCCCACAGAAAAGAAATGTCAACAAGCGTGGATGATGTTTATCTATAATCGGATACCGCAACAGTTTAATTCGAAGTTGTTAGTTTGCTCTGCCCATTTCACCACGGACTTATTTTAGAACCTTGGACAATATCAAGCTTCTCTCAGCGTCTCAAACTGAAGAAGGGGTAATTCCAACTATATTCCCGCAACCGGTAAGTAGTGATTTTATTAACGATAATTTACACTGTGTTAGACCCAGCGCAAGATCCTAGTACAGTAATAGCAAACTCCAAGTAACGAGCATAGCTGCTACATAACTAACGTTAAATAGGCTAATTCTCAGTGAATAAACTATACAGAAAGCGATCAAAGAACAATCCACACAGCGCGAGTTTATCACTGCACAACGAAGCTCTTACTGTATGTCATCATTTGCATTAGTGAAAGCATGAGAGAGAGAAACTGCGTTGTCTCGCGATCAACAAACTGTCATCTGCTTTTGCTCAATGCTCATCACAGCAACATTTTATGTGATGGGAATAGATCTAAATACTTTAAAAACATCTCACGATTCGTTAATCTCGATAGCTGTAATAGTTAAAACGTATTTAACAGCAGTAGTGAAAGTATTCGAGAGAGTTTCACGTGTCTCATTTCATATGCAAGCAGGTCAGCCAATCACAGCAGTGGCCTGTTCTCACAGCAGACACGCCCCTTCAAACAGAGTGTTCAAATCAGAGACTAAAATCAGGCTAGGAAAAATGCCTTTTATTTCTAAAGTATGACTATTTTTGATCTAAAAAACATACTAACATTATAAGGGCAACCCAGAAAACATTATTAAATAATTAAAAAAACCATTATAGGGCACCTTTAATAATCAACCCTCATTGTATACAAACATTTACATTGCACATAAGGATGTTTTTATATCTTTTTAAATTATAAAATTACCTTTTTAGTTCAGTTTGTTTTTGAAAAATAAACATTTAAATGGTGGCCGTAAGAAATTGTTTTCATGACTGATTTATTTAAACGCATTGTATAATGAAGCCGGGGACTCACTTAACGACTGTAAGGCCGATTATGAATGTAAAATGATACTTATGACTGATCATGCCCAAACACACCGAGTCAGAGACAGCCGCATTTAGTCTGTGTTCACAGTCGGTGTTTAAAATCTGCTCCAGTCGTTGGAAACAGTCTTTAAGTGTGTTCAGTTCAGCCTGAGAATGTTTCAGCTAGTTGTTAAAGGGATAGTTCACCCAAAAATTCTGTCAGTAATCACTCACCCTCATGTTGTTCCAACCCCGTAAGACTTTCGTTCATCTTCGGGAATACAAATTAAGATTTTTGATTAAATCTGAGAGCTGGATCACTCCTCCATAGGCTTCTAAGGGATTGAAACTTGCCAGCCCTGAAAATTTATTAAAGACATCGTTAAAATAATCCAAGTGACTACAGTGGCTCAATCTTAAGTTTATAAAGCGACGAGAATACTTTTTGTGCACAAAAAAACAACAAAAATAATGGGTCATTTTTGGGTGAACTATCCCTTTAAGTGTGTCCCCGGCATTAAGTTATCAAAATGCTTCTCTCTAAAATTATATTTAATAATAATGTTTAAATAAATGCAGTCAAATGTGTTTAACTTTTGACTATAATGTTCAAATGCATAATAAATAGAGCCTTTTGTTGTAGTCAGTGTTGTGATCATTCACTAAAACTAAACTATAAAAAAAAATGTATTAACTGAAATAATTTAAAATCTAACTTATGATGAAAAATAAATAAATAGAAATGCTGCCTTGGCAACTAACTGAAATAAGTTTAAGTACTACAATTACTAACTAAAATTAGATTAAAGCTGAAATAAAAATAAATGAAAACTATTTAGAAAGTTATATATACAAAAGCGTAGCAAAATGGCTAAAAAGTAAGATCAAATTAAAAATGAAAATTGTAACACTGGCTTTAATAAACTCTGTTAAATTGTTTTAATAACATTAATAGATACAGTTGTTTTGTGTTGATATGTGTTGTGTAGTCAACCTCTGACCTCCTGGGCCCAACGGCAGAAACACAGACCGAGAAAGAGCCGAACAGCACAAAACCGGACGTCACATGTGGAGGAGCGAACGAAGAGCACAGCAGGAGCAGGATCTCCTAAAGAGCACACAGATCATCTACCTGATGTAAGCAAACATTCATATTGAAGGATTGTTTATTTTTTTGTAGTTTATTTAGATAACCATGGGCAGCAGGGATGCATGAGATATCTGTGAGCATATTGGTGTTGGCCATTAGGAAGCTTATTTTTTTACTCATTTAAGCAGCAAACTCTTCTTTGAATGTCTTTACATCTTTCCGTTTGTATATAATATTTGATATCGGATTTCACTTTCTAAATTTAAAGGCAGAAAAGATTCTTAATTGGCCAAAATTTCTTTTTAAGGTATAAATTGTCCATCATTTGCTGTTTCAACAATAAGACGAAGCATCAGTGTTCTCCTTATAACTTTTGTTATATGTTCATAGTTATATGAACATTACTTATATTCATAGAGGCCTCTGTGCATTTAGAAATTGCTTTCTGAATTAATGAACATCTTTTTTTTCTGGCTTTACCCCTAGCGTGGATGCAGTGCTGGCTCCATGAACCCTTTGCCTCTAAGGAGAAGTGACAGTCTGGTGTCTGAAGCCTCAGGTAACACATTTCACTGAGAATCAAGCTCTGCTGTCTGTCTAACAGCACACTGGAGGGATGTGATTGTGATCGGAGGACTTGGTGGAAATAGAAATGTGTTATGTTACGGGGTTTTGAATTGGTGCTTAATAAGACTGAAGTTATTTTTGATATCTGATTATTGTGAAAAATTGCCGTTAACATATTCTAATTCTGTTTGATTTTTCAGGCCTATCTTACTGGAAACTGGAAGAGAGTGAGTTATACCGCCCTCTACCTGACAACTTTGAAAGTGCTTCCTTCGTCCTAATGCAGGTAAATTATTGAATTAGTTTAAAGTCGGTAAACTCGTTTTTTAGTAAGAAAAAAATGTAGATGAATATTATTTTTGGATCGTAAGATACCCTCCCTTCATATACAGTTTGGTGCAGTTGATGATATTTAAATGGCAAAAACTATAAAATTCTGATCCCTTGTAATGTAAATCAATGAGATCTTTATAACAGCATAGCAGACTACTTGCATAAAATGCATATAAATATCAGTTGTCACGTTATATCTCCCAATATGTCTTAGTAAGATGATATTTAAATGTTTAGTTTTATGATCAAAGCTCTATAGTTTTATTATTATGGGGGGCAATACAATGATGATTGAGAGATGTTCCTAAAAAAAAGCCTGATGGATCATATTTGATACTCACATTTTAACATGATTTTTATATTAAAAAATCGTATGGACATTAATCAAGTAAACATAAGCTGCTACAGTCCACTAAGTGTTCATCTTGAAATATTACTAACAGTAACAATATAAAAGTTATTCGTGATTACTTTATAGAAATTATTCATATGTTTACTTTATAGAAATCAGTAAAGATTGCACAGCAAAACGTAAATGTGGATGTTTTTACAATTATACTAGGCTTTTAGTTGCTAAAAAGTATAAGCTATCATCAGGCGACATAAGGCATATGGAAGATTATGTACTGTACAACAGGTTTTTAAGCAACGATTTGATAATGTTGATAATTTAGAGGGCTATAAGTCAAATATGATACAGTGGGCTTAAACAGGATAAGTCTGTCCTGCTGAACACAGTGAGCTTTGCTCCACAGACTCAGTTGTTATTCTGTTGTACACAGACTCCAGAAGAGAACCGTCTGTCTCTGCGGGAGATCTACCAAAACAAGAGAGCGGATCCCAAAGGCCACGAGTGGGACTCCTTAATCAACTCGTCCACCTCGTCTCCTCAGGTCAGAGCAGAGCCAATTAAGACAAGAATTAATTAAGGAACACAATATCTAGTGTCATCCCTCACCTGTTGCTCCTCTCCCAGGTGTTGACTCTGGACTCCACGTTGCATGTGAAGCACTCGGATCGCACATCAGGCTTCACGTCGCCGTCCCACTTCAGCAGCCCGTCTGCGCAGGTCCGGGCCTGTCCTAGCAGCAGCGACGCGCCCGTCAGTCCCGACTCCATGGCCCTGCGCAGCCACAGCGACATCGACTGCATGTCTAACGCCAGCAGTCTGTCTGCACAGCAGGCGTCTCCCTCCCCGTCTGCGCTGAGAGCAAACCAGGCCAACAGTGAAGACGAGGGCAGCCACACTGCCACGGTCACCGTACAGCCCAGAGGACCGTCTGCTCAAGAGATGTACAAGCTGAACAGAAGCAGCCCAGGGACAGGCAATGGGAAACTGGAGCGGAAGACCTCGCTGGAGGACCCGGTTGTCCTCTCACTGTAAGAGTCCTGAAAATCCCCCTAAATTCAACATGGAATGCCATTTACAATGCATTAATATCATTGAATTATTTTAAATAGCTTGGTCACATAAATGCATAACGATCAGTAGAGCTGGGTATCGAGTTTGATACTTTTTAGGCATCGACCGAATTGCTTTGAGGCCATAGAGTATCAAAAAATCTTCAAATTTTGATACCTAAGGGGTTAATCTAGTCAACCTCAGTGAGGCAATAAGCATGCAGCATGATTGGCTGTGGCAAAGCATCAAGGAAAAACACTATTTTATGCCGGTTACTCCCAGAGACGTAGTTTAGAGGCTGTAGTGTGTAAGCGTCCCAACCGCCATAGATGAAAATATGTGGAAACGATCAAAAGTGTGTCTACATTTTACCGGACTCGATGCCAACTGCACACAATGCAATATTTGATAATTGCTGCCAAGACCAGCAACACGACAAATCTGATCTTGACACTTGACAGTGTACGGAATAAACTTAAGAGGAGAAAGTTACTCCTTCGACTGTAAGAAGAACTAGAGCGCGTCACAAATATAACCAAAACTTGTAGCTTATAGGATACTTGCCTCACAGACATGAGAAATAGGAGGGTATATGCAGGAATCCTGAAGTTAATTTTAACACCTTTTCAAGACTTTTTAAGACCTTCTCAATATTTTTTAATACCTCACCACCACTTCAAGCTGTAACCATTTACATCAGTGATACTTTTAACTTAACAGTTTTAGTTTGTGATAAAGACTATAGACCACTCTGATACAAAAAAATCAAATCAGCTGGGATAGTAAATCAAAGCAAAGTTTATTAAAACTCTTTGAAGTCTGGCATTTCCAGCCAGGACGCTGCAAATTTGCACTTCCCCATTCTGTTAATGCGTTCACCAACCTTTTCTTAAAACATTTCGGTGCGTTGTAATACGCATGATTTTTTTTCCCCAAACCACTTCAGCGGAAATCCCAGTAGCTCCTCATTGCAGTACACGAGATCCGGGGGGCGGAGTCGGATCCAGATTAAGGGGTGGGGTTGGGTAGGTTTAGGGGTGGGTTTAGGGATAAGGGGTGGAGCTGGGTAGGTTTAGGGGTGGGTTTAGGGATAAGGGGTGGACCTGGGTAGGTTTAGGTATGTAAGGTGAGAGGAGTCGGATCTAGATCCGACTCCTCCCCGTGGATTTCATGTTCTGCAGTGAAAACCATCTCGGAAATCCCGCCCTGCAAGCGATTTCATTGTTTAGGTTACAGTGACGGGTAGGTTTAGGGATCAGTGTTTGGTGTAGGCAATCAGTACAGTGATTGACATGACAGAGAGGCAATTTACGAACGCACCCAAAATAGCCTTGTTTTTTATGTACTGTTCGTTTTTTAATAAAAATGACTAAATTCACACACTTTTACGATGTTTTTGGGACTCAAACTGTTGGACAACTAATTCAGAAAAAATACTTTCAAAATGTAAGACTTCATAAACGGGTGATAAGACTTAATACTTTTTAAGGGCCTTAATTTTCCCAAAATTGATTTATCACCTATTAATACTTTTCAAGACCCCGCGGATACCCTGAATAGGCATATAGAAAGCTTGAAATGTCGTCTTTTTAAACAAAATAATTTGAATTGAGAACAAATACTCTCTGATTATGTAATCCAAATGACAGGTGCATTTCTCTCTATAGGCACGTGTTCACTACACTGCAGAGATGACCAGTCAGCATCGTCAACTTCATCTTTGCAGCCAACAGTGACTCAGAAAACACTAGTTTATTGATAAACAATTAAAATGTCTCCTTGCAATTCTTTCCCGACACATTTATAATCAATAGGTTACTTTTACCAGTGCTTTGCAGCAAGCTTTATAGGTGCGCTTGAGCGCGAGGCATGTATGTCTTTGAGTCTGTAAAAAAAATCGAAACTGAAAAAATAAAACCAAAGTTTTTTTTAAGAAATCATGTTAAAACAGATTTCATAAAATTGATATAGAAAAAAGTATCGTTCAGAACCGATAATCTTTGACCGATACCCAGCCCTAACGATCAAACACTATTAGTCATTAGTATTTTCCCTTACCATATGGCCTTGGTTGCATCAGCAGAATTATGTGAATGTTTGGAAAAAGTTATTGGGTTCCTATAAAAAAAAAAAATTCTTTAAAATAACATGCACTATTCATGCTCCTTATAGTTGCATCTAGGAGGCGTTTACCAGTTGCTTTTATTCAGACTTACAAAAATGTTTTAGCATGTATGAGCAGGAAATTTCTGTGCATTCATTATTTGGGACAAATCCAAACTTTTTTAATGGTAGTGGAGCTTAAGATGTTTACGGATAATCTTTATTGAACCTATCCCATGCTATTTGGTGTATCCACGAACATCTGATGTGCCACACTAACTCCTCTGGTTGGTCTAATCTTGCTAGGTTGAGACAGAAGCTGAGAGAGAAACATTCCCGCCACATAGCCGATCTCAGAGCGTACTATGAAGCAGAGATCGATGCCCTGAAGGAAAAGCTGGATCTGGGGAATTTGCCTCATGACATGGAGAAAAGCAACCAGATCCTACTTGAGAGGTGAGAAACAAGACGAGGCTATTTGTAGGATTGCATAATACATTCAGATTGCCATCCACCAATATTAGCAATTTTTTGCTATCAATATCTGTCTGAAATATTAGTCTATCTGCTTATATTATTTCAAACAGTAGGTCTGTTTTATAGTACATTTTAATGTTTTGATGCCCCATTTCTTTACAAACATGTAAAATCTACATGAGCAAATTCCATATTGCTTATTACTAGCCAAACATAAATATCTTCAGCCATTATTTCTATATTTGTGCATTCCTTATATTTGAATATGAAGTGTCTGCTTCATTGTTTCAGACTGCATAATGAAATTCAATAAGCAAATAATGAATAACTAGTAGGTCTAATGTGGTATATTGATATATTTGGCTCTTTCTTCAGCCTGTTTTCTATCTGCGTTTACATCAGCACACTGAGTCTGGTGACATCTGGTGTCTGGTGTTTATCGCACGATAAACACTGTCATCAGCGGAGTCCGATGAACTCTGACTGATTGTGTCTTTGATCATCGTTTGGCAGATGTCAGCACCTGGAACGAGCGTTAACAGAGGCAAGCACACGCATCCGAGAGCTGGAGATCAAAAACCACCTCTTAGAGAGACAGCTGGTGAGTCACCGCCTCCATCTAAAACAGGAAATACATCAGTGGCTCGTGTTCGAGTGCTTCTAGTCAGAAAAACAATATTATAGAGAGAGTTCACCCAAAAATTAAAATTCTGCCGTTAATCATCCTCATGTCGTTCCAAACCCATAAGACTTTCATTCATCTTTGGAACACAAATGAAGGATCTTTTTGATGAAATCTGAGCATCTATTGACAGCTATGCAACTACCTTGCTTAATGCGCAAGAACAACCCTCTTGCTGAAGCTCAAATGTGTCGCTTAACACAAGAATGAACCTCATTGGTTCTCGCGGGTCATGCTTGAGCTTCCATCAACCACAACTGATGTGTGTGTTGATGAATGTTTATATGTGAATAAAAGCCTAAATTCAATCTGTTCATCATATAAAGCGATCAAGTTTTTTAAAAAAAAATTGGATTAACCCTTTATGACCTGCCATAGAACAATTCCACCAGAGTATGTCTTTGTATTTTTACATGCTGTGCTGTCATTCTTTTGAGCATTTTCATACGCCATACATCAAAATAATCCTTACACTCCCAATTTGTAGGCTATGTTTGTAATAAATCAATAGTGACTATATAAATATCTCAAAAGTGCAATAAACAAATTTTTTTTTTTTTACATATTTTATTCAATACAAAAAATGGGTAAATGTCAACCTCAAACTTGTCAATGAGTCAGAATTCAGAATTGATTTGAACTGTTTACATAAATTAGTTTAAGATACACTCATTTTTACACTCATTCAAAAAAAAGGCGTGTGTGTGTGTGTGAATGTTCTTGTATTTGTGAATGTCTAAAGGAGAAAGAAATGATAAAATAAAGCAATATTAAAAAGACAATAACGATATAAGGAACATATAGCAAATGGGAGTCAAACGGGACTCAAACGCATGGTCAAATGACGCAGCGTGTGACGTCACAACATGCGACACACCCGGGGTCATAGTGCACAGAACGTGATACGTCAATGAGCCATCGGAAGGCGTAAATATCAATCGCAGATCTACAGAACATGTGTGCAAAGACGTGCAATGCATTTTTGTGTTTTTGTTTTTTTGTAAACGCATATTACGCAGTGGGCATGTTGGAGGCTTGATCTGAACATGTTACATCTCTGGTTTTGTATGCAAAAAGAATGATCGAGCTAGCCATTCGGTTTCAGTTTCTATAGGCTTTTAAACAGACACAGGGCGCTCCCGTCGGTCTTAGAGGGTTAAACTGCTCAATTCATATTCGTTTTACGAACTCTTTATGAACTTTTTGAAGCTTCAAAGTGGTAGTTTGCGTAGCTGTCAATAGAGGGACAGAAATCTCTCAGATTTCATCAAAAAGATCTTCAATTCTTATCCGAAGATGAACATTTCAACAACTCAAAGCTTCTTCCCCACTATATGCTGAACATTTACTATGTTGGCTCAAGAAAGTCAATATTTTGATGCACTATTTAAAATGGTAAATGGTAAATGGACTGCATTTATATAGCGCTTTCATAGACCCAATGGCCACCAAAGCGCTTTACATTTTGCCTCTCATTCACCCATTCACTCATACACCGACGGCGGTGTCAGCCGTACAAGGCGCCATCCAGCTCGTCGGGAGCAGTTGGGGTTAGGTGTCTTGCTCATGGACACCTCGACACTTGGTAAGGTGGAACCATGCCACCGCCGCCCCTGAGGGTTTAAAGTTAAATTTAAGCTTTCTAGTGTTTTCACCTTGACCCCCGGTGTTATCGGTAAGACCGTTGTTGTAAGATTATATACCGATGTGAAAATTTTCTTACCGTGACGTCCCTAATAATAGAGATCGTGAATGACTGGAAAAGTGGTCAAAATGTTTTTAAACACTGTGCTATCCTAAAGTTTGTGTTTGTGGTCCAGGCGAATGGCCGGAGCGATATGATGCAGCCAGTGCCACAGTCCAGACCCTGCAGCAGCGCTTAGAAGAGGCCAAACACAGCAGCCACGAGAAAGATGCCACCGTGATCAAACTGAAGAACCGCCTGCGCCAGCTGGAGGAAGCCATGCAGAACGCCTGTAAAGAGGTGGATGAGAAAGAGGCCCGCATGAAGAAAGAACACAAGATGCTACAGGATGTGAGCCATGCAGAATCCTTTAAACGTCCCTTATGCTGTTGTGTTACACCGTCAAGTTCAATGTGATGATGTGCGCTTTTTTTTTTGGCAGCTCCTCCACGAATATGATTCATTGAGAAGGGAGCATGAAGGATCGAAGGTGAAAGTGTTTTTAATCTGACACCATGACACAAATCGACTAAATGAATACAAAGTGCACAAACCTAACAGGTTTCTTTCCTAACAGGACAAGCTGGTCTCAACTGAAAATAAGCTCTTTGATGCCAATGATCAAATATGTGAACTGAAAAGGTAGTCTGATTTCATTTTAAAAATCTGCATTTAGTATCATCATATGAACGGCTATTTTATAATTAAAATTAAAATTTATATTTAACAATTGCATTGCATTGTTTAATTTTCAAATGTTATAATTAATTGTTAAATGTAATATTTTAACAAATATTAAAGCAAAGTCATATATTTATTTTGTAACATTTAATTATAACAATTATATTAAATATAAATGAAAATGAAAAATATGTTTTTAATATGCAGTTATTTTGTGTTGTACAGTTTGTTAGTATGATTATTACTATTATAATTCATCATATGTACATGTAATATATACAGTAGTGGCCAAAAGTGATGAAAGTAATGAAATGTAAGGAAAATATTTTATATATATATATATATATATATTTTTTTTTATTTGATTGAAGAATAAAACACCTTGGTTAAGGTGAAAATATAGTTATATCTGAAAAAAAAAACAAAATTGGCACACAAAAAAAGCAAACTACAGCTTCAGGTTTTATTTTACTATGCAAAACAAATGCATTGAAAACCAAAAAGCTCACAAACAAAGCATACATTGACTAAAACAATCAGTTTAAATATTATTTTGTTGTTTCTTTCTTGTTTTTGCATATGTTCATAATTTGATCGCTTTAGCTTGCTTTGTTTGTCGATTAAGGGAAAAAACTAGATGAACATCCCTAATATAAAAGTATGCTTTTATAATGACAGCCTGGCCAATAATTATGTCGGTATAATTTGTCACTTTTCATTGCGTTGTTATCACAAATAAAACAATTGACTCCTAGCACAACTACGCAATGTGCTTACAAAATCTTTACAAATTTTAATAACATTTGAATAAAACGAGATGTCAATTTTCCTAGGCTGGACTTTTGGCCACTACTATATATAACATGGGTAGTAATATGAATGCTATAGTTATAAGGAAATATTATATTAGTATATTAAATATAATTGTATTTACTAATATAATATAATTTCCTTTTGTGTACTAACTAGAGATCTTTAAAAATAATTGTTTATGAATTTCTCTGGTTTTGAAGGGCCATCTCTAAGCTAGAAACTCAAATCCGACAATTGCAGCATGAGAATCTGGCCAAAACACGTCAATCTCTTCATGGAAACTCACAGCCGTCTGGAGCGGGGTACGAACTAAAAACATCTTCATCAGGGCCTATGGGTGCTTTCACACTTTCCCTTTCTTGGTTTGAAGCAGAGTTTGATTGCTTCTCCTCCCTGTTCCCCACTGGTCTCTGTTCACATTATATTATTCTGGTCCGAACCATGATATGCTTGCGTCATCAAGCTAAGCGTTTATCTCATCAAGCTATGCGTTTTATCTGCCGCGATTGAACTGCAAATGTTCTGAAGATCACAGGAGTCCATTTCTCTCTGCTTGCAGTCAGTCACGCTTGTCAGGAAAGTGAGTGATAACACACACAAACACACAATTTTTGTGAATCAAATGTCGTCGTAAATCATGGTCCTTTTACGTGATTTTGTACAATTGCTTTCATATCAGCAGCGAACTATACCAGAGGTCACACAGTGTTTCTGCAGGTCTTAAAGTCTTAATTCATCTTTACACAAATAAGGCCTTAAAAAGATCTTAAATCAGAGCAGAAAGTCTTAAATTCATAAAGTTAAAGCATTAAATGTTGCATGCATTGACAAATTTGAATATCTTCCTCATTTTTTTGTCCTGTTTTCCAAAACAAATATCTAAACTGCCTTAAATCAATATTCATTTACTTGAGATGCAAATGTAAAATGAAATCTTGAAAAATTTATTAGTTTATGCTTAAAACAAGAAGAAATATCTGTCAATAAGTTATAAAAACTTCCCTTTTAATTAAGTTGAGTCCCTTGGTAGATATTTGTTTTTGTTTTAATCATAGTCACTTATTTTATGTAATTTTGCATCTCACTTAAATGCGTCTTGATTTAAGAATTGTTTTTTTGTTAAATTAATTAAAAAGTAATGGATATCTGTTGAAAGTATTTTCAAACTCTGAAATGTTGCTAATACAACTTGTGTTTCTCCCTAAACATTTACTTATAGAGAACATATTGACGTATTGTGTTCTCAATGTTCATTCCTTAAGTGTTCTTTACTTGGTCTTAAAAGGTCTTTAAAAAGTCTTAAATGTACCTTCATAAAACCTGCAGAAACCCTGTTACATGAACCGTACCACACAACCCTCATTAGCTGTTCTGAAAAAAGCGTTAGCATTAACCGTATGAACTGAACCGTGACGTCAGGCGAGCACCAAAAGCGCTAGTGTGAAAGCACTCTGAAACTGTTTTTTTTTTTTTCAAACAATGAAATTGATGCACTTATTATCACAGTTATTATTGAAACTCACAAATTGAATCTTTCCAGTTTGTTCCACCACCCTGATCTTCTGCTTTCACCAAGTAAAAGGCAGCGAGACGTAGATGTCGGCATGAGGAACGGCGTTGGTCTCTGGGGTGAACAAACATCTAGAGGGTACTTCATTATTCATAGTTCTACACAATATTAATTTCTTTACCATGCTGTGCTGTGGCACGTCTACTTTGAGAAGGTGATTTGTGACTTATGTTCTCCTCTGTCATCAGGCGTGTGTCTCCACCAGAGAGAGAGCAGACTCCGGGTCACTGTGAAGAGACGAGGAAGAGGGATGTCGCACTGACGCCCATGATGAAGGCCCTGATCCAGATGGAGGACACTAAAGCCACTGAGGGACGTGTTCTGCACAAGAACGGCTGCAGTTCGTCCAGTATGTCTCGAAATTCTCCTTAATAAAACTGTATTTGAGCTTGGGATAGACTGAATGGTGTCCAAGTACCTTCTGCAATGTTTTGGGGAATGTACTGGAAATTGTGTAGCTTTTGTGTTGCCTTTTTTTGAAACGGTAGTTAGCTACACACACTACAAATAATTAACAACAACTAACTACAGACTGAATATTCTTAAGGAGTTAATATATTTAAATGATATAAAATTATTATTGTTGCACGAAAGTAATGTGGGTTTTAATTAGGGTGATAGCATCAGATTTAAACACACAAATTAATACTAAAAACATACAAAGTAATAAAACAAAATGATATATTTATAATAGAATTGAAAATGTGTATTTGACAAAACAAATATTTGTCTATTTTTTATATTTATAGACTATAATATTTACACTACAATTCAAATGTTTGAGGTCAGTTGGATTTCTTTTAAAGAAATTAACTTTTATTTAGCAAGGACACATTAAATTGATCAAAAGTGACAGTAAAGACATTTATAATGTTACAAAAGTTTTCCATTTCACAAACTGTTCTTTTGAATTTTCTATTCATCATCAATCGATTTTTATTTATTTATCATGGTTTCCACTTAAATATGAAGCAGTACAACTGTTTTCAACATTGATAATAATAGTAAATGTTTCTTGAGCATCAGATCATCATATTAGGATGATATCTGAAAGATCACGTGACCCTGAAGACTGGAGTAATGAGAACAGAAAACGGTCATTTTACATTGCATTGAAATAATACTTCACAATATTACTGTTTTTACTGTATTTTTTATCAAATAAATGCAGAATTGGTGAACATAAGAGACTTCTATCAAAAACATTACAAAAATGTTCCAACCCCGAACTTTTGAAGGGGGTTCTACATATTGGGTATTTTAAGAGCCCATATTTTGATTATATATATATATATATAAATATATATTTTTTTACAATAGCTATTATCTACAAGGAAAGCTACTAATACTGCTATAATACTAATACTGTAATACTGCTGAGCTACTAACCCTAATCCTATCAGTTATTTAGTTTCTTTTTAATATTCTCAACTCTGGTAATTTTTATTCTGTGATGTGTTGCAGGGTTGGCCAGGAGGAGGCCTACGGTGGCTTTTGTGGAGAGTTCTGTGAGGGACGCGGTGGAGGAGCGGAGCGGGGCTGTGCTGAGGGCCCAGAGGAGTCTCTCTCCAGAAGGACACAGGTCATCATCTCTGCCCCCCAGAGCACAGAGAGCCAACCCTTTCTCCACACCTAGTAAGTGACCCAAATCTTTAGTATTTGAGTTTCTCACAGGTTCGCGTTTTTCAAAGTTTGCGCAGAGCACTTTTTTTTTTCAAAACCTTTCAAGGCTTAGCCTAGAAATCTAGACGCACCCTAGCGGCAGCAAAAATTATTTTGCAGCAAAGTGTGGTCTAGCAACTCTCCGTTGGCATTCGAGCTGGAAAAACCAAACTCTGGTCAGGCCAATCACATGTGTATATAGTTGGTGGGCGGGCTTAACACAATGACGGCAGAGTTGTGACGGTTCCGCGTGATTTCCCTCATTCCCTGATGCTTGAAAACAAAGAAGATGCTGCTGGCGAACAGCGGTCTTTCGAATCGGCTTTTGCTGCGATTCTTGATGACTTGGAGTTAAGAGAACGTCACTTAAGTCATTCTTAAAAAAGGAAGATGTGTTCGTAGTTTACGGCAAAAGTTTAATATATCAACTAGCTCCGCTGGTGGAAAAACGCATGGGACTCACACAGCCACAGCCGTTCGTTGCTCTGGTTGGTTGTAGCGCGGTCCTATTGCGTGCCGAGGGAATTTGAAAGACAACCGTTTATCCCGCCCCTCGGTTTGAGGTATGCCAATTGTGAGTTCCCAGACCTAACATCTTGATGTAGGTCTGGCTTGCACCTTGGAACTTATTTCAAGCTTTGCGTTCTCGAGCCACCAGGCACTGTTGTTGTGCGGATGAGCGGGTTAAAGTGGCACTATGCAGTTTTGGCAATTTCTTCGCTGTATTCTCGCTTTTTGCTCACAGGTTTCTCTATAAAGCTCCCCCTTCAGCTTCGGAATAGATATTTGACAACACTGTCGTAAAAACTCGTTGGCGAATCTCCCCCCTCCCATCTTGTCCCTCTGGCCATGTGCATTTGTTTTCAAAGAAGCCGGCAACGCTTGGAGCCATGTCCACTGAGGTACTCTATGTATGAGACACAGCAGGCTAGCATATAAATGTTGAGGTAGTGTATTGTGTGCAGTGCCGTAAAGCAATTTGTTTCATCGCGAGAGCTGATATAACTCGATTCTTCCTAAAGCTGAGGCCGGCGGCTCACCGAGCCAAAGTTGCAAGGGTGTTTTTTCTGCTCACAGGCACCAGGGGGAGCAAGACGGCCACCATTCAACCCGAAAAAAGTCATATAATCATTCCAGTGACTCCGAAGCTGTTCAGTTAAGCTAAAAAAACTGCAGTGCCGCTTTAAGGGTTTTCTTTAGACGTGTGTGTTAGCGGCCTAAGTTAATAACTAATGATCTTTGCAACAGAAGTGAATCAATCCAAACTAACTTTAGCTAAACAATAACTTTATTCTAGAGCTGCTGTATAGCCAAACCAATCTCTGTTACTTTAATTTCCTATTATCACTGTAAAGCTGCTTTGAAACAATCTATATGGTTAAAAGCGCTATACAAATGAAGATGACTTGACTTGAGTGTTGGATGTATGATTATGCCATTTTCAAAGTAACTGATATAACTTTTTTTATGTTAGCAAAGAGGGACACGTTACTCATGCCTCTCTCAGCCAAGTCCAGTCCTAAGCGCTGCCCATCTGAGAACTTCTCCACCGCGTTGGGTCACTCTCTTCCATCCCAGGAACACCTGCAGAGCCGGTAACAGTTCTGTCCTGCTCTCTGATCCACTTGCCATCCGCGCTAATCATGTGATTGTATATAATGTGTCTGATGTGTCTCATAAATGCCTTGTTTTTTAGGGTCGGTTTTGGTTTTGATCAAAATGATGTCAGCTCCTCTTTACCGTCCCATCCAAGTCCAAGGAAGAGGTTACAGTTCAATCCTAATGAGAGACTGGAAGGTATTGTCACTTTCTTTTTAGCTTTTAGCTATCAAATGTGGAAATCCTAGAAGAAGAAACAGTGATTCTGGCCACATTTTACAGTGCTTGGTCAGGTTTTTTGTTTTGTTTACAGATATACTTTTTATACTTCTTACATATTTTTTGATTTGCATATAATTTTTTTTTTGCATACTTTTATTATATATTGCAAATGTAAAGTATATGGTATATATTTTTTCTTTATTAAGAGATTAATAAATACTTTTATTCAGCAAGGATGCGTTAAATTAATTAATGTTTTTTTAATAATTTAAAAAAAAAAGTATAATGTTACAATGTTATGTTACAAATTCTGTTCTTTTGAACTTTCAATTGATCAAAGAATCCTATAAAAATATTTTACCATGGTTTTCACAAAAATATTAAGCAGCATATACTGTTTTCAACACTGATATAATAATAAAAAATGTTTCTTGAACAGCAAATCAACATATTAGAATGATTTCTGAAGACTGGAGTAATGATACTGAAAATTCAGCTTTGATCACAGGAATAAATTACAGTTTACTATACATTCACATAGAAAATGGTTATTTTAAATTGTAATATATTTCACAATATTACTTCAGATATGTGTAGCTATACACACTCAAAAAGCTTTTAATTGTCTTAACCACTAATTTGTGGTCTGGAAATTAGCTAAATTTAAGCAAATGCACTACTTAAAAATGCCACTGCTGTCTCAGAAAAACATCAAAGACAGAACGAGGTTTTTGGCAGAATATGGGAATATGATTCAGAGTGGTTCAGCAGAGGTGTGTGAAGTGATGAATCGCAGTGAAACACGAGTTGCATGCCGATGCTCCACAGTGAGAAAAATATAATAAACGTATCTCTACCACAGTAAAGCATGGAGGAAGTGTCTCATTGTGTTTGGATGTGGACTCAAGTGGAGACTTCTTCCTGTAAAAAGCTGTCTGAAAGTTGCTGATGGCTTTTCCGTGCCAACAAGCTACTTTATCTACAGTATTCGTGCAATTCTTGCTAATTCCCTGAAAATGGTTAAGACCATTAAAAGACCACTATGATAAAACATACATACATGAACATCAAATGTATGAATGAATGAATGAATATATATATATATATATATTCATTCATTCATATATTTGATGTTCATGTATGTATGTTTTATCATAGTGGTCTTTTAATGGTCTTAACCATTTTACCATATATATATAATGAATTTTCAGAGCATTATTTGACCTAAAACGTTAACACTACTACTTGGCTACCCTGTAAGCAGTGGTATTTCCTTCAGGAAACGTAACTCTTGTGTGTATTTCCTCCTCAGTGAACCCTCAGTCCAGCGTGGGCTCGTCTGAGCCGGCAGAGAGCAGTGGATCTCAGGAACATGCGGTTGGGTCGAGCTGGGAGGAACCGGAAGCTGCTGTCAGCTCGCTGAAGACACACGACGCCGGTGAAGAGACGTCTCTCTCCTGTCAGCCTCGCATTCAGTCGCTGACTGACGCAGAGCGCCTCTTAGATGAGCTCACACAGGAAAAGCAGCAGGTGATTGTGGGATATTTCCTGTTGTTACACGGTTCTCCAGAATACTTCATTCGTGGCATTCTATTGTCAAATATTTTTAAATAAATAAGCTAAATAATTTAATAATGTAGTATAGTTAATAATGTAGTAAAACCAACCAACAAAGTCAAGTCAAGTCACCTTTATTTATAAAGCGCTTTTTACAAAACAGATTGTTTCAAAGCAGCTTTACAGAGATAACAGGAAAATATAAAGAAGAATACAAATTATATTTTTGAGCAATTTCTAAAAGCTGTCAAAACCAATGATTTATTTGCAGCTCATTTGTGTTTATTTAGTATTTTTCTTCTGGTCATATACACGCTGAAGTCATTAAGAAACTAGGAACTCTCAATGCTCATTGCACGTCTTAACGTCACATGAGTGTTTGGACGGCGTGTGACTCCTTCACAAGTCCTGCTGGTATGAGAGCGGCTGTAGATCGATGTCAGCGCGTGTTTCTGCTGTGTCCTCAGCACTACACATTACATAACCTGCCTTTACAGTGCTGCTTGTTAATCATATCTATTTTTAGCCCAGGCTTCCCTTTTCCTAATCACGCTGAGGAGTGCTAATTCAAAACCCTGTTGTTTAAGCTCAGCTGTTTCCATCCAGCAATCTGCTGAGTGCTGTGACAGTTTCCTCGAATATTTATTTATTTTCCACAGATCGAGGCAGCACTGAGCCGGATTCCTGGGACCGGGGCCCGGGTCACGTTGCAGACCAGGCTAGACGAGGTCAGAACACAATCGCTTTCCATTCCATGCATATATTCGGTTGTTTAGTCTGACGTCACGCGTGACGTTTAGCCTCTTCCGGGCCCAAGCGCTCCGCTCGTCTTTCAGATCCTAGACTACATAAAACCTTTTCTTAAAGGGCTTTTTTCGCTTCAGTGCCAGTGGGTGTTACTAGGGATTAAGGGATAGCACCCACTGGCGCCAAAGTTTCTTCATTCGTTTAAGATTTGTAACTTACCTTATCAACTGCCGCCATTTTCTCTTATATTTCTCGTCACAGGGAAAGCAGTAGATGACAGTTAAATGTCACTTGTTTTTTTTAACTCCGATCTATTTAAACTACACGGGAACACGTTAAAACTCCGGCGAAAGCTGTAGGTAGGTAGAGAGGACCCGGCCTTTGGACCCAGAAACAGGAGCGCTTACGTCACGACTTAACAACCGGATAGACCAAAAATATTATATCATGATGTGAGCAATTTTGTTTCACGGTATATATCACAATCTATGGAAGCTTGTTTCCACCACAGAATAAAAAAGGTAATTGTGACCTTTTTATCTCACAATTCTGACTTTTTTCTTTTAATTGCGAGTTATAAAGTCATAATTGCGTGATATAGTCGCAGTGGCGAGAAAAATGTTTGAATTGCGTAATAAAGTCGCAATTGTGAATTATAAATTCAGAATTGTGAGAGAAATTTGCAATTGCGAGAAAAAAGTAAATATTGCGAGTTTATCGCACGGAATTCTGACTTTATAACTCGGTAATTGCAAATTTATATCTTGCAATTCTGACTTTAATACGCAATTGCGAATTTATATCTAGCTATTCTGACTTTTATATTCGCAATTATGAGTTTATATCTCACAATTGTGAGAAAAAAAAGTCTTAATTGTGAGATAAAAAGTCACTTATCTTTCAAATAGTTTTATTTTATGGCGGAAACAAGCTTCCATAACAATTATCGTTGGGTGTAATGCGATACTAAGTAATTAATTACTGTAATTTAATTACTTTTCCCTTGAAAAAGTAAAGTATGGGATTATTCTTAATTATTTTTGTTATTTAATTGCAATTACTTCTGATATAATTGCGTTATATACTGTTTAGGGCAATGCTATATAAAACAATAGTGGATTTAAAGGAGCAGTTCACTTTAAAAAAAACTTTTGCTGATAATTACTCACCCCCATGTCATCCAAGATGTCCATGTCTTTCTTTCTTCAGTCGAAAAGAAATTAAGGATTTTGATGAAAACATTCCAGGATTTTTCTCCATATAATAGACTTCATTGGGACCCAAACGGTTCAAGGTCCAAATGAGAGTTTCAGTGCAGCTTCAAAGGGCTTTAAACGAACCAGACGATGAATAAGGGTTTTATCTAGGACCGTTCGAGTCATGACTCGAAAAAAGATTTGTTAATTTTTATGAACGAGTTCGAACAGGAGAGTCACGAACGCTCATCACAGAACAGAGCAAGGCGAGCATTTGTGCTTATAAAACTTAAACTTTTTTATTTATTTTTGAAATGAGCGATGGTTTGGCTAGATAAGACCCTTATTCATCGTCTGAATTGTTTAAAGCCCTTTGTAAGCTGCACTGAAACTGTCATTTGGACCTTAACCGTTTGGTCCCAATGAAGTCCATTATATGGAGAAAATGTGAGATAAAAATGGAGAAAATCCTGGAATGTTTTCATCAAAAACCTTAATTTCTTTTCGACTGAAGAAAGAAAGACATGGACATCGTGGATGACACGGGGGTGAGTAAATTATCAGCAAAAGTTTTTTTAAAAGTGTTTTAATGTAACTTTCTTTCTTTAAATACTTTGGTCATAATTTATGAAATTTTATATTATTTATTTGAAAATTAAAATAGCACTTTCATGTCTATTCTCTTTTGATATAATGAGTAGCTTGTAATGAATTACTTTTTGTAACTTACCCAACACTGATCACAGTATAGTTATTTTTGCTGGAAATTCAACCCCAAAAAAGTGTTTATATGTTACATAACTGTGATAATTACTTTTGTTAATAATCCAGTGAATTTAACACTTTACAAATGAAAGGCTCTCATTGTTTTAAAAAAGATGATTATGCATAACAAATGACCCAAATGTGTAACATTAAAACCGTTATGATGTTATTCTTCTCCCAGGTGTCCTTGGAGAATCGGCTAGAAAAGGTGAACCGTGACCTCGGATTCATCCGCATGACTTTAAAACGATTCAACATCCTGCGTTCTTCTGCCAACATATAGCCGACAGTGAACTGTCATGAATTATGATCACATGCAGTGGCTTTCTTTATTCTGGACCATATGAATTATTATTACAATGGAGCGATCGTTCCACTGTACAGACTCTATGTACATGTTCAGTAAATATTTCTACTTTTATTATAGGATCTATTTTGTATGTTTTATTACATGGTGAACATACTATAAAGTATATTTTAATAATGCCTAGATTTGTAAAAACATTTACTTTTTTAATGTCACAGAAATATGGAAAATTGTACTCATTCAGGTGAATGATGTAGATATTTTTAATTTTATTCATTTGCTGCTGATAAATGAATGGCAAAAATACAGTCCTGCAGGGCAGCTCATTTGCATATGTTTCCATTCCACTTGTGTCTTATGACTTTTGATTTAAATGACTCTTGAAAAGGTATATCATTTGTTCAAATGTCAGGTTTGTGTTATGTACATGAATTAATAATTTACATGATAACGTTGCCGGTGCCATATAAGAGCAGAGAATGATAGCACATATCTGATAAAAGGATGAGTAGAGCTGAATTGCCTTGTTGAAATCATCTCGTGAAAAGAACACAAACCCAAACCAGCACTGACTGTTTACACATGATTATCAAAGGTAGACCTCTGACATTTTCCAATGCAACACAGGATGTGCTGCTTACTTTGATGCATGAAATTTAAAATATGCTCTTCTCTGCTTTTCCATCGTTAGCTGTTGACAGTTAATTTCTTTTTTTCCTGTAGCTCATGGAATCTATTTAACTGTTGCACAAAAATGTTCCACAATTAAAACTGCATACGGAATAATGTGTTTGGCGGTGTAATTTAGTGTCAAGTCACTATGATGACATCTCTATTATGCTAGACTCTTGGTTGTTTGCTCAGATTGAATTGTGTTTGTATTCATCACAACTGTTTTAGTGTTAAAGGCATAATGCAGCCAAAAAAGGAAAATTCCCTTCTGGAAATATGTAAACAAAGAAATGTGTGCAATGCAAACCTGCCAGATTTGTATGTGGAAAAGCATGGGTGGAAGGCAAGATTTTCAGTAAATATGAATAACAAGAAGGTTTAGTTAAACAATAATGACTTGATTTATGGGTGAACTATTAAATTTACTTTCTCAGAATGGTCCTATGGCTTTAGTAGACATTTATAGTTGTTGTGTTTGTTTTTTGGAAAATATTGTCATCACTTATTCATGTATGAGCTTCTTTCTTCTGTTGAACACAAAAGATGATATTTTAAAGAATGTTGGTAACCAAACCGTTGACAGTAGCCATTGACTTCCATTGTTTTTTTCCTATTATGGAAGTCAATGGCTACAGTCAACTGTTTGGTTACCAACATTCTTTAAAATATCATCTTTTGTGTTCAACAGAAGAAAGAAACACATACAGGTTTGGAACAACTTGAGGATGAAAAAGTAATGTCAAAATGTTAATTTTTTGGCAGAACTATCCCTTTAACAGCTATAGTCTCCATCCACTTTTATATGGAAAAGACCTGCTTGGACATTTTGCAAAGAAAAATCTAACTTTTATTCCACAGAAGCATGAAACCCGCATTTGAAACGACATAAGGGTGAGTAAATGATTTTTAATTTATGGGTAAACCATCCCTTTAAATTTCAATCTACGTTAGCGCTACTTTTTGGCCAGCTAGTCCCCATCCACTTCCATTGTACATTGACATTTATCTCCAAAGACAAATGATCTCCCTTCGTGTTTTACAGAAGATATGGATTTTAAACAACGTGATGGTGAGTAAACAATAACAGAATTTTAATTTGGTCTCACCTCAACTTTTACAACAGCGATTTAGCTATCGCATTACGACAGGCCGCCGCCAGAGGGCGCTACAGCGATGGAAAAATAACGGCCTAGACTAAAGGAAGGGGAGAGGCGAATTTACCATCCAATGATATCGGACCAGAAATGATGCTGCTGCTCGCACTTTCGGTAAATATAGAAAGAAGGAAAGGACGTGTGCGCACCGAAAAGCTAGGTCAAGGTTTTGATAAAGAGCATATGCTTTAAATAGATCCACAGAACCCACGGGACGTCACGCAAATGCACGGATCAGCATACCTGTACAGTTTTTCTGCCTGCTGTTTTTAAAGGATCCACTACATCAGCTGCAGCGGATATAATGTGCAGGAAGCCTCTCTCCCGCTGCTCTATATGCTGAAAACAACAATGCAAAGGCAGTGACAGCCGAGCTCCAGCTCTAGTGTGGTTTAACCAGTCCTGTCACTTCCTCTTTGACGTGTGCATGTTTTGGACTGTCAGTTCAGTTGTACGTTTTATAACAACAGGACTTTATATTTTATTGCATGGAGGACAGTGTTGGCCTGCTTTGCTGTTTTATTTAATCGGATGAACCGGTAGCCAGCTGCTTGCTTCTACACAGCGCGAGGAAATTGCGTTGCAGCGACCGGCAGACACCTCGACCTGCAGCGGGGATGTGTGTGAGCTAAAGCCGCCGGATATTGATGGCCACGTTACTCTGATAAGAGCCGATTTGAGCTAAAAAGGTAAGAAAAAACAAAGCGCGCGCAATATATGTTCGCGCGGTTGTCACATTTGAAATATAATTCTCAACGTTCATTATTTTCATTTTAACGGCCGCTTGCGAGTAAGCTAGTCACACGGCCTTCATTCGTGACCAAAATAGATAATTAAACGCCATAAATCCTGATTTTTCTCAAACGGATTGCCCTATTAAACGAACCATTTGGGAGTTATAATGAGATTAATGTATGTGAGTCTTAAAGGGGTTAATTAATTGTGGAAGAGATTATTGTATTATTTAGATGCTGTAATTTTAGTCTTATCTACACTCTTTTACAGTTGTCTAGATTAGATGGGGTTCATAAATTGGCCAATCTTCACGGTAGCATGAATAGTTAATGAAGGTTATCACTGGCCAGTCAAATCACTTATCACAGTTTGATATTGTAGTCAAACTCCTGTAACGTTACCTGTTTTTATTAACTATTCAGTTTCTTGAGTTAGCATTGAGTTTATATATATATTTCATGGATAGTTGGCAATATATCTTTAAAAGGCCTTACTTATTTCTATTTTTGTGTAATTTATAGATGGACATGGAAATGGATTATTTTTTTCCTATGTGATTACCTCATGAAACCTTGTTATGAGATATATTTTAGATTCACAGCAGTTAACAATGTTCCCACAGTCAGGAAAAAACCTTCATATGGTGGGAAGGTGGCCTTTAACAAGCCAGGAAAGGCCAGTTACATTTCTGTTTTGAATATACACTTTTGAAATTATGCTAAGCTCTAAATGAACTTATTATACGTAACTATTATACATATGTCTTTGTAAATATAAATTCTGCAGTATGATTTTCTTAATGTGAGAAAGCTGTCTCAAGGCTGGTCGTATAAAGGGTACAGACATGACACTGTATTTCTGTGGGCATGATTTAATAATTGTCCAATTTTGGATGGTTGTTTCCTCGAAGACCTTGTTTGTCTTGGTCTATTGGATACCAAAAGTTAATGAAATGTTATAAATAACTTACATGGTTAAATATTAGAAAGTCCTTATGGTTTTGTTGCTCAGAGGCAAAAAGAGATTTGGGTTGTAAAACATAGTTTTGGATATAGTTTGGCTTATTCTATCCATCCATCCAGTGGTTGATTCTAATTTTTTTACATTTGATCCCAAGTCCTAAATATGTGGTTCCATCCTCGATCATGTCTTTGATTAATAAACATATCGAACACAGTCCTGCATCATCCAGTAATAATTTCAGTCTTGTCAAGATAATTGGGACGTTCTTCATGTCTTAATTGCAGGGTCACAATTATCTTGTCATGGAATTGTTAATTTTAGCTGCTATTCCACTTCGGAGCCTTCGCGCAGGACACTCCCTTTCGCTAACAACCTACATTTTTAGTTAGCGAGACCTCATAGTTTGCCATGTTCTTTTCAAGCACATCGATGGAGGGGAAAAAATGCTTCCCTGTATCTAATTATCTTGCCAAAATGATTAGGTTTGTCCTTAATGAATCCTGTTATGAAGCAGCCATCGTAGAAAGAATGAGTCAGAGTATTGATTGCCCCCCCGCCCCGGCCGGAGAACGCTTGCTAATGGCTGTGGCTCTGGCAGGGATGTATGGGTGGACGGTGGCGAGGCAGGCCGCTGCCAGGCTCGTGACAGCATGCCGATATGACCCCGACACCGTCAGCTGCGGGTTGTTGCCACACCGGAAAGAGAGGGAAGCGAAACAACGGGCCGACACTACACAGTTGCACCTTGTTATTTATAGCTACATAGTAAACACTGTAATGTATTCCCTCCAAACAAGGCAACCAAGCATGCTAGGGGCCACAAAGCTGCTATCAAACATACGTGTGTTCATATGGGCCAGAAAGTTTGTCATCCATTGTGATATTTCTGTGAAAGAGCCTGTTCTGTGTTTTCCTTACAATGGCTTTTCCTTGGGTAAAATGTTACCATGGTTTGAGACATTTTTACATTAATATTACATAAAAATGTAGATACATGAATGAATGTCTGGTAGCAAATAAAAGCAGTATAATATAACAGCTTTGCACAAAAAGCTTTAGACTTTAAAACTAATATGATATAATGTAAAGTGGCTTATATATGAACACGTGTAATTTTGCACATAAGTTGATTTTATGTTAATTGTAGTTTTTTTAAATTGTTCAATACATGTTCATTTTATAATTACTACCATATACAACCTACCTTTAAGCCGTGTCTACACAAAATAAATAGCTGAGATTTGAATAAACTAGAAATGCTCATCTGTGACACAGGTTTCAGTGGATGGGTTAGGTTTTTGGCTTGGTCATTCAATGTCAAATCAACCAAATTTAGGAAATCTCCCCGGCTCAAATGTTTGATTTTGGTAATATTTATATTCTGAAGAAACCCACAAATAAATAGCGATGAAAGTCAAAATATTAAATGTCATGGATGAATATGTACTGAGAATTTTATAAAATGATAATTTTCACCTGAGATTTGGAGCCAAATTACAGGGGGGTAAAAATGACTTTAGAAAGATGGCAGGAGCAGAGATCAGTAGGTCTATTAGTTGAATCTGTTGACTTTAGAAATCTTTGTTTCATTATATACCAACAGTGACAGTTCAAAAATAGGAAAAACCACTTCTTGTTTTTTTTGCCCCAAGTTTGCATTTCTGTAACTCAAGAAGTATTAAAGATATCTTAACATCCTTTTATATTCTGGTTCTCTTAACACACAATTCTTTTGATATCTTCATTTTAAAAGCCCTACATGGTTTAATCCTATAGATATGGTGTTTCATACGTGTGATATGACTGCCAGTCATTGGTGTACAGTGGAATCTGTTAACCTGTGTAACAGTAGCACTTTTCCCTCGAGCAGGCAGAGAGTGAAAACAGAGACGCTCGACCCTCTCATCTCATCAGACACTATATCTCTCAGGTGAGACCATTAATAAATGAAGTGTGTAGGTTTATGTGCGAGCGCTTTGTATCATGTTTAGTATAGCTTGTTCCGGATCTCCTTGAGTATTCTTGTGGGAGAATCATCTCATCAGTCATTCTGGCATTGATGCGTCCTCCTGTTCTATTTCTTGCTGGATTTTCTTGGCGAACGTTTCCACTGGGCACCACTGGTATCTCCGCGTCCACATATACCCCTTGTGCTCGGTAATAAGCGTACTGTAGCAGGAAATGTGTTGGTGTTGGCAGAAGAGCTGTGTGGGCATATGCTTGGGTGTTTTTATATAACTTACGGAAAGTTACAAATAACCATAGCATCTCCATCGACGTCTCTATTCCCTGTTCTGCTCATTAGTCAGCTCAGCTGATGTGGAAGAGTTGATTCCCACAGTCGACAAGAGGAACGATATCTGGATTTAGGTCTGTTTTAGATAGCTTGGATGAGGATCCGTAACCTGACAGAGTGATCGTGGGATATTAATTGAATAGTTCACCCAAAAATGTAAACTACTCGGCCTCATGTCTTATCGTACTTGAATTTTGTGCATTATATTTCAAGTCTTTTGAAGTCGCATGATGAATTGAAATATTTTCTCATTATTGACCTAAAATCTGCAGCTCTCAAAGCAAATATTAATTCATTATCATGGCTTTGAATACAGTGTCAAAGTCATATGCATTACTTTAAGTGTTGTTGTCACCTATGTTGGTTTTTAAAGGGTACCTATTATGGCATTTAAAATGTTCCTAATATTGTTCTGGGAGTCCCCAACAACAGTTTTACATGCATGCAATGACAAAAAACACTTTTGTTGTCTTATAATATGCATTTATTTTTACCTGATTTGCTCACCGACTCCCTAATGATTCGTTTGACGACTCATTTGTCCAAACCCCTCCTTTGCGTGACGCTAATTGGCGGTGATTGGTCAGATGACCCAGTCAGTTATATTTTGCGTTAGCCCAAAGCTTAAACATATTGATAAAGCACTGCAGTACTACAATACGCTTCACATAATTTCACATATTTCAAAAAACAAAAAAAATGACATTGGAGACCTAGAAGCTGCTGAGCGTAACTCTCACTCTCACACACCACACACACACACACACACACACGCACACACACACACACACACACACACACACACACACACACACACACACACACACACATAAAAGCAACAATTATTAATAGTACTTACAGGTTGTGATTCGGAGGAGGAAGCTGATCTAAATAAACTTGGTATTGAACCTCCTATATCAGCCGACTCGCGAATCCACACTTGAAAGCATTTGTGTTTGTGAAGCGATCGTCATTAAAATAACGCGAACACAGCTCAAGGTGGCTATACTTGTGTGGTATAGTTGTAAATATAAACTCTAGCCACTGAGTCTTCACATGCTTGTCCCTGGGCAGTGAAAAAAAAAGTTTGCTTTTGATTCGCACTTCAGAACAGAGTCTCGTCGACATGTTGTTGTCAGGTTTCTCTGTCTGCTCGGCGCGCGCACTGAGTGGGCGTGTCGAATTCAAATAACTTGTACAAGTGACGTACGAAAGCTAGAGAGAAAGCATCATTTGTCTATCGATTCATATCAGCGACTCAGAGTCGACTCTTACTTTTGAGAGACAATACGGTGAACTTTCATATTTAAAACTTTGCAGGATGTTTTTGTTCACTTAGATCTATGTTACACACTACATGAAAGGTAATTTTCAAAATTCCATGATAGGTACCCTTTAAGTGCTTTCAGAGGTCACCATAAAATATTGTTGTATAAACAATGTAATTGAAAAGACAATACAGGCTTGGATTGACATGATGGTGAGGAAATAATGACTGAATTTCATTTGAGGATGAACTTTCCCTTCAAACACATCAGAAGCCTCCGTGTGTTGAAATGTTACCATCCGCTGACCTCGTCCCAATTTCACAAATGGAAAAGTTGCATGGACCATCCCCGAGCGTTATTGCGCTCATGCTGCTTGTAACGTCAGTGTCTTTTGAAATTTTAATAGTGTTTGTCCGCCCCACTTACAGTAATAGACTTGGAAAGGCAATAACACTGAAAGGACCACTCTATTAGTACAGACTTACCTGCTTCAACCTCTTTTGTGACATCAGTACTTCAGGTTTTTGTTTGTGTGCGAGCAATAGCCGTTCTCCACAAAGCAGAGCGCTATTATTAATGAATGCAATCAGGAAATGGCCAGTTGGTCTTAATAGGTTCCTAATCTTGGTAACAAATGGGTCCGTGGTTCGTGGGGTTTGTGCCATTATGGGCTCTTAACGGCGTGTCTGCGAGAAGAAACTGTATATTTCTCACTTTTTTGCACTTGGAAGGACACTAATGGTATTAGGGTGTGTCCACGCCCACTTGGACTTTGATTGATGGTGTCGCCTCCACTGAACTTAAAGAAATGACTAATAAATATATGCTGGTGTAGGCGATATAATGTTTTTGCTGACAATGTAAAATGAATCAACATAGTAAATATTGCTTTGATTTTAATGTACAAACACTTTAAAATAAGGTTTTATTTGTTAACATTAGTTAACTGCATTAGTTAGCATGAAATAACAATGGAAAATATTTTAAAGCATTTATTAATCTAATTTCATAATACATTATTAAAATCAAAAGTTGTATGGATCTGAGCTAACATGAACTAACAATGAACAGTTTTATTTTTATTAACTAGCATTAGCAAAGATTAATAAATAAATGTATTGCTCATAGTTAGTTAATACTGTTAATGCATTAACTGGTTTACTCAATTGTCATTTAAGCTCCTTTTATGATCCATTTTTTCCCTGCGACTGACAAAAAAAAAATTTGAATATAAATTTCCATGAATCAGTGTAAACTATTCATTTTAATTTATTGATTAAAAACTCTGATTATATGAGTTTGCATCATTTCTCAAAAAGTCCCTGTAAAAAAATGTTCATGTATTAAAATGTTTCTGTAGTATTCATCTTTTTTAATGTATTAAAAGTTAGAATTGGCACAGTTCGCTTCATTTATTTTAAACACTAATCATGTTGGTTTTAATGATTCAGAACTAGGGCAGGAAAAACTGACATTGTGATATTTTGTTTTTCTACAATATATATTTCAAAATGGAAACAGTTTCACCAGATGATCAGCTCTGTTTGAAAAGAATGAATGATTGGGGCGATTAAATAGGGGAGTGAATCTGCATTGAAAATTTGTTGAAAATAATAAACAAATTACGAGCATATATATTCAGTAGAACAAAGATACAAATGAAATAAACAGTGTTTTAGCCTATGTTTGTCAGTTAAGTCTAACAGTATTCAGGTACAGAAATTGAATAAACAAATTTAAAATAACACTGCATCGTCTTCACTGTATAAATGAAATATAATTAATCTTTGTTAAACCTACAAATTGATTTTCTTTTTGTATTTTGTTGTTTGATTAACATTTTAATGACACATTCAGCAGCAGGTATTTTAGGCTGCTGTCACTTTAAGAACTAAAGCACGGATCCAATACAATGATCGCATTCGTTTTCTTTCTCAGTTGTTTACGTTCATGTAGGCCATAAGCGACTGTGTTTTGAGGATACTTGTGTTCATTGAGACAGGCTAATTTTGCATGTATGTGTCTGTTCAAGCGCAAATAGACGAGAAAGAGAACAGAATTCAATGGTCTCTTCTCTTTCACGTCTTCTTGAATGGTTTAAAATCGCTTGAATGTTTAAACTGACAGGACCTAAAACACGTGCAAATGATAAACTTTCACTCTATAATGGTTAAACTTTTCAGTTAATCCGAGAATCGTCGTGTGCCTGATCAACTACAATCCGCTGCGATGTGACTATCGCAGATGCGCACATCGCTAAAACGATAAATCGTGCAGCCCTATTCATAACTTTCGATGATACATAAATAAAAATATACATTCAATATCGCCAAAAAGCTGAAAATAGTCTTTAAATGGCATTTTTCTGTCTCTCTTACACACAATCTGTCATCAATTCTGATCCACAATCACAATTTTTCAATAGTTGTTGCTTTAAACTATTGTATGTGCAGGAGTTTGTAGACGAGTCCATTTTGTTTTCGTGTGAGGTTTGTGTTTAATCTCCTGGTTGTAAAATGATACAATATCAAACACCTGATGCAGTATTCAACAGTGTGATTGATTTCTCAAGCCTCAAGTTATGCTAATTTCACATAAAAATCAATGCCAGCCCAAGTCCTTCTGTTCTACAAACTGATTTTTCATATTTGCTCTGCCTTTTGAATATTTACACGCAGCTTAATGTCGAAACAGGCACGTTGCATCAAAACTGCAGTATTTCCATTTATGGTTTTCATCATTACCAGCTAATTGCAGCCAGAAATGTTAGCGGGTGTTTCTGACATTGCTGATAGTGTCTGTGGTGAGGTTTTTGGCTTCTGCGTTTCGGCAAAGTTCCTCTCTGAGTTGGTATCTGATAGGGTCAGTGGAATTTTCCCTCCTTCTCACACAGCGACCCGCTTACGCCATGTTCATCATTCTGTCGAAACAGCCTTGTAGCTCACTTGCTAAGCGATTTGCATTTTATTGTGAGGTTTTTAGATTTGCATTTGTTATCACAGCAGGTATTTGCAACGCAAAGCAATGCAGAAGAAGAATGAAGTGGCTGAGGAAAGATTGCCATTCAATTTTGTGCTTAGCATTAGCGTAGGTTTAAAATGAAATGTTCTCAGCGTACAGGTGTCATATTTGCATATAGTAATCCTTATCATTGCTTGCCTCGAGTTTGGGAGATTTTTCTTTAGTTCATGTGTGTTTGGTTGCCTTTGTATGTCACAGTGTTTTTGCATTTTTCCTCCTAGCCACGTTATTTGTTCCTCCCCATTACCCAACAGCATATCAGCAGTCACATCAGCTATCCACCTTATGAAACTCATGCATTATACTGCGAGCCCCCTAATGTGCTCCGCCAACACCAGCGACGTACCATCTCAGACTCCCGACGGAAGCCGTTTTCTCAATAGGTTTAATTTTTCCTTGCGACCGGACCCTAAAAAGGCTTTTTAATAGCTCAGAGTAGAAGCTCCGCATGAGATGAGTGGCTGACGATTATCTGAGCTCAAATCCCCGTGAGGTGAGTGATTTATTACAATAATTTAAAGAAACGAGTGAGCATGGAGGCGAGCCACTATCAGCTGGCCCGCTCTATAAATAAACTGCCTTTTCTCATCATCCGCCCCTCACGTCAAGGGTTTGTTTGCGCTTCCCTCTTCCTCCATTTATTCATGTGTCTTGTGTAGCGACGCGTTGTCTCCGACTTATTTGCCTCTAATTTATCTGAAGCAGAAGAGACTTCGGATGTTCTGATAAGAATTTTATGGTGTTTTCAAAAAAGCTACGTTGGAAGCAAAGCATGTCGCCCTTGTGTGCGATTAGTAAGTAGGAAACACTTTGGAATGGATTACTCTGTTTTGGCAGCGATGCACAGTATCCCTGCAAAAGTATTGTCCTTTACATACATACGAAATCATACATTTTTATTTTCTGAGGACATTATACAATATGTATAAACTACGTTTCGGAAGAAAAGGTTAGTGATGCTTTTTGATTTCAGGTGGCTGGTTGCCAGGGTGTTGCTATGTGGTTGTTTGGGTGTTCTGGATGGTTTCTAGGGATACACTGTAAAAAATATTTTAGCAATTTAGTTATTTCAACTTATTTTTTTAACTAGATTGTCCAGACAACAAGAAATTTTAAGTTTTCTTGTCCTCAACTTATCGAAATAAGTTAGTTAAACTAAAAAAAACCCAAGCAAAAAGATAACTCAAAATAATGAGTTAACTTTTTTTACAGTGTAGGCAGTTTTGTAAACTTTTCATTTTGAGTATTGATAGGTCTAAAAAAACAAGTACTAGGGGCGGTACGTGTCCATCATACACTGTTACGAAATTTTTTATCAATAAAATTATCAATAATGCATCAATGTTTTCGAAAAAGAAAGCCTGTTCTGGATGATACATCCTATATGAGATTAATCAGATATCCTAGATAGATACTCAACAAAAACGTAACATTTGTATGTTCACAATAGGATGCAAATGCAAGTTACGTCGTCCTGACATTTCCAAGCCATGACGAGAAAAGATTTTAACTCTTTCCCAACCATTGACATAGTTTTTCATCATTTACGACACAATGCTTCCCTGCCATTGACCAATCCATGGCAATCCATGTTTTCACTGCTATATGGTATTCATAGATTTCATGTGACGTCACACAGTGGAGCGGCCACCATTTGTAGGACCGAATTGCAACATACCATACAGTCTATCTGCTGTGCTGTAAACTGTGATAATAGGGCATAACTGGGGCATTTAATACAACACTAAATCATAAATCAGATATACCTGTACAACAGTGTTGTGCCTGAACGTGTTCAATTAATGATAGTTACATGAACTCGTTAATATTTTGGGCGAACGTGAACTGAACGTACTGAATTACTGCCTGATGAACGCGTTCATTCTGGTGTCTGTGAACGCACGCTCTCTCAGTTTAACTTCGTTCAATAGGGTGCCAGATTTCTATAGAGCCTTCCAGGGAAAACCCGGCTAAAACACACGTAAACAGGCCTTAATATGTAGCGAAAAAAACACCCAATCTGGCAACATCAGCCACAGCCACAAGACTGTGCGGTGTGTGCGAGTCACGAGAGAACACTGTTTCTGCACCACTGATCCAGAGTCAGCAAGCACTTTCATTACTTGATTTCAAAAACAACACATTTCAGCGTGCTAGATCACCTCTTATTTTACTTTTATTTATTTGTATTGGTACATCCGTGCCGCGAGATGTTTCAAAAGTGGTGGGGACATGGAGAGGGATTGTGTAGATGTAAATGTCAGCAAACGTAAAATTTGGCAAGTTTTTACTAGACTTTAGTGGAGTCAGCATTGCAATTCGTTTAACAGTAAATACGGATCTATACCTAAAGTATCTATTTTATTTAAATACCGTTGCTTTTCATCTGTGCTATTTAAGTGTGCAACATCTTTCCGATCAACAGGGAGAGATTATGCGATTTAACGCAAAAGGTCCTAAAGATGGCGGCCACAACAAAAAAGTCACGTGACTGAAACCCATGAATTGGGCGCTAGTACACATCTTCTGAATCTCCAGATCAAAACACAGGTGAAGAAGCAGCAGAAACAAGCGATGGATGCATTGCTTACGCACGTGTAAAATAACACAATCATCAAACATTACACAGCATTTAAATCAAAACTGCATAATGTTACAGAATGAAATGTCGACCCAGGACGAGCTGTAGGAAGCTTTGGGGTGTTGATGGACTCAATCTACTCCATCTATGTTATGTTTAGTCTTTAGATTTTCTCAGCTATTTGATCAAAATGTTGCTTTTTTTATGGAACTTACCCACATTCAAGTGTTGATAAAAAAAGAATCAGTAAGCTAGAATATATTATTTTTTAAAGCAGAGGGTCTGTTCTTTCTTTCTCTGCGTGTTTAGATAGTCATACAACAAAATATTTTGGGGGCCATGACATTTTTGAGAAAAAAAATGTGCGGGCGCAACTAAAAAAAAAAAAAAAAAGCTGGCAGGGAAAGAGTTAACGAAAACCTAGGCATAATCTTGAACAAATATGATGAGAAAAAATGGCACTACTGGATTATAAATATCATCAGTGTTTTTGGAAAAGAAAAATCTAATAGGAATATGACTGTCTCAAATAACCCAATCATAGTCAGTAATGCATTTGGGCTGAAACCGAATAGTGTTCTCATTATAATGTTATATAGACTTTATGGCAGTTGCACATCTTGCACGTATTTTCATGATTAAAGTGATTCCAGGCATCACTGCATGCTTTCAAATCACTTTATTTCATTTTTATGATCAATCGTCGCGGTCACGTACAAGTCCTCGAGTACTCGTGCTCATCCCTACTGGTTTCCCTCCAGTTTTTCTTCTTTTGACTTCCATTTATAAGATATATATTTATAAATATGTGTGCATAAAAAAAATGTTTAACTTGTTTTGTTGTCCACCAGGTAGATTTCTGATCACTTAGCAAGCACTTGTCTTCCCAACAAGACACATGATGATGTTACTGAAGGTTAGAGGTTTGTAAAAAATATTAGCAGATACCACTAATTGTTTACTTTTAAAGAATTAGATCTAACAAATGACACCTACAAATGTAATGGTGTTCACTTCATTCTAATGGCAGTGATGCCCGTATCAAATAACCTCTTTTAAACTTTGCTTTCGATATGTAAGACTTTTTATCACAATAGCCAGCAGTTGTAATATTCAAAACACTCCCTTGTTCTTTGTCCTGTTACACAATGTGTCCAAAGCAAAGGAAACAAAAGGAAGTCCTTTGTCACAGTTGTGTGCTCATGGATTTACCTTTTTATTAAAAATCCTGTTTTATTTTGCTGTGTTCTGATACGGTTGACCAGTGACGTGGGTCATGTGCGTTCAGAGCCAGCAAGTGTCAGACTCCTGTGTCTGCGTAATGTCGGCAGCGTTGAAATGCCAGAGGACTTCAGATCAATTAAATTTAACAAATTGCTGTTGCTAGATAGCTGGGTCGGTTACCAGAAACCTGCTGATGATGGCGGGATAACGGATGAGTGGCGTCGGTGCTCCTTCGGCAGGTCGGCTAGAAGAATGTGAAATGTCAAACATATCGAAAGTCTCCAACATGATTCCTGTTTTTGAACATCACAGGGTGAGACATGGATACTTCTTTTAAAGGAACACTCCACCGTTTTTTGAAATAGGGCTTATTCACATTCTTTCCTACATTTAGATATGTGTGCAAATGCATTTTTGTCTCAGTGCATGCATTGTTTTAGTTTGACAGGGTCGGCGCTAGCTTAGCTTAGCACAATGAATGGAATCCTTTGTTGCCAGCTAGCATGTCCTGAGTAAAAGTGATTAAAAAAAATAAACAAACCCACGTAATTACTTCTTGTGGCCTGCGTATTCACAACGAGTACAAATAGCGCTGCCGATTAACACTAGGCGATTTCCTAGGCAGATATTGACTTGGGACTATATTAGGGGGAAGCACAGGCGAAGCACTGCTGCTTAGGCAAGCACTGCTACTTGGGCGCAGAGATATCACGCAACACATGAAATCCCACAGTACCAGTGCTTCGCTTAAGCAGCAGTGCTTCGCCTGTGCTTCCCCCTAATATAGTCCCAAGTCAATATCTGCCTAGGAAATCGCCTAGTGTTAATTTGCATCGCTATTTGTACTCGTTGTGAATACCAGGCCACAAGAAGTAATTACGTGGGTTTGTTTATTTTTTTAATCACTTTTACTCATGACATGCTAGCTGGCAACAAAGGATTCCATTCATTGTGCTAAGCTAAGCTAGCGCCGACCCTGTCAAACTAAAACAATGCATGCACTGCGACAAAAATGCATTTGCACACATATCTAAATGTAGGAAAGAATGTGAATAAGCCCTATTTCAAAAAACGGTGGAGTGTTCCTTTAGTTTTAAGTGTGGTAAAAGTTTCTTGATTCATGTTACTAATTAAAATTTGACACTTAGTTACACTATCGTTCATAAGTACGATTTTTTTATCGCTTTTAAAAAGAAGTCTCTTATGCTTACCAAGGCTGCATTTATTTGATCAAAAATACAGTATTAATGGTAATATTGTGAAAAAATTAATACAATTTAAAAGAACTATCCGCGTCATTACTCCAGACTTCGGTGTCACATGATCCTTCAGAAATCATTATATGATATGATAATTTGCTGCTCAAGAAACATTTCTGATTATCACCAATGTTAAAAACAGTTGTGTTGCTTGCTTCATATATTTGTGGAATTCTTATAACAAATGTTTTTATCAGGATTCCTTGAATAGAAACTTTATTTGAAATAATTTTTTTTTTAACAATGTAGGTAGTGTAAATATTAAAGAATTTTTAATATGATCATTTTAAAGTAATATATGAATCCGTTAAAACAATATCATGTGGGCTATCATTATTACATTATTAAGTAACCATTATTTTAAGAGTTACCAAGTAATTATTGAAATAATTAGTGTTTAATAATTGAATGCAGATGAAATTAGCTTCGTCATCATCTTGTTATCATAATAGTTTTCAGTTTCCCTCCTGTAGGCATGCATATGAAATCAGATGTCTGGAACTGCTGCGCTGACTTTCTAACTTGATGCGTTGTCGTAATTGTACACGGCTTCGAGATGCCCAATCGTGGTGGACGCCAACCTTAAAGAAATCAATAAAGAGCTCTTAGCTTCCCTGCACAGCTTAAGGCAGCGCCATATGAAATGTCACGCATATCTAATCTACGGGCCGACCTCACATTAGCACGGTTAAAGTGAATTAATCTCAGAGGTCGATGTGTTTCTGGGAACTGCAGCGTGGCTTTAGTGAGCCAATATTCATCATTGATAGATTTCATTAAAGTGAATTGTGGTCCCACATTTTATTACGCAAGTTTTTCCAGTGCAACCTTTGCATTGGTTAAACAAGAACATGTTCTCTCAGATGTTTGAGGGAAATCTTGGTACATGCAAATAATCTTTAAAAGTTTTGAAAGATTAGTAACAGAATGAAATGAGCTCAAGCTGAGAGACTGTATATTTGCAAGTTTAAGGTCACTTTGTCTCTTTAAAGTAAAACAAAGTGGCCACTAATGTCTGTAGTTAGGATAAACATTAGAACACAATGTTCTCGGGAGCACACTAGACAAATGGCTTCTGTCCAGATATCTTTTGCAATTAAAGATCTAGTGATAAATTATAATGTAAAATATCACCTTTTGCATATTTTTTCTTTGGTTGCATGCATCACAAGTCACATTGTTTTACTGCACACTAGATGAATGTACCTTACATGTGATTGGAAAGTACATACTAAGTGTTGTAAGACAGTATAGCAATGGCAGCTTCAGCTCAAATTCCTATTTTTTAATTTTAATTTTTTATTTTTTTGGAAAGAGATCAATTTGAAAGATAAAGAGCACAAATTCCACTTCTGTAGGACAAGGGATTGTGGGTAGTGGTCGACCCAATAGGTTTTTCAGTGGCTCTTGTTGATATTTAGAGTCCTGGATGGCCGATATAATGCTGATATAGCCTAAATTATGGCACATTTATATGCACATAAAATTGCAAATTTGCCATTAAAAACCCATCTGACCACTAATTGTGAGTATTATTAGCTCAAAAAGCAAGCATGCATTCAACTATTTAGGATGGCTAGTATGTAAATTGGAATGATGCCAAAGTCTATGTTGCATTGCATGTGTAAATAATAATTGATTCGAAGTATTGAAATATGTAAGTTACTAGCAGGTCAGAATTAATGCCAGAAGTCCACAAAATTGGATCAGCCCTCATTGGTAAACATCAGCGCATTCCCCTTTCCCTTGTGTGTTTGTTTATTAAATATTTTAGCTAATTTAATTATGCTTTCAGCTACTAATGAGAGTGTAGTACTCTCTGCAGTCTTTTAAATGTTTACCTCACCACGTTAAATTTATTTTGACGATTCTGCAGATTTCCCTCCAAAATGAGTGCGGGAAATGCAATAGATGTTTTAAATATTTTACCTCAACATTGTTTAAATTTGTTCCACAGAATTCCGGTAGATTTCCCTCCAAAATCACTGCAGGAATTACACAAGTGTTCAAAGGCTTTATGAGGTTGGTGTCATTATGTCAGTTTCAACGACACCTCCCTGTTCATTTTTTCCCCATTAATTCTCTTTTATTCCATTGATGCTGCGTAATGCTTATTGACAGTCCTGCGCTCATATTAATCTGCAGATGTTCCTCTCTCTACCGACTGAATCTAATAGCTATCAGTCAGTCTGGAAGAATGAATGCAAACAGGAGGGGGCGGAGCCTCTCATGAGCACAGTTAGTGGGCCGTCCCTAAGCTGCTTTCATCACACCAACTCCAGCCAATCCCATAACAGCCTTTTGCATTTCCATGGCAACAGAGCTTTATAGCCCCACAAGAGGTGGATACAGGCGAAACGGCAGAGGAAAAAGGTTGCAAGTGAGAAGGAGATAAAAAAAGACACACATTTTTTTTCCCCTTCACGGTTCCCCGATGTTTTTAACTGGCAGCATTTGATGACATCTTCATTCAGACCAGAGGATAAAAAAGCTCAACAATGGTGGCAGGATGCTAGAATGCTTCTGTTTGGGAATGGGATTTGGACCGGCTGCTTTCTGTCCATTGATCGGATCAGCTGGATAGACGGCATGATAAGCGCCATCTAACAGGTAAACTGTCTCTGCTTGGACAGACGTCTTGAATCTCAGCGCCCGGTTCTCGACGCTACTGATAAACAGGTGTTTCTGGAGAGGACGGAGAGTTTTCCGAGGGCTCAGTTCAATCGGCATGTTTTCCTGTTTTTGATCTGAGTCTCTAAAGGAATGCTCATCAATCCCACAGTGTTTTCACATGCAAAATCATCTGTGATGTCTCTGCTGTGATTTTCGGCGTTCTGAAGACCCACCTCAACTCGCAACTTAACTGATGCACGCCTTGGCGTATTAAGATGGAGGTTCGAGGGGGTGTCTTATATTCAATGATGTCAACATTTTAAGTGTGTGCATTATAAATACTGTTAGCTCAAACAGCGTTTCCTCATATGTCTATATTTAGATAAATACAGGTTCTCTACTAGGAGTCCTTTCAATCAAAAGCCTGTTGAAATGTCACACATGTGGACACTTGACACAAACAAGCGATTACCTTTTTCATTTCTCATTTAATGCTGTACGATAATTAATATGCCATTAAATGTTATTGCCCCCTTTTTAGTCGCTCGCATACTGTATTTTGCATTTAGCTTCCGAGATGTGCTTAAAAAAGATATCGGATTGTGGTGTCCGTTTGTTTGGACACATCGGTCCTGGGAAAGCGGTCTCAGTAGGGAACTGTCCTCTTATAGACACTTGCCAACGGGAGGAATTTTTAGAAACCCTCCAAACACAATTATGGAAAATTACATCTGATGCGAACTGCAGTGCATGTCTTTTTTGTTGTTACAGATCGATGACAACACATACTCGAATGTATTACGGTATCATTTTAACCAGCTGGTGAGAAATAGGAAGATAATGCGCTGAAAATCCCTCTCTATAGTCACATATGTCAGTGTTCATTCATGACACGAATGAATCCCATAGTGCTTGACGTGTTTTAGAAAGTCAGTATTGGGGATCCGGGTGACGGCAGTGGTGTGGCATCCAGACTTACTGGTTTCAGTGAGAGTAAAGATGTAAATTGTAATGTTCTTTTAAGTATAGGTAGATGTGTTTTTAAGGAAGCAGGCTTTGTCAGTCTCTGGCATGCAGCAGAACGTCTTAGGCCTTCATGATAGTTATCTTTGTGCATTTGTCTGATATTTCTGGTCTAGCCACAAGCCCAGAGTCGCTGCAATGCTCAGGGCCCCTGACCTAGTTCAGGACCAAAATGCACCAGTGCTGTGACTCACTAGCGGTGACCATTACAGACTTGTTTTTAGTCTCGACAATCACTTCCAGCTGTGACCTTTTATTGCCTGTCCTGTGGAAGAATGACGGATATTTTGATATTCGACGGACAGATATTCGGATATTTTATGCGAAAAGAGAAAAAATGCAATAGTTTTTGTTATGATTTTGTTTATGTGATAAACAGTTATTTCTAAAACACTGAATTTTTTACTTTAGATAAAACAAGAATTCCTTTCTAAAACACTGAACTATTTTATTTGATATCTTTAGTTTAGATTCGGTGTCGTTCCAAACCTGTTTCTTTTTTCTTATTTGGAGCACAAAAGCAGAAGTTTTGCAGAATATCTCCGCTGTTCTTTTTCCATTCAATCAATGCATACTGTGGCCTGAACATGTCATGTATTAGTTAGTTGTGCTGCTTCATAGTTTAGTGGAAACCTTGACACATTTTTTTTTCTTTGGATTCTTTCATGAATAAGACTGCTCAAAAGAACAGCTTTTATTTGAAATAGAAACCTTTTGTAATATTATGAATGCCTTTACTGTCATTTTCATTCATTTAATCCATCCTTGCTGAATACAATCGTTTAGTTCTTTAAAAAAAAAAATCTTACTAAGTCCAGACTTTTGAACATTAGTGTACTTGTAGCATTTACATTTTAAATCTTTAAAAAAATATATTTATAGTGTTTTTTAATTTCTTAAATTAAAAACTATCAGGATAAGTAAACAATGACTATTTAAATTTTTTTGGTGAACTATATCTTATAATTTCCTATAATAATACCTTAGGTTTACGGTATCCTGGAATGGTGCTAAACAGTAGTTTGGTCTCTAACCTTTTCTTTTGTGAGCCTTTGATTATTGTTACTATATTTAGAGACTCGTCGAGGGTCCAGCCAATCTATTGTAATTGTGTTGAATGCTTCCTTTTCACCAGGGGCAAGACAGTGCAATCACAGCGCAATCCTTTTTACTGCAAGTGTGTGTGACGTAACCGAGCAATACAAGCTATTTATAGACCAAATAGCACGATATTTTTCATCATGGATGCCATTTTTAGCTCTGACAGCTGTTGCACCTAACATGGCCCCTCTTGGGAGCCCTGAGATGGTCGCTTAGTCGATGGTTGCTGATTGTTTCTGAGTCTTATGGTGATTAAGTTTACACCAGCTCACCTTTCTTCTTACACGCACACAGCTGTCCGCTTTACCTCTCAGGGAAGAGTTGGGTAAGTTGTCTGTGGATAATCCGTCTTACACTAAGCGGCCTGTGTCATGTGACACACCCTGTGGAACTGCAGGAGAGTTACGGTGTCTGCCGGACCTCGGTGTCATCAGCAGGTGGATTTACGGTTCTTACGGCAGCCGAAGGTCAAAACGAGGCCCCTTGTGTTTTGTTTCTGGAAATCGCTTGCATGGATGTCATTCGTTGGATTCCATTGCAGCGCTTCTGCCGTACAGTAACACTGTATTTATTAATGGCGAGTTGGTTGCGCTGCATGTGTTTCAGACCACTATGTCTGAATACATAATGCCTGTGTGATTATACAGAACATCTGTTGGTTTTGGGTTTTGTGAGTGATTATGAAGTAATATGGAATATGCTACTTTGTAAACAGAGAAATACACAGTTTTTAATATGCATTTTAATTTTAATGATGCTTTACTACTGTTTTTCTACATAATATATATATTCTACATGGAGAGAGAGAGAGAGAGAGAGAGAGAGAGAGAGAGAGAGAGAGAGAGAGAGAGAGAGAGAGAGAGAAATTGCAGAAATTCACACCTTTACTGTGGCTCTTCGAAATGCTATATTTTTCATTTTATATTTTTGTCTTGTTTTGCTGTAAATGTATATCTCAACATAGTTCAAACAACATACATTTACTCAAAAAGCAAACTTGCATAAGATATGGTTTTCAGAGAAAATATCTTGAATCAAGTTCTTTTTGGTTTTAAGCATTTAACCAAAGCTTGCTAAACGATTTATGGTGAAGATTATGTTTTGATATTTTCTCTGGAGAAGCATATTAAGCAATATTTAAGTTAAAAACTCAATCTCAAAAGCAATCCGCTGGACATCCGTAGATGATTTTCGAGTCTGATTTGTCTGTGTTTTCTCCCAGGTCTGAGAATGAGCTCGGTTCCTTCTCTCTGATGCACTCGAGCTAAGGGCCGTCCTGGTGGATTTGCCCCTGACCCAGCGGAGCGTTTCCAGCGCCAGCCCCGCTCCACGCCCATCATGCTGATCAAAGAGTACCGCATCCCCATGCCCATGAGCGTCGAGGAGTACCGCATCGCTCAACTCTACATGATTCAGGTCTGCTCATGGTTTTATCTTGCATTAAAGCAGTAGAAAATTCTGCCATTATTTACTTGGCTTCACAATGATGTTCATAATGACAACGTCTGACAAGCTCCAAATTGGATTAAAAAACTCCATAAAAGTAGTTTGTACAACTTGTTTGCTTTATTCACACAAGTTGTACAAAAAATAAACAAGTTAAATGCAAAATTTTTAATTTTTATCTACCAAAAATATCCAACATCAAAGATCTCGCATCAAGTATGGCAACTCATATAAGGCTTGACGTCAATAACGTTTGACTGAGACACACAAGAACCAACAACGTCTAATATGCACCATATTTTGAGATCTACAGCTTAAATTGTCTCCTCTAGGGCTGGGTAAAAATTTCCATTTCTCAATTTTAGTCGATTGTCACTTTTATGAACCGTTATCGATTCTTAGATCCCAAAAGTAGATTTATTTTTAGTCTATGCTGTTTTCAATTGATAAATGAACAGAACTTTGTATCATGCCTCCTATACAATAAATCCCAATAAGCTTTGATACTTTTAATGTGAAACAAAGTGGTTCAAATTCTGTCCATTTTATTTAAATTCATCTTAAATGTGGCACAACAGATCGCTGTTGCAACCTCAGAGCGCACATGAACGGATCATTACTTCCTCTTTACTACAAGTTACAGCATGAAATATTCATGAATGAACATCAGGAAAAGATACCGTACAACTTACCGAAATCCGTGTCATGTATCATGTCATCGTGGAAAGACATCAAGGAAACAGCTTGTAAATAATGTCACGTATTGTTACATTTACCTCAGAAAAGCCATTCAGTGACCATAAAAATTATTCTAGAGAAGAGCGTTTTGCTAAATATATTGTGTGTATATTGCATATTCATCGTCATTATACTAAACCTGTTCTTCAACATTTAATATATGTTTGAATAAATCCATTAAATTTGACAGCCACCATTTCTATTTATATTAGATTTAAAAAAACAAATTGGTTTAGAAACATTATTATGTAATTTAAAAAGTTGGTATTATAATTGTATTATTAATACAACTTACCAGCTGAAACTCTGTAATGACTGAGACAAATCAGACACAATGGGTAGAGGCCTGCATTTCAGCCCGAGCCCGACGGGCCCCGACTTATTTACGCTCCTAGGGCCGGGCTTCGGGCCAATTTTCACGTCATAGTTCACACGCGGGCCGGGCCGGGCCGGGTTTTAGGCTTATCTTTTTTCTAGCATATTTTAGACATTAATTAAAATAAATATGAGAAGATGACGATTAAACGCAAACATAGAAAGACGTTTTATAACCTATCACACTGACATATGACTGACATGACAGTCTGCTCATGCTCACGCACACACACACACACACACACACACGCACGCGCACAGGTTTCCCGGCGGCGCGATCTGAGATTCGCGCGACCGGCTCGTTCTGTGTTTAGTGTCCCGGTAGCACACGCGTGACTTCAGCGCAGCTGGAAAAAGTACGACTGGATTAAAACCTTTCACTGTGGATGCTGTGCTTTTTCTTCACGATGCTCTGAGACTGTTCTTAGCCATGTTTGGAGGCTTGTTTGACTTCATTTTCATGAGTCTGTTGGAAACAAGGATGTAAGGTGGAAATAAGAATGACCATGTTCTGTAGTGAAGACTTGATTTTTGAGGTAAGATAACCTGCATGGTTGTTTTTAATGTAATTTATGTTGATTTTTTTAGATTGCGTTCTCTGTATTGTTAGCCTATTGTATAAACTCATTTAGTTTGCTAGCGCTGTTGCTCTGAGCAGCAGAGCAGTTTGCCTCAGCTTTTCAAAAATGACAAAAAACGTTTAAACAAACGTTTAAACTAACGTTAACTGTCTGTGTGATATGCTTAAGTTGTTTTATATCTATGGATTTTATTGTAGCCAAGTAAAGTGTTGATTTGAGAGGCTATTGATCAATGGATCAAACATGTTTAACTCGCTGTCGGCTACTTGGTCGTCATAAAAATAAAAAACATTTTTTTTCTTAATTAACTTTATAAAGAAATGAAAATAAACTTACCGGTAAATACTTTGCCTTTGAAAACGAAACATATCTGGTTTACTGACTGCAACATAGGGCAGGCTGTGTATTATCCTTTTTTTTTTTTTTTTTTATAAACGGGCTCGGGTCGGACTCGGGCTGATCATTCTGATGAGCTGTCGGACACGGGCCGGGCTAGGGCCTAGATTTGAGGCCCGTGCAGGGCTCTAACAATGGGCTCTATGCACGACGGTATTTCCGGTGAAGGGTTAAGGATGCTCGATAACTTCCGCCGATCGTAGAGTCCAATGCAATACCAAGAATTTATATTGAATTTTATACTCCATGGTTATACTAAAGAAACATTAGTCACAAAAACAGACAAAACAGACACCCCTCGTTGTGTTTATGCTTCTTTTTAAAATTATATTAAATAAACATAACTATATATAAAATTACATCTAAACATATGAAAGTTTCGTTTCAAAGACGGGAGGACAGTACATTTTGAAGACTCTGCCATAATCCCGTTTTCCTCGGTTTTCCTCCGCTTTAATCTCCCCAACCGGAAACGGATGAGCATCCTTGCGTCAAATGCGGAACTTATGCGTGCATATAGCCTATTATTTGTTATATTTGACAAATAATCTTTAAAACTCAATCTCGGATCTATGGTCCCATCCCCCCAACAAGGGCAAGAAGGGTATTGGTTACCATGACTACGATCAGATAAGTTGGTTTTATTGCTGTTAAAAATGTGGTCACGTGGAAAAAGCAAAAGGCCATTGGAAAGACCCACAGCCCTTAAAACAGACTTTCCTGCATTAATTTATGGACGAACTGATCTGTAAATGAACATGCACTCCAGGACTCTGTGTGAATGATTTACTGTCTTTTGATACTATTATGTATTTGATACTATGTATTTTATGATAGAACCAATGGTCAATGTTATCTAATTAATCCTTACTTAATGACTCACACTTTAGTGTACATCAACCTCTCATAGAATGCAGTGTGTTTTTGTTATATCTATCGGAGTATAAATGAACACAAACAGCAAAGCCTATGTCTAACCACAGTTGAGACAGAGCAATAAATCCTCCCAACAGAGGAATTTCCCATTTGAAAATTCCCCCTTTCTTATTGGTCAAGCCAAACCTGAGAGGTGGGACCTTTCTCAGACTTTAAAGGGCCTCTACACAAACTCTTCCCTCTCTTGGCCTTCTCGGTACGTTCGCATAGCTGTCCTGCGTGGCCACGCTAGGCCCCAGGGCAACAGGCCTTGACCCACAACCATCCATGTGCTCATTCAGGAGAGAAAGAGAGGACTCTCTCAACCAGAACAGAATCAAAGGACAACATCAGGAGTGTAGAGCAATGTCTTCATTCAATGCAGAAGTCCATCGCATCTCCAACCATCAACTCTTCTGACTTCCTCCCTTCTCCTGTTTGCTCTGCGTGTCCTCTCCGGACCACAATCGGCACTCCAGCCAGAGGCAAAATTAACGGAAATTAACATTTCTTAGAATTAATAAACCATTAACACTGGATGTTCACGGGACAAACAGGTGGATTGATTGTAATATTAATTTTACTATATAAAGTTAATTCTATTAACTGATCCAAATATTCATAATCAATTATAACAAGTTATGATTGATTATTAATGTTTCTTAGAGCTAATTGCTCTATGTCTTGGTATGGACTGTATGTATGGTTTATTACAGCATTAGTTTTTGCCATGTATTGTATCTGATATATATCCAAATTATGAAATAGAATTGAAAGCTTGTGAATCAAAATCGTCTCGTATTTTTCACAAAATCGAAATTTGTGTCAATATTCAAACCTAGTCTGTTCCTCAGAGGAAATTATTGCACATTTTCAGAGGACTTATTTTGAGTCGTTCTGATAATTTTTTAACATGCTTTTTTTTCTTTAGCCTATTTGAAGCTTGACAGGCATGGTCACTATTAACCATCGTGTGGAAAAGAGCTGTGCGAATCTTCTTTCGTGTTCGACGGAAAAATAACAGCCTGTGGGTTTGGAACGACAAAAATGGCAGAGTTTTCATGTTTGGGTTCTCCTTTTAAGCACGTCACACGCTTCTGTTGTTTCAGTGAAGTGCGTAACATACAAAAAGATGTGACTCACAGCTGGCTTGCTTGGTGTTTCCTTTTTGAAACACGCTGTACTCTCGGGGTCAAATGCAATGAAACGAACATGCATGTTTGAATCATTCAGTTATGATACACACATGCAACTTTACAGAATAAAGATAGTGCTTCACCTCTTGTACCTTAAGTCTATTTTTGGAAGGTCACTCACAACATTTTCACTGGCTCTATATATTTGACTAAATCTGGCCCGCGATCCCCTGAGAGAGGATGTCAGACAGGTTGTGGCTGCTGCCGAGGCAGGAAGCACCTTACGCATTGTGCTGATGCCGAAACCACTGTGGAAAAACGCTGATGCCAAGAATCAATACGCACCACTGCGATGTGCTAATGTAGATGTTGGAAGTGTTTCTAGAAGGGCCGATGTTGTGAACTGTGGTCTGAACCATGGCATAGTTGCCCAGAATGCACTGGGCCGAGCTAAAAAAAAGATGGCGAACTATTCAAAAGTAATGTTGAGTAATTCCGTTTTCAATAAATATAGTTCAATGAAATTTTAAAAATGTGATGATACCAGCATTTCTGTAGTACCGAGGAGCTGCTTTCAATCGCTTCCGTGTTTATCTAAGCGCGGGGCTCCAGACTAACTTTTTTACTAGGAGCACTGTAACCAATGTACCACGATGTATTATAGTAGTGTCTGTGAATATTAAACCACAAAAAAACTAGGCTATTAGCCCTGCATGTTCTGCTTGTCTCTGTGTGAATGAATGGCGCAGACGCACGGTTTCATTTACCACACACACACTCGGGTGACCATCATCAAACAAACCAAATGTGGGACGATTATAAGTTTGTGTGGGACATGTTACCAACACTAAAACATAACCTGAAACTGTTATATAATGTTTATCTAAATTAATAAAAACATTTGTATTCTGCCTTTCAGAATACAATATATAAAGAATACTAAAAATTATTTGTTCTTTAATCCCTTCCAGAAAACAACATTACATCACAATGTAACAACATGTCTTTACTTTACATGTCTTTTAAATTCAACATCACGCAGATCACTATTTCAGTATCAGGATCACTATCACAGGCATCATGTAGATAACTATTTTTGAAACAGTTCTGACCAAGTCCAACTAAAATCCAAAAAAATAAACAATGAACAAATAAAATATAAACCAACATGAATTTAGATAATTGACAGTCTTGTATATTAAACCAAAAATTTCATATTTTTTAGAAAGGATGTGAATTAAAACAGCAGGCAACAAGTTGATAAATTCTGTTAAATTAAAAATTTTATTGACCGAATTATCCATTTGTTTTCTGACAGAAACACATGGAACGAATCACCGCTCCACATTTTGATCGACAGCCGTCACAACCCACTAGTAAAAGTGTTTACTCCTGTGCTTTCAACCATTGGATAGGATTTTTAAAATAGCTGTTGTATTTGTACATCTGAAGAAGCGCTGTTCAATATAGGTAAAAAAATATTAATAAAAGAATAAATAAAATGCTTTCTTAAAAAGGCAAAAGCATGCATATGATAATTAAAAACCAACAGACTGATAAAAATGCGGGACATTTTCTCAATATGCAACGTTTTAGTCTCTGCTGCCTCACGATTTTAGGACATGATGAACTTCCTCTCCAGAGTCACTGCATGAGCATTTTACCATTTAATTTGAGAAAAACTATCGTCATATCATACACGCACAGAAACTCAAAGGCAACCCGTAAAAATAAAAGTTCGGTTTAACTTGAAGAAATTGACTGAAATAATGATATTAGCCTCCTGTTGTACAGTAGATTTAGCTCCATCTTAATGTAATAAAAGTAATAATAATAATAATGTGTGCATAGAAGGTTGCTTATTTTTCACTTGATCTTTTTATAAGCAATGTTAACTTTTAAACAGCATTTAGCCTTCAAGGCTTATATGTATTATGTACTTATGATTACCATCATAAATAATAAAGTAATTGCATTTAATTTAATATTTTTTTCAAATAATTAAATAAAATAGTAAAATAGTTCCAACAGATTTTGCTGTGGTACCGAAATTGGTACCGAGAACCGTAAAATTTGGTATTGGTATCGACTACTAGAATTTTGGTATCGTGACATCACTAGTTCAATGTAATAGGGCTGTATGATTAATCAAAGTAAAACCGTAATTATTAATTGGTTATTTTCAGCAAAAGAGAAGCTTTAAGGTCCCCCTGCAGTTTTCTGCCCAAATAAAAGCTTGTAATATATAAAAATTAAAGAAATTAAGATAACCATATTTATTAGTATTGTATGTTTATACTATATTATTAAATAATTTAAAATTTTACAGTCAAATATTGCAATAGTAATATTACTTTTGTTTATTTTTTTCATTTAGTAATAATAACAATACATAATAATTTTATTTTTACAGTATTTCACAGTATTTTTAATTTATAGTCTCATTTGATAATCACAAAATGTTTGGCTCTACACAAGCACAGAAAATCTAAAACTTTTTTTAAGATTGCAAATTTTGTCAGAAAAAGTGCAATTCCCCTTATTCACCGCGCCTCCATCTTGAAAACCAAAACGAGGCTAGGGGGTACACTCTAAACCGGAAGTTCAGTGACAGAGCGCAGCGGGCATCTGTCATCATAGCGGTACCTGTGTGGACAACAAACATTTCATCTCTTTCGGCATTAACAGTGGACTATGTTGAAAAAATGGGCAAAATAACGACTGCAAGATTCCCCGGGCTGTTTCGCTGAAAAGACACGGCTAGTCACGGCAGGACATTAGCTGATCAGGCTAGTCTAAAGAGCTACAACTTGCTCAACGTTACCAAGCAAGCTCGGGCTAGAGGAGTGGTTACGAACAGAGGCGAAATAATCAACTCACTTTCGTGTTTGAATGCCGTTTGTGATCCGATGTGGATTCTGATCACCGTATAAGGTAGAAATATTTATAACGTTACGCGATGCAAAAGACTATCCACGCTAACCATTACCATAGTAAACGCTTGAAGATTACGCATAGTAAAAAAACATGGTGAACGATTGAAGAAATCAGACCAATAAAGGCTATCACAATCATGTTTTTATTTTATCTGTCAGTAGCCTACGTCTCGTCTCTTTATAGCGGACTATCATACAATAAAGCAACTTTTTTTTTCGGGAGCTTCCTCTGTTCCTCTGACTGAAAATATCTGTAACGTTAGCCTAAGTTACTGGGAGTCGAGAGAGTGCTAAAGTGCATCAGGTCTTATTTTTGGTGGCATAATTTGTAGAAATTATTATTCTTTCTAAATGTGATGTAAGTCTTGTAACATTAACTACCAAATAAACAGAAACAGACGCGACTGAAGAAGTGTGTCCTCTTTCTTTTGTGAAACCTAACGGTAATTTATTTCCGTGCGACTAATGTGCAATTTTGACATACATTAATTCATGATCAATGTATCACTTTTTATTGTAAACCTGTGGTAAAACATCGATGCTTGGGTTTTAAATATTCAAGTAAACAAAAAAATGCCAGCAAACGGTCGCTTTTCAGTCGTTTCCGGTGATTTCTTTTTGATTAGTTTTCTGATAAAACTTCCGTTTGTTGGTGAAATGATGGGTTAGTGTGACGTTGTTCCATAGAGGCCTGTTACGGGTGTAAAGATAACGTTATGACTGTAGCCTACAGAGGGCCACCGTTACTTCCGTACCCCACAGCCTCGTTTTGGTTTAAGCTGGTGACGTAGGTGAATAAGGCGAATTAGAGATTTCCCCCAAATTGTACAGTTCTACACTATTTAAAATAGGGTGTTTTACCCAATACATGTGAATGCTATGCAGTTTCTATACCTTTAACTGTCATGGCAATAGTTCATCAACATGTTAACGTCAAACTTGAGTTGATTTGTGGTCCAGAAAGTTTCTGCTTTACATAAAGCGTTCATCAGAGCTGTGTCTAGTGAAACGTCTGTGGAGGTTTGTGTGAACTAGCACGTCTCACATGCTCCGATTGTTCTTCAAGCTCACAGTGAGGTTACGGCCACAGATCTAACTGAGCTTCCACCCACATGCTCTGCTTTCTCTGAATGGTCTTATAAGGTTAATTAGCAGTCTGTCAATGCAGCTGCCGTCAGTGAGGTATTAAGCAAACGGCCCCTATAGACAGCCAGGATGTTACTACCCAATAGCAGCAGGCATGCTAAATTTAAGCACTTTTGCTGTTAAGTCAGTGGACATCAGAATCGAGCCTAAGCGATGTTGACTTGCATAAAGACTTGAAGTCCGTAGGGAACGAGTGTCTAATTAGCAGATTTCTAAAAGCGTGAGTCATCGAAAGTGTGAAGTAGCGCCCATATGACTGATGGTTGAATCGTTTAGGTTTGGCATAGAGATACGAAGTTTTAAGCCAACTAGCACGTTAAATCTGCATCTAAAGAGAACATTTGTGTCCTCTTCCTTGTTAAAGTTAGTTTCACTTGTTTATTTGGAACGGTTTAGGCGTACTTTCCATGTCCTGCTTTTTATAAGCTCCATCTGTTGACATGCCGTCGCAGAGTTCCCCTAATGAGTGTGCGGTGGACACACACACGGTTCGGCATGCTCGTACACTGTCAGTGTGACCCCGCTGGTGTAGTATTAAACCTGTGTGTGTGTGTGTTTGTGGACCCATGCTTCCGATTACAGCGAGAAAGCCTCGTGTTACACGGCAGAACTGGTCAGAAACCGTGAACAGATGTTCAATGCTGGTGGAAATACAAACAAAACTAGTTCAGCTGTGGAAGGCGTGAGGTGGTTTTTAGTGTGTGAGATGCACCAAAGAGGAGTTTTTCACTTCATAAGCCAGTGTGTGTCATCTAGGGCTGGGCGATATGGGCAAAAAAATCATCACGGTTAAAAATTTCATATCAGTCGGTAACGATAATTATCACAATAAATGTCAAAGCTTTATTTCTTTCAAGTTTAAAGGCAGATCTTTTGCTCCTAAGTGAAAGTTGTAGAAAGCAGACCGTTAACTCTTTAAACTACTCTTTATTGTCAGAGCTTTCTTTAGACTATTCCAGTAATGTTTTCTTAACGAAATAAATGTCTTAATAGAAAATTGATTTCTTATCTTAGTTTCTGCATGTTCTAATGGGTGATTTTTGTTTAAAATCAGGTTTGTTTTGCCTGACTTCGTATCTTCAACACAGTTTGCAGTGCAGACTGTACTATTAATATTACACGTTTTGTAGAGGTCGACCGATAGTGGATTTTACCGATACCGATAGTTAGGTTTGACCGTGCATGCCGATAACCGATTAGTCGACCGATATTTTTAAAATGGATACTGGATAAGAAAACATAACATTAAACATTTGGGTCAGGTTTGCGCATTTTTTTGTCACATTTTTGCCGATAACAATAGTTTCGCCAATCAACTAGGCTATCGGTACCGATATATCGGCAAAACCGATGAAACGGTCGACCTCTAATGTTTTGTCTCAGAAATGCACATTTGGTAGTAGCAGTAGTAGTAGTAGTAGTTTGAGTTAGGATGCAGATGTAAATGTATGTTCATTAACAAAAACAGTAACATCTGTAAAAATCGTAACAACCTCATTTTTTGGGGGTTACATTTAAATTTTCTGACTGTTTTAATTTTATTAAAATTTACCATTGTTCTTCCATTGTAGTTTACATTTAGATCATGATAACCACAGGTAAAACCACACATATAACACCTCACTACCAATGCAAAATGTAACTATATGGTTTCAATGGTATTTGTAGCCTAAATAGATTTAGTATAAATGCATGCTATAGCTTATTCAAAAAAAGTACTATAACTATATTCCATCTTCCTTTAAAGCAACACTATGTAACATTGTTTACCTTAAAATAATGTTTCCAAAATCTTATCAGTGGTTCCTCAAGTCGTAACAGTGTGAACGGCACTTCTGCCATAGCCTGACGGGGTCTGTGTCGCTTTTACTGGCACTATGTAACTTCGGGTTTCGGGTAGGAACCCGACCACAAAAAGAACTACAAAACTCGACTGCTTTACGTCAAGCGCTACAATAGTCATTATTTCGTTTTTCTTCGTTTCTGATGTCACAATACATCATCCTTTCATGAAATCATGTAACATACTCTACCTTGTCTGTGGACATCGTTCATTCTAAAGCCGGTGCTGGGTAAACAGCGAGCGTGCGTGCGACGGTAGGCTAAATTATTTACGACAGCGACAATGGACAATTTCGTTTCCAACCAGTAGGGCGACCGAAGAGGAAAAGCTACTTGGTGTTACTTTAATACGTCTACATTAATAATATACAAAAATCTGATATGAATATCCCACATTTCTGCCACAATGCCATGGCGCAGTTAGTGTTACTACAGTAAATCCACGGTAAATGATGGTGATTTGTAGATTGAAAAGCCTTTTGACTGTATCGTTGCTCAGTGTTTCTCCTGTTTGTCAGCACAGCTTTAAACTTGTTAAAATCATAAACATTGACGCATAAACATTTTATCAAACTCTTGTTATCATTTTATCAAGGAAAATTAAATCGCAATAATGTTATGGATTTAAATTGCAATCAAATTAAGCCACATCATGGATATTGCAGTGATTTAAAGTAATAAATATAAAATATATGTAGATTAATGTTTCTGTTTATATATTTATATAAATATGTTTTAGCAAAAATATATGTAGAAATAATGTTACTTTTATACATTATATATAATATATTGGTGAATTTGTACATATAAATAAAAATGATTGAATACTATTCTTTGTTTCATTTAATAAAAAACAGTTGGAAAACATCTTTTGCCTATTTAAAAAAAAGTATTTTAAATGTTTTTTTGATCACATTTTAGATCACAGGCTAATTCTCACTGTTAACAAACTATTTACTATGACTTTTGCCTCAATAAACTTCTATTTACTGCTTATTAATAGTTAGTAAGGTAGATGTTATGCTTATGTATTGGGTGAATTAAGGGATGTAGAAAATGGTCAAGCAGAATAATGCATTAATATGTGCTTAAGTACTAATAAACAATATCCTACTAATATGCATGCTAATAAGCAACTAGTTAATAGTGAGAATTGGAGCCTAAACTAAAAGTGTTTCCATCTATTTAGCAACAGTGGCTTGGTTTTGGTTGAAATGTATAAAACCACTCTTTTAAGCCGTTTCAATGCAAGCACATAATTATATTGATATATATTGTCAGTTTTGTTCTATACACCAGCAGGAATATGTCTTTCCAAAGCTCCCGTCTCTCCTCTCTCTCTCCCTCCGGTCAGACTCGCTCCTCTGCAGCGTCACAGCTGAGCTCCGGTTGCCATGGAGACCTGTGACATCAGCCGGAGCGTGGCGCTCACTGCAGTCATTTGTTTGCGGTGCGAGAGGGAGAGGTCACGATGATGCAGGCCTGTTGCCAGGGCAACTTCACTCCCGTGATTTCTGCTCTCCGCAGATGGGCAGCGAAGGTGCATCGCGACGAGGTTAAACCTCTCACATGATGCTGGCCGTCCGTGTCCATATAGGGCAGCATTTGCTTTGCGCTCGTCCACGGAGATGCTAAATTAAGGGTAGAGCTGAGCGTGACTTCGGAAAGAAATCGGAATGTTTTCAGGGCAAATCCCAGCTGGTAAATCTCAACTGGAGAGCTGGAAATCTCTGTAGATGCTCCTTTTTAGGCCCTAGTCATTTTTTCATTTGAATTAAAGTCATCCATGTGAAATATGTAATTAGCGAGAGTGCACAGGAATCCTGCCAGGGAAAACTGAACTCCAGTTTTCTGCTTTCTATCAGTTACGGTAGTTGCAACCCAGCTCTTGGTGCCAACCGTGCATTTTATCGTCTTCATTATGACCTCTCAGCAGTTATTGGCCTTTCTAATATAATCAGTTTATATTTGTCATAAACTATGAACTGCTTTCTCAGCATAAAAGTACCTTTTACACCATCAGTACTACCTTCGTAAAATAAATTAATTGCCACTATTATATTTCAAGCATTTGAGGGACTAATTCTATCAAACTGGGTCATTTAAAAGTGATTATTAGAGCTTCTATCAGCTGTCAGGTGTCTAACCAGAAACATAATGTGATCAAGTGATCGATTATGTTATGAATTGAGCTGTCTGAATATGTGTTTCAGTACCAGAGTATTAATGTAGTTTATCCAGCCTAGATGCACAAGATTTAAGCATCAAGCATCAATTTTAAGCGTTAAACTTTGTTGTGTTATTGAATCACTGATATTATGATATATGTAATTGTATTGCACAAGTAAGTTCATCGTCTCTTGTGTGGTTTGCTTCACTATTGTGAGTTCATCTCATACATCTGATGGAGTGCAAACTCAACAAAAGCGAAGGAAACCGCAGCGAGGTTAAAACCATTGCACTAAAAATCTGGTTCTCAACTGGTGAGTTGTGACCCAAAATCAGGTCACAAGTCTGTCCTGATCGGGTCGTGATTAGAGGGGAAAAAACAATGCTAAATGCTGCTCCACATCAACCCCCGTCTCTGCATGTCCTCTGAGTGTGGCTCAATTTAACATGCATTTGAAGCAACAGCCGGCAACCTTTTCTTCACAAACTTGTAATGAGAAGCGACCTCCTTGCGGTTTTCTGTTCAAATAAGTTTGACGGTTTAAAAGTGCTGTATGTAACTTTTTCACTTTACTAAATCATAAAAATACCATAATATGTTTGCATATATTGAGGAAACATGCTTAGTTCACACACTCGTTTCTCTGAAAAACACTTCTACAGCCAGTTATTTTACTTTGAAATGTGTGTTTCCAGGCTGGAAAGTTTGTTATTGTTTTGGTCTGGGATATTGCACGAGGCCAATTTTCATTGTCGGTTTGTCCGATATTCATCAAAATTGACTCATCTTAGACCATGCTGGCAAAAAGTTGTTAAAAGCTTTTTGATAAACCACCCGTTCTCAAATACCGTGTGAATGAATTCAACAAAGAGCACATCAAATGAATACGAGGCTGTATGTCTGCAACGCTTTAGCCTATTGAGACGAATATTGGTACATGTCATCACAAGCATGACCTGAGGCTACATGCAGTGTTTTTACATAGTACTGCCTACTGGTCATGAGATTTTTGCTTATACATTCTGAACAGTTTGTCCAAAATTCGTAAAACTGGTCTTTCTCTTGATTCAGTGCATCATAGAGAGTCAAATTATACCCAATTTTCCCATATTGCCCATTTTGGGCGTCGGCCATTTAGAATTTTGTAGTGAAATGCTGTAATTTACACACGCATTAGTCTATCCTTACAAAACTCGCTATGTGTCATCGGGATCATGCCAAAAGTTTTGCAACAGCACCACCCTCTAGTCAAAATTTATAATGACATTTTAAAACATACTAATAACTTTTGATTAATTTAGCCTATTTTAATGATCTTGATAGATTCCTTGTTGAGTCATACAGAGAACAATGATATCAATTATGCCATATTCTGTCGAACTTGCTATCCGCCATTTTGAATTTCTTTAAAAACCTACTTTTTCAAATTCCTCCTTATACTGTTTGTCCGCATTTCACCAAATTTGGCTCAGATCATCTTCAGACCATGAAGGCAAAAAGTTACTAAAAGCACACTGACCACACCATAATAATTTGATTACAGCCACCTATTGGTCAAAACTGATAAGTAATGAAAGCGTATTACTAGTAATTGCCTTAATGATTTTTGAGCCATTTTGCATAAAATAATCTAAAAAATGTTTTTAATTAATATAATTGTTGCTGTTGGGCTGATGTTCCCAGCCATGCTTGCATGACTTATATTGCCTTTTTGTGCTTACCCCAGATAATTGCTGCTTGCAATTATTTATTAATATTATTATTATTATTTTATAGCCATATTATTATAAAATCACAAAACTAGTCCTACCAACAAGCACAGCAAACATGGAATGTTTATTTATGTATTTAATTTTTTTTTTTTTAAACTGTTTATTTTCACATCTTTTCCCTTTTACCACAACAACAATATTTAATTTTTAATCGCAATTCTTATTTTTTGATGAACATTCTCATGTTTGTTTTTAAAGACAATTTTGTTACTTTTTTGGTGACAATTTTGGTGCTAAATCAAAATCACTTGACAAGCAACACTCTGTATTGATAAAAAATCGTGGGGGAAAAACATTGCAATATAATTGTACTGCACAGCGTTATGGTGTCGAGACCACACTTCTCTAAGGTGTGTGTGTGTTGTGTGTACATGTACGTGTGTGTACGCGGGATTTAATCGTAGCGAGTGCGCGAGGCCTGATGTCATCTGTCAGCACCATAATGAAGTGCTGGCGACTCCACGCTGGGAGGATGAGCAAAAACAGATACCCCAGCTCGTTCCCTCTCCCGTCTGCCATTTGTCTGTCTGTCCACACCTCCAGCTGCTGACAGCTCACCTCTCTAACTAGAAGAAGTGATTGGTCCGTTTCTACCTGCTCTGCACACGTGATCTACAGACCTGCGGATGCCTCCAATGGGCTCCAGCTTCACAGGCCTTATGTGGAATGTGTTGGTCTGGTGTCAGTCCTGACTAGGGATGGGTATCGTCAAGGTTTTAACTAGGGCTGGGCGATATGGCCAAAAAAAATTATCACGATAATTTTTCGTATATCAGTCGATATCGATAATTATCACGATAAATGTCAAATCTTTATTTCTTTCAAGTTTAAAGGCAGATTTTTGTTGTTTTTCCTAAGTGAAAGTTGTAGAAACCAGAGCGTTAATTGTGGTTTTAAATTACTCTTTATTGTCAGAATATATCATGACAAACACTTGCCAAACAGGGGAACATTTCACAAATCTGAGGTAGAACATTGAAACATTTGTCATTTTTCCTTAACAAAATAAATATCTGAATAGAAAAATATTTCTTCAGCAGTTTGCAGTGCAGGCTACAATATTCAAATTACATGTTTTGTCTCAATGCACATTTGACAGTGAGTTGACAGTAAATCTGCATCCTAATATGTAATATTCTGACTGTTTGAGTTTTATTAAAATGAACCATTGGTCATCCAGTATCATGCATTTAGATCATGATATCCACAGATAAAACCAGGCATAGCCTATAACTTAGCACCTCACTATCATGGCAAAATATAACTAACCTTATAGCTTCTATGGTATTTGTATGAAAAACAGTAGCCTAACAGTTAAATACATTATTAAATACTGTTATTATATTCCATTAGACATTTAATACATTGTCTACATTAATAATATAATACAATTCAATATGTATATCCCACATTTCATGGTGCAGTTAATATTACTAGGCTAACGTTACAGTAAATCCGTGGTGGATTCAGTATCAATTCAGATTCTGACTGTATCTTTGCTCACAGTGTTACTCCTGTTTGTCAGCGCTGTTTTATCTGCCTTTAAACTGGACATTTGTGTTCTTTGCTGAATTCAAGCGCATCTCACTGGATCTCGAGTCTTGAGTGAGGCAGATCAGAGTAAACGCGTCTGCTCTAGTGAGCTCGCGCTGCCGTTTGGACTTTGAGCCGAGCGGAATAACTGCTACGTGTGGCGCGCGCCGCACGGTTCAAATGAGTTTCGTTCCGCTTTTGGCGCATAAACATTATCGAACATTTATCGACCTCTTGATATCGTTTTATCGAGAAAAATTATATTGCGATAAATATCGTTATCGTTTAATCGCCCAGCCCTAGTTTTAACGGTATTTCTACTCTTACCAATACTAATCATCGATCCGGTACTTTAACGGTATTCTTAGCGGTTCTTTTTGTTATATATATACACTACCGGTCAAAAGTTTTAGATCAGTAAGATTTTTTTATGTTTTTAAAAGAAGTCTCTTCTGCTCACCAAGGCTGCAATTATTTGATAAAAAAATAAATAAAAAAACAGTAATATTGTGAAATATTATTTACAATTTAAAACAGCGGTTTTCTATGTGAATATATAGTACAGTGTAATTTATTCCTGTGATCAAAGCTGAATTTACAGCATCATTACTCCAGTCTTCAGTGTCACATGATCCTACAGAAATTATTATAATATGCTTATCTTATGCTCAAAAAACATAAATTATTATTTTCAATGTTGAAAAGTCATGTACCATTTTTCCCCCCAAATTTTCTTTGAATAGAAAGTTCCAAAGAACAGCATTTATTTAAAATATAATTTTTCTAACATTATAAATGTCTTTACTGTAACTTTTGATCAATTTAACTCATCCTTGATGAATAAAAGTATTTTCTAACTTCTTTCCCCCGAAAATAAAAAATAAATTCTTACTGACCCCAAACTTTTGAATGGTAGTGATTAAAGTAACACCAGGTAAAATTTAACTTTTGCTCTCGGGCCCCCCCCCCCTACAGTTGGGAAACAGTATTGTCCTCTACTTACTGTCGTAAACCGTAATGAATGTAGCACATGCATTTGTTGACAACCATGATAGCTGTGAACACTGTAGGAGGAGGTCACATGCAGGTGTTCTGCTAGCTTGCGTCGCATGTGAAATGTCTTCATCCCAGGTACAGTGGCATATATTTCAGCATGTCATATGAATATAATTTCATGGGTTTTATTTATTTTTTTCTAACGACAAATGATCGCGATGCTCATGTTTACAAGCCAGCGTCATTATAGTAGCCTAGTCTAGCGTATTGGTTACCGTTTTACTGAATCTATACTTCAATGCAATGTTTGAGTGGTAGATAATAACCATATATTGTCAATATTATAATATCAAGCTATATTATTATATCAATAATGCGCGCGCGTGCGTATTAATGCGTAGGCTACTCTAGCACACACACGCAAGGTCTCTCGCTCTCTCTCTCCCTCTCTGTCCTGCGCGTATTCAATTTAATAAGTCGGGACACTAAAATTAGAGTTGAAATACGGGACTGTCCCGGGTAAAACGGGACGTCTGGTCAGGTCACCCTAGCTAGTATGCGAGCAATATACTTACTAGTACAAAAGCATGACAGCCCGCATCGGTCAGGCACCCCTCCTCCTCCTCAGCTCACGCCAGCGAGAAAACGCTGGCCCAATGTTGATCCTTGTTCTGCCTTTAACGCGATCACTTTCTCTTTTTGCTTTGCTCCGATAAAACCTTTGCTTTCTTGTTTTTTCTGTGCTGCTTCGGCCATGACTATAACATTTGGCTCGCACGCCCGATTTTAAGGAAGTGGGGGGTGGTGGTGGAAGTGACGTATATGCCGTAAAGCAGTCAAATTTTGTAGTTCTCTTTGTACGCCGGTTACTACCCGAAACCCGAAGTTTAAAAGTACGATTAAAAACGCTACAGACCCCGTCAGGCTATGGCGGACGTGTCATTCAACCTATTGTAAGTAGATGCACCATCACAAGAGACTTGGAAATATATTATGAAGGTTAAAAAGTTACCCGGTGCTGCTTTAATGTTACAAAAGCTTTCCATTTCAGATCAATTCTGTTCTTTTGAACTTTCTATTCATCAAAGAATCCTGAAATAAAAATGTAAAAAACTGTTTTCAACATGGATAATAATCATAAATGTTTCTTGAGCAACATATTATAATAATTTCTGTAGGATCATGTGACACTGAAGACTGGAGTAATGATGCTGTAAATTCAGCTTTGATCACAGGAATAAATTACACTTCACTATATATTCACATAGAAAACCACTGTTTTAAATTGTAATAATATTTCACAATATTACTGTTTTTTTTTTGTATTTTTATCAAATAATTGCAGCCTTGGTGAGCAGAAGAGACTTCATTTAAAAACATAAAAAATCTTACCGATCTAAAACTTTTGACCGGTAGTGTATATATATATATATATATATTTATATTGTTATTGTGCTTTTAATAGCTCCTGTTTTAATAGCTGTTTTTTTTTTTAATAGCTCCTGTTCCACCGATTGTGCTGATTCTGATGTTACGTTTGGGTTTTAGAAGGAACGAATGTGCACCGCTTTGAAGCGAATGAAGCTTATTAGTTGGACCTCAAATATCTTCTTTTTATAACCCTTGGAAGCCAAAATCAAAATAAAAAATAAAATTGGATTATTATGACAGCCCTAAAGTGTAACCAGACTCTGTAGCTCTGCGACAGCAGAACCGGTACATCTGAGATTATCGATACTGCAGTCTTTCATAGTTTAGCACTGGGAATCATTTAATGCCGGGTTTCGGTGCCCATCCCTCGTCCTGACAGTGCAGTCTGCAAGTTTGACAGAAAGAGAGAGAAGCAGCTGTCTGACATTGAGATATGCACGTCCGCTATTCCCTTGCTGGCACGGGCCTGTGCTTTTAAAATGGAAATGTATTGCTCATCACGTATCCAGCGATTGAGGACGAATTAAAAACCTGAAACTGAGAGGCCAAGAGTGATGGTTTCTCAGGCGTCTCGGCTGCGAGACAGTTTGGCACTTGCTGAGCACGGGCTGATGTTGCTCCTGTGAGCAGTTTACAGAGCTTTCTGCTGTGTGTTTCCTCGTGTCTTGTGCCAGTCAGGATTGTTTGAAATTCAGGATCAAAGAATATTAAAACTTTCTTCGTCTCTGGAACAAACTTCACCCTAATTAAGGTCTTTAAAGGGGTGGTATAATGCCCCTTTTCACAATATGTCAATATTATAAAATAAGTCTCTGTTGTCCCCAGAGTGTGTATGTGAAGTTTTAGCTCAAAATACCACACAGAGAATTTTTTACAGCATGTTAAAGTTGTTCCCTTTTTTAGGGTGAGCAAAAACATGTCGTTTTGTGTGTGTCCCTTTAAATGCAAATGAGCTGCTGCTCCCGGCACAGAGGGCGGAGCTTCAAGTGTGTGTGTGTGTGTGTGTGTGTGTGTGTGTGTGTGTGTGTGTGTGTGTGTGTGTGTGTGTGTGTGTGTGTGTGTGTGTGTGTGTGTGTGTGTGTGTGTTAGCAGCTCCTTACCTCACACAGACACACACTAAAATGTCCTGAAACTGTTCTGCCTTTTATGTTTAAACTGGAGTCGGACAATGATGGAGAGACAATGCAACAGGACATTTCTGAATGGTTAGTTGATAAATTTATGTTGCTGATGTGAAGTTAACTATCTTCAAGTCTTTTATTAGCATATTCTGTCATGATAATCTATAAAATTGCTTGTGTGGGAACTGTTGTAAGATGCCTACAGAGTGACATGCTGTTGCGTTTGTTACGTACTGTATTGCATGTGATAAGACGGATGTGACAGCTTGAGCGACTCACAAATGTGCAAAAAGAAAATATCTTCCTTTGCTTTTGAACTTTGCGGATGCTGTTTATGCTCAAACCGAAGCATTACTAAAGTTAGAAAAGTGAAATCATAATCAACCACCCTTTAAATAAGCGTTGTCACCTATTAATCCCACTATCATCTTTTTTTTTAAATTGGTATTGTAGCATTTTCAGATTTTCAGACAAACAATAAAATCACAGGACAGGACCAAACACAAACACAAAAAAATGTTTAATTAAAATTTAATTTTGCAGATAACCACATGACCAGGCACAGGCAAGGAAGGTCAAAACAGATTTTTGCCTAGTGAGACATTTATATACCTGGTGAAATAGTACAACTTGACCACATGAGATATACATGGGTATCTTTACATTGAAGACAACGGAAATAACAATAAAATACTACTAAAAAAATTAATAGAAATACATTTTAAATAGCTTCATCATTATTGATTTTTAACAAGTGATTGAAAAGAGGCCTCCAAGAGGCTTCAAATGTATCTATATTTCCAGAAATACTAATCCCACTATCATCTTGATAATGCAGAGTCACGGCTGATGGGATCTGTGTGGCCTTCTTCCCTGCGAGTGTGCAGCTCCACTGGCCTGTCATCATCCGTCTTTTATTAAAACAAGGAGGACGCATAACAATTACATAATTACCCTACATTCATGTCAATTAGTTCAAATAGAAATGCTGTACAGAATTAAAACTGATTTCTGACACTTTCAGGGGCCCAGGACACTCTCCTTCGCCGGGGCCTGTTATTTAGGCTTTTCTATAGTACACTTAAGTGGGCCGAACTTCTCCTTGGTGGCTTCACAAGTGAGTTGATATGCCATTAGCCACCAGATGCTTCCAACTACCTTCGTATGACCTTCTCAAGCGAGGCAGATATGAGGCATGTGCCACCCTGACTGGCACAGTGGGCCTTCTCCCAAAATTCACAGCTTCAGGGCCTTGCCAAGACTGTACTCTATTTTTATGGTTCTGTCTGCTGGAATTCACAGTGAGACTTGGCTTATCTTACTGACACAAAGCTGAAGGTGTGGCGTTCCTTGATTGGCCAACACCAGTAGCGCTGAGCATGTAATTGACTTCTGTTGGGTTGGAGTCAATTCTGTTTTGAGATAGACTGTCACCTTCCATTAACGGTGAGTTTCGAGTGTCCCAAGAGGTTTTAAGATTCAAGCTTAGCTTAATATTATCGATTTAACTGCATTGGCACTATTAGAGGAGAGCTAAATTGAGCTGGATAATGACACTAACTAGCGATGGACCGTTCTTGTTTGATGGACAATTCCGTGTTTTTTTTATTACAAACAATTGGCCGATAACAGTTGTCAGTTGCTGAATTTTTTCTTCAAGCAAATTTATTTGCCTTATAACAGGCAAACTGGCAAACTTAAACCAAAAATATCTGTAGCCATTAGAAATGACAGACAACCACTGTATTTTTATCAGATCAGATTCAACTTTATTGTCATTGCACAAGGACAACCAGAACAACCAAATGCAGTTTTTACATCTAACCAGTAGTGCAATCATTAAAGTGCTTTTCCTTAGTAGCAGTGCTCAAAAATACATAAAAAACAAAATGCAGTATGATAATAATATTAGTCCATTATTAAAGTGCATTAGCAATAAAGTACATAGAGCTCTGGGAATCTGTATCACGATCCAAACAAAGATTCTACATGTAGCTTGAGCAGTTGTTTTTGATTTGAATTAGATTGTATAATTTCAAGGTTTAATGCAAAATCAGAATGATCTAACTTTAGCTTTGTGAAATTATTCTGCATAAGACACCAGCACACACACACACAAAAAAACAGCAGACAGACTGAATGAAAATGTAAATTCAGAGTAAAAGAAAATGTCATCAAAACTTCTGAAGACAGCCAGTTCCTTTCAGAGATGCATTCATATAAACTTCAACCCCAATTCAATGTTTCTATTTTTCTTCCTATATTTCGAGCATCGTGAATGTTGCTGTGCTGGTACAGTATTTGCTCTGCTGGCGCATCTGTGTTCTCTTCTTAGCATCCGTCTTCAGCGTGTCCTGTCTCTGGCCTGTGCTAACATCCTGTTTATAGACTTCATAAAATTTCCTCACAAATTACATTTTGGGAATGATTGCATTGCAGTTTGTACGCAGTTCCGAAATAGAGATCAGCCAAAATAAAACAAAAAACTTAGTTTGGAGCAAAAACCGTCCTGATTAATGACTTGTAAACCGGTGCATTTGGCACTGTTATTGAACTGTCTTGAGCAGAACAATGATGGCACTATTGTCTTCTGTAGAGCTACATATAGGCTAGCTGAATTGAACTTGTTTCATAAATGCAACTGACAGTTGTTGAAGTGAATTGAAACAACAGATTTGAGCTTAATAATTCCACTAACTTTGCAACATCGACTCTGTTATTGAAGTGTACTGAATCAACATTGAACTAACTTGAGCAGAATAATGACACTATTGTCTTCTGTATATAGCTGAATTGATCCTGTTCCATAATTGATGAGGTTCAACACTGTTATTTTCCTGTTATTAATGTGACGCTGCATTGAAACGATCTGTATAGTATAGTTCTTTATAAATATATGTGACGACTTTAATTCCAGTCCATTTGGAAGTCTGTGAACCCTAATGTCTGACCTTTGCCTCCCTGCAGAAAAAGAGTCGTGAAGAGAGCGAAGGCGAGGGCAGCGGGGTGGAGATCCTGGAGAACCGACCCTACATAGACGGCCCAGGCGGCTCTGGTCAATACACACATAAGGTTTACCACATAGGCCAACACATCCCTAGCTGGTTCCGCTCTATCTTGCCAAAAGCCGCGCTTCGTGTGGAAGAGGAATCCTGGAACGCCTACCCGTACACTCGTACACGGTGAGTGCCATAGCTCCTAATAATAAAACCCTCTGGGTCTTTTTCAAGAGTACTCCAGATGAAAAGCCAAAACAGCTTTTAATATTCAAGTCAGGCCTTGTTGTTCTGGTCTTAAATAATAGATCTGTTTACTTTCTTAAAGAGGCCATATTATCCCCATTTTCAAAGTCTTGATTTTGTTTTTGAGCTCTAATACAGGGTTTCCCGCAGCACTTTGAAACTAAGGCGGCCGCCTAAGCAACACACGCCTGCCGCCTTAACTATACGTCGGCAAAAAAAATTATATGAGCGATATCAGCTTCAGCAGTGTAGAGAGCGCGCGCATGGTTACTGATATCCAGCAGTGTTTTCAATGTTGATGCAATGTTTCCCGAATATCCACACGATTTCAAATGTGACATTGATTTTATACAACAGTTAAAAAAACGAAACTAATGGGTAAAGTGATTTACTAAATTTAAAACAGTATTATTGCTCTATTTTGCAACGAAATCTGTGGCTTTGAACGAATCGTGAGATTCAGTGAATGACTCGATAACTCACACATAAAGACAATGAGTTACCGCCACCTACTAGCGATTTTACTATAATATTTTTATTAATATTAAATGATTTTTAACATTGCCTATTTAGTGAACATTGTTTTATTTAAGGCATTATTTATTTTTTTAAAGGTATTACAAAGGTAAAAAATGTAATGGAAAAATTGAATAAAGGGGGCAAATATTGTCTCTTAATGGAAAAGGTGTGACTGCAGTCTAAGTGGAAGAGGGGTACGGCACTCTAAAAGATTGGAGAACCAGAACTAAGGAAAAGGTATTATGTAGAATTGCACAAGTGCTACTGCTAAAGAGTGCAATGTCAATAATTTCTCATAATCTTAATTGAATTGGCCTAGAGAGAATAATTATTATGATATTTTCTCTACTAGATATAAGACTCAAGTTTCAGTATTTGTCTTAATTTGTGTCAGGAGTTATGCAAGCCCCCCCCTGAACATTTAAAAAACACATTGTTTTTTGTCCCATATGTGACATTGTTGCAGCACCTCTTTCCAGTCTCTCAGTCATGCATGTAGTTCTGGTTTATGAATTTATTTGCATTTCCTATAAAGGCCATACTTCTAAAAAGTGCAAGTTCCAGCATGTTTGAAATTTTCTAAATGTCATGTCTCTTACCATAACTGTGAGTTTCAACACACTCTTAACTAACTCAACCAGGCCCGTCCCTTTATTCTGCGTTTATTATTTAAATGAGGAATATTGTGACGTGTTTGTTCCCGGAAGAAACTCAAGACTACAATGGAGGCGTTTCAGGGAGTTCAGAAACAGTGACACTGATATAGAGAATAACTCCCGCTGGAGGGACTTTGTAACTTTGCAGAGCTTTTTTATGCTCAAACAGCAACATTACACACTAAAGAAAGATGTAAAAAAGCATAAAAAGACCCCTTTAAAGCATCTTTCTGGTTTTATGGTGAATGATACAATGATGTTATTCCATGAGCAGAGTTTCACGTTGAGTGCAGCTTAGGGATAAACTTCCACTGCAATAAAGATGTATATGTTACCTAATGAAGGGGTCATGGTAGGTATAGACAACGCCTGTGTGAAGAGAGGATAAGCGCTCGCATGAACCTCTGTGATAATGCATGACACTGATATGATGAAATGATATCTGAGTTATTCTCTCCTCGCCTGTCCTGCAGCTACACGTGTCCTTTTGTCGAAAAGTTTTCCATCGATATCGAGACGTACTACAAGCCGGACACGGGTTGCCATAATGACGTCTTCAACATGTCCTCGGCCGAAAGGAGACAACGGGATATAGGTATTGTTGCACTTTCTTTATTCTCATTTCATTCACACATTGACGCATACATTTACATTTGACAGTTTCAAAATATTCAAATCAGCAAAACCACAACTGAGCATCGAGAACAAATGCGTTTCCTAGAGGTCCAGTCGTTAGCATGCTTTTTATCATGTGAGCACTGCTTTCTTCTGTAACCAATCTCAAATAATCTCAAGCTCTTGAGTCATGCCTCCGTGTTTAAGATGCAGACAGCGTGTCGCTTCATTGACATAGTATCACGCTGCTGCTGGGTAACGTGCCGCTGCACGAGAGCCCCATTGCACTCTGGGACAGGTACTGGAGGCTTTCTGAGCCGAACATAGACAGACGCAGGCACTGCAGGGGGAAGCGCCCTGTGAATGCTGTTACATAACTCCATTCCTGACTGAAAACATGTACCTTTGTCAGTGTGCAGTGGAGACACCTAGAGGCCGTCTGCCAACAGCAAACAACCCAAGATCAGCAACTGTGAATAATTGAAGACACACAACGTTAGATTAAGACATGACAGATTAGAGATCTGAATTAAGAGTTGTTCTTTGAGAAAAGGCAAGTGAATAAACAAAGAAGAGTAAAAATTACGATCCCACTCAATGATTCTGGTTCCTTAACCATTTCATTAGTAATTGTTTTAGTATTTTCAAAGATTGTCTTCCACTGTCAAAAACTGATCCTAATGTAGGTGTGTTTGTGTGTGTATAAATGTATATGTACTGCATAAAAAATATATATTTTTTTTAGGTATACATCTTCGTTTTTCTTAACAAAGTTCCATTTATGGATATGACAAAAGTTCCTTTTTTTTCTCAGTTATTTTTATTACCATTTTCCAACAGTTTTTTACAAATCACTTACATATATGCAATTTGTATATGTATGAATGTAAACAGAAAACAAAACAAAAATCCTTCACACACTTGAACTATTAAATAAAAATATATCAAATCAGGCATTAGGAGGGCTGCCCAAATTTACTTATTATAATAATTAATAAAAGGTTGCCAAATTGAGTAAAATGTTTGTTCTTGCTTCCTTAAAGAATATTACATTTTTTCCAATTGTAAATATTGCATTACGTCTCTAAGAAGGTTTTGATGTGTAGGAGGAATTTTATTTTTCCAGTCTAGTAAAATTAGACGTCTGGCTAGCAACATCGCGAAACACAATACATTTAATTTGTGAGCTGTTCAAATGTATATCTGTAGGTACAACACCAAAGAGTGACATTACTGGATCTGCTGGGAGTCTCAAAAGTTGGTTTTTTAATGGAACAACCCAATTCCTAATGCTAAATGAGAAAGACTTTATGACACATACGACAAACAGATTAACTAGGTTTTATGGCCTCAGACAACTCAAGGTCCATGTTATTACCCTCAATAAAATATCTGTGATGAACTGATTTGGTTTGCATTAATGGATTAAATATGACCCCCGTTCACCATTCGTGCCTTGTTCTCACACACAGACACACACACACACACACACACACACACACACACACACACACACACACACACACACACACACACACACACACACACACACACACACACACACACACACACATACACACACCCTAATGGAAACAATTGTCTTTCACAGATCCTATCGATATTGTGAAAGATTTCATTGCCCCTCATGAGTACCTAGTTGAAGAGGACCCTAAACTCTACAAGTCGAATAAAACCCAGCGGGGCCCCCTGTCTGATGACTGGATCGCGGAAATCAACAACAACCCAGGCAAAATGCCCGTCATGTGCGCTTACAAGTTGTGTAAAGTGGAGTTTCGATACTGGGGCATGCAGTCCAAGATTGAGCGCTTCATTCATGATGTGGGTAAGTGTTTGGAAATATTCAGGCACCTCCTTGGGATTTTCGATATATATATTTATATATACAGTGAATTTATTATCAACTTGGTGCCAGGAGCAGTCGGTGGTGTCCTCTACCATATGTCCACCACTGTTATTAGCACTGAGAGGACATTTGTCTCCAATAACTCTGTATGAGTCAGCTGATCCATCTGTTGCATATGTGCGTGAATTGATGCTTGGTAACATCCTGTTATCGTTGTGTGTGGGTGGGCAGCAGGTGTCAAGCATTTTGTCAGGAAAAAAGCCCTTAATCATTAACCTGCACTTAATGAAAACGAGATTGATGCAGTGCGGATCCAGTGAAAATCAACGATTGGAGGACCACCACCTCCTGACTACATCAGAGCAGAATTAATTTCCTTTCCATGTGCCGTTTGCTTGCCGTTTAATCTTTTTTATTACTTCGATTTCGACTTGTTTATTGGCTCCTTTCTCTGATCATTTGCAAGCGGACTGTTGTTGTTGCTCGTTTGTGAAAATCTTTAACTTCTTTGGCTGATTCGCTTTTATTTTTATCAATTTTTCCTCTCCCTGTTTCCTGGCCGCCGTGAAAACAATTTTGTTTGCACGTCTCTTCATTACGAAGTTCAATTATCTGAACGACTGGTTAACTGCATCTATGACACATCTTAATCAGTCGAGGAAATCATACAAGGAAATGAGCCAAACCACACCTCGACCCCAAATCTTGAGCGATCTCATACTCATCAGTCAACTAGCTTTATTATAGTTAAAGGATAATTCTGGTATTTAGCACTTTGAGTCTATTTTCTAGTTTGTTTTGGATGAACTAGAGTGGTGGACACAGAAATACAGTTTCTGTCGTTTTTTTTATATTGCAATGAGTCCTCCAACAGAAATCATGCGATTTTACAAAATGGCAATTAAAACCCGACAGAAACTGTATTTCGCTACGCTACTTGTTTTGGAACATCAATGAACACCACTAACCACTCGGTGAGTGTCACAGTTTTGAAAATGAACATTAAGGGTTGTTTTAAGGACATGTTTGTACATGCCCATAGACAGCCACTCTGAAGCGCTCAGAGGCGAGTCAAAAAGTCGAAACAGGACCCATCGTCAAAATTTCTGTGTGTCCACCACTCTAGTTCATCCAAAACAAACTAGAAAATAGACTCAAAGTGCTAAATACCGGAATTATCCTTTAACTAAAGCTAAAACTAAATCCATTAAAAAAAAAAATTATCAGATGAAATAAAATAAACTTTTCCTGATTTAAAATTTAGTTAAGTTAAAGTAGCAAAAGTAACTAAAACTGAAAATTTAAACTGAATTGAGATAATTTTTTATAATAAAAAAATAGCAAAAAACACTAACACAAAATTACTAAAACTTTGGTTGATTGTAAAGTAACACATTGCTTATATAAATGTTTCTAATTATGTTACTTTGTTGCTTTTTATGTAAAGTGTTACATTTTCACACCAGAACAGAAGTGCTGTGCACATTTAAATGCATTAAAACATTTCAGAACACCTTATCAACCGCATAGCATTAGTATCCTGATTTTTGCATGGGAAACAATACTCTCAGTATCTTCAGAAGATATAAAATTCTACTGTGAACATTTCTTTTCCCCCCAAACTAGTTTGCATGCAGTGACTATGGAAACAATTTGCCTGTGCTAATTTAGGAATTAATCTCACAAATTCCTCCAATCAGGGCTGAGGAAGGTGATGGTGCGCGCTCATCGACAGGCCTGGTGTTGGCAGGACGAGTGGTACGGTCTGACCATGGAGGACATCCGACAACTGGAGCTGGAGACCCAGCTGGCTCTGCAACAGAAGATGGCACAGTACAGCTGCAACGAGGAGGGCGGCGAGAACAACGGCCCCGTCACCAGCTCAGAGAAAGAGCTCGAAGCCAAAGAGGCCAACAGCTCCACCGAAGCGGAGGGAACGACGAGGACCATGGGGGACACACTGCAGGCGCGAGGAGAGCTGACCAAGCAGTGGTCCACCTCTTCCAGGTCCTCACGTTCCTCAAAGAGGGGCGGTAAGTTCACATCGACTTTCATGTGAAATTAACCAAAACAGAATTATTTGAGAAGGTTGAATGAATGACTCCCTAAGACAGTGAGTGACTTGCCACCACCTACTGGAGATTTTACTTTCACATTTAAAGTAACCTTTAATTTTTAATTAAAATGTTACAATTAGTTCATATTTAAATATTGAATAAAAAACAACAACTATCTCATAGCTTTATTTATGCAATTGTAAATGGAGTGTAAATATATTAATGCCAGTTCTGATGCCACTTCTGTCTCCTCTGCACTGCAAAGATGGATTTTGATTTAATTATTTAATTTAACTGGTAACAGTGGTATTGTGTTATTATTCTAATATAATTTCATTTGAATGTTAGAATTTGACATAAAAGGTGATGCATACCTCTAAGTAAAAAAAGGGAAAAAAGTCCATATATAGGTGAAAATGCCCCTGGAAATCAATTTAAGGTTGCAAATATTGCCCGTTAATAATTTTATTTTATTTCTGTCACTGCTGTGAACTGACCAATGCATAGAATATGAATATCTTCATGAGTCAGCTGTCAACAACAGGCCTAAACCAGTCATGGTACCAGCACAAAAACACAATCAGTAAAATATCATCTAATTATTATCTACAAAACTTTGAAAATATCGAGACATATTTTTGTCAATATTGCGCACACCCTAATGTAAGGTATTCATTTTGATTTCTTCGGGTCTTAAAAAGGTCTTGCTCTCTCTCCCTCGCACATATTAATCAAAATCAATTGACACGATAGTAAAAGCCAGGTCGGAAGACCGGAGTTTCACGTGGAGCATTTGGAGATTTTTAGAGATTAGAGACTCTAGGAACAACATCTCAATGAACAACATCTCAACACTAAATTATAAAGGCCTGTCTCATATAGACGCCCGTCTCAAATACAAGCCGGTGCAGTTCGACGACTTGGGAAAATAAAAGCCCGGGCTATTATTTGAATTTTTACGGTGTATATATATATATATATATATAATATATATAATATATATATATATATATATATATATATATATATATATATATATATATATATTTATATATATATTTTTTTTTTTTTAAGTTACAGTAGTTGCATAATTAGTTTTTTTTTTAGGGGATGTGTCATTAAGCATTGGAATATAGAACAAATCTGATTTATTATTTGTGTTTAATGTATGATGTGTGCAGGAAGCCCTTCACGCCACAGTATTTCTGAATGGCGCATGCAGAGCATCGCCAGAGACTCGGAGGACAGCACAGACGACGAGTTCTTTGATGCACACGGTAATACAGGTTTGATCCTCGGTTTAAAAGGTGTTCTTGGCAATCTGTTATTTACTAAAATCTGAACCCTTGTTCCTCAGAGGACTTCTCTGACAACGAGGAGATCTTTACCAAGGAGATCACCAAGTGGAGCTCCAACGATCTAATGGATAAAATCGAGACGGCCGAGTCCGAGGAAGCTCAGGGTACGCGAGGTAGTATCTTCACCTCTCTGACATGTTTTAGGATTGCAGGGGGTATTGCAGACGGGTGATGCAAATGCATTTCTTCCAATGCTTTGGTTTTGTAATGCATAAGCCGAGCCCAGTGGAAGGAGTTTTTTCCATTCATCCGCCAAATACAGAGATTTTCACATCTTTAATAGGATTAGCTGTAAAGGAGCCCCATTGACTCTGAGGAGGTTAGGGTGTGTGTCAAACAGTGTGAGATTATGAAACACTAATTACCCAGAATTCCATGCTGTTTGTGAGACGGATCTCACTGCTCGCTGGACTCACAGGTTTTTACACTCATCAAACCCATGTTCAAATGAAAGTCTAACACTAGGTTTCTTTTAATAGTAATAATAATAACAGATTTCTTTAATAATGATATTAATCATATACATAGTATTATTGATAATAATAATAACAAAATGATTAATTTATATAATTTAATACATGTATTTCATACTATACACTAATTTAATTCAATTTATTAATTCATATATATTTAGTATGAGTTTAGTATGGATCTGTGTACTGTAGTAGTCATAATGGTTTAGGACTTCTTTCTTTTTTTTGGTCCTGTTCAGTATCGCAACTTGACATATCTAAGACGTAAACAAGCTCTTTGCTGTTGCACTGTACACGTACTGTACAATGAATTCTGTAAGTTTTGTTCTCCTTATATCAGTTGGTTATTAGGTGTCCTTTTGGATTCTCCAAGTGTCCTTTTTTGGAAAGACAAAATTTACCTTGAAAAAAAGCTTGCAGAAAATACGTTTTTTTATCCTTCAATATGATAGTTTAATTATAGCAAATGATGACAAAACAAACACGTTAAACAAGATAAATTATGTATGCTTAATTTAACACAAAACGGTGCAATTATTCATGATTCAAAATTTTGAATATATGTTTATTTATTTATTTATCATCGTTATATATAATTTTAATAATGTAATTTTTTTTATCAATAATTCAGTAGTTTATTTATATTCATAATATTTTTTTATTTTTCCTTTTTCAGCAATGCAAATTAGTTTCAGAAAGAATTATGATGTAAATGTGTATGTTTTTTCTTGCATTAAGCGCATTAATTTTAGGTTTTAATCTTATGTTCCTAGGTGATTTGTATCAAGAACCTGGGACTGCCGGCGGGGAGCGACTCAATGAGGTATGTCTACAATTGTGCTTTTCATTGAATGCTTTTCCATTAACATTAATGGAAATATAATACAACATAAACATTACACAATGCATATTTATGCAGCAGTGCTCTTGGTGTCGTATTATTAATGCAACTGCAGCAGTGAAAGATGCATTGATCTGTACTTGTGCTAATGGAGCAAAAATTCTGCATTGGTCACGCCGTGTTTATGCTGACGTAAAAGGAGGGGGGGGGGGGGGGCATTAAATCTTCTATGCAACAGCTTTTTCAGTTAGCATCAGTGCCACACTATCACTGAACAATCATGACCTTTCACAAAATAGCCTGCAGAGGTTGGCTCAGTATATAGTCATAAGGTGAAGTTCTCCTGGTGTGAAGGGGTTCATGGGGGTTTTTTGGGATGATGTCAGTGCTCTTTAACTTTGGTCTGCAGAGACCCGGGCCCATGCGGCGCTCCACCGCCCGTAAGCATCGGCCTACACCACGCAGACGCCCAGCTGTGAGTCGCTGCGACACTCATCTGTTTAGATCCAGTAGAAGTGTAGATCTGGTCATCAGTTATGTAGAGTCAAAGGTGTTTTCCTGTGTTGTTGCAGTTATTCATACAGAGTGTGTTGTGTTTGCATTATTCATACAGAGTGTGTTGTGTTTGCATTAGAGTTGAGCTGATCTTTACCCTGAGTAGCACCTTATGATCTCAGATGTTGTCTTTTGTAAAGTGGACACACGTTAGAGATGTAGACAAGTAGTTCTTCTGTGATGCCCACTTTTTTTTTTTTTTTTTAAGTGTTTTTCCCATTCGTTTTGTCCTTAGTAATTTTTAAAGTTTTTTCTTCTTAAAAAAAAACTCAAACAGCTTAAAGACTCATTTAAAAGATAATAGCCTGAATGGGATTTTTTTAAAAATCTAATCACAATTATTTGATTTAACGTAGGGTGACCAGACGTCCCGTTTTTCCCGGGACAGTCCCGTATTTCAACTCTAATTTGAGTGTCCCGACTTATTATAAAAAAATAATGTTTTGTCCCGTATTTCATCGTTAATATATATATATATATATATTTTTATTCCCTTATTCAACTTCGAGAAAACTGGTCACCCTACTTTAACGGCAACCAGAAACATTTTGTTATAAATATAAATATGCATTCATTTTAGTGAATCTATATTTATAACAATACATATCATTAAGTAGTTTTTTAATATAGTCTAGTTTCATTATTCATTAGTTTAACATTTGCATAATTCCTAACGTTTTTGACCATTATAGTGACTGGGATATTAATATATATTATATAATAATAAATAAGAGGTTTCTAACATAAATATATTATTTAATATAAAAATGTATTTGATATATAAAACCTTAATTGTATTATGCATTTAATCATTTATTAATAAATGTATTTATCAGTATTTCAGATAGTATTAATAATTTACATTTATAAAGATCTTAATAATAATAATAATTATATTATGTAGAACTTAATTTATTATGAACATTGCGAGTATATAAAAATAAAAACTGAATTGTAAAAAAATTATTTTATTTGTCTTCGTTGTCTTCTTTTTATTAGTGTAATATTATTAAGAATATTATTATTTAATAACAATGTAATTATTCATGCCATTATTCCCTGTTAATAATCTGTAACTGGCATGAACAAATCAGATAATTAAACAACTATGCATACTTAATTTTTGATATTGACCATAATCAAAGATTTTTCCATGACAAAATGTCATAATCGTCATTTGAGCTGTAGAAAAAAGACTGTGCTCATGAGTGTGTATAAGCTGCTCACCTCATTATGTTTTGTATGAATTTACTTATCAGAATATATTTTCTATAATATATTAGATAGATATATTTAATAATATTAAATGATATATTAGAAATGACTACTGCTATATTGCATACTCTAACACTACAACACCTCTACATTAACTAATGCAATATAGGTTGCTAATTTTAGTCCTGGTCATCTGAGTAGCCACACTTGTGACGTGTTTTCTGCAGAGCATGTGTCTGCGTTTGTCATGCTAGGTCTTGAAAGATTTGTGTTTTCTATCTATGAAGATTTTAAATGGGATTTTTACTTCCGGAAGACTGCTGTTGCGCTCTTTACCGTGTTGTTCATTAGTAAGTCGTCCTCTTTCACAATAGCATGTTGTGTCGAGTGTGTGTGGATGTTTTAAATGAACCGAATGTCCACATGTGTCCCTCAGGACGGTTCCTCACAGCAGTGTTTACAGCCGTCTAAGATCCACGTGCTCCTCCTGGTCCTGCATGGCGGGAACATCCTGGACACGGGCAGCGGAGACCAGAACAGCAAGCAGGGGGACGTCAACACCATCGGCAGCGCGTTTGATGCTGTGATGCGGGTTCATTACCCAGCTGCACTGGGCCGCATCGCCATCCGCCTGGTTCCCTGTCGCGGGTGCCTGTGTGTGGAGGCACCCCCACTGTCAAAGTGAGTGTCCACACACACACACACACACACACACACACACACACACACACACACACACACAAACAGGACCTCTGGTAGTCATGAGTTACTGAGTAACGAACTTAAACTAGCAACAGTTCCAACTTTTTAACCTTCTAGTAGTATGACAAATGTTGCTTAATGTTTCCAGAAAGTCCCTGCATTCATTCATTAATTTATTCAAAAGTAATAATGTATTAATAATTTATTGATTTAAATTAATTAATTAAAATATAATATAATGTTTTTTAAATAAATATTGTATTTTTTTTTGGTATAGAAAAATTGATTTGAATAGATTTGAAAAAATACAATTATTGTTATAATTGCTATTAAATAATAATAATTCAATACATGTATTCTTGAATGATGATAATAAATAATTTTTATTTATTTTTTAGGAAGATTTTTTTTTAAATGCTGCTGTTATTGCAGTGAATAACTTCCAGTTATCATTAGTCATCAAAATACAGTTATATTGCATTTTGAATCTAATTTTTTGTAGTTTATTCTAATAAGGAGTCAATAAAGAGATGTTACATCACTGTGATATTTATTCATTCAGTGCACTTTTGAAAACGCATTGCATTGTGGGATACAGTTCTGTTTTGTTCGCTCTGAATGTAAACTGCACATTTTGGTAAATGTATAGGTCAACCGAGTATTGCATGCGTAATGCAGAAAGACTAGTATGCTGATTCAGTGCATAAAGCGGTAATAACCCAGCATGCTCTCTGTTCTTGTGTCCTTGACACAGTTTGAGTCCCTACAGCTATGACGAAGGTTGCCTCTCCAACAGTCAGGATCACATCCCTCTGGCCGCCCTGCCCCTATTGGCCACCTCTGCACCACAGTACCAGGACGCCGTGGCAACGGTCATAGTGCGAGCCAATCAGGTCTACGGTGACTTCATCAGATCACTGGAGGGGGCCACTTTCACTGGCCAAGTCAGTGCTTTGGTTTTTTTCTCTATGTAATTATTTACAGATTAGAGCAATGGAAAATTTGTGTGGCAGTGAAATGTGCATCTAGTTTTAGTTTGTTTGCTGAAGTCTTAGTGTAAAAATAACTTTTGGGATAAATGTGCATTGTTCACAGCATTTGTGTCCGAGTTTGCTTTTTCCTTACAAATGTCACTGGTTTTATTGTGAACAATTGAGGCTGAATGTCATGCAAACATGTCATATTTCACAATGAAATCAAAACGAAAATGTAATTAATTAATCAAAACAATAATTCCAGCAGAATTTCACAATCACAAGTTTAAAGTGTTGTGAATGTTGTTTCATCTTTAAATGGATAAACTCACTCGTTGCCCATGCACATGATTTCCTGTATGTGATGTTATGTGTGTGTGTGTCTGGTAATTGTGTGCAGGTGTGTCTGATTGGTGACTGTGTTGGAGGGATTCTGGGATTTGATGCTCTTTGCAGCAGCAACATCACAGTGTCAGAGAGTCAGAACAGCAGCCGGCGCGGCAGCATCGTCAGTGTGCAGGTGAACACACACATCTGCACAGCACACACACAAGGCCTGATCATCCAGACAGTGATTAATTGTGAACGCACACATCACAATATCTCTCATTTAGGGATGAGGCCTGGATGGGTTGCATTAGCAGTGTGTTGTCATCACATGTCCAAGAGATGCTGTTTTTCCACTCTATAAACCCCCCTTTTTTGGCCTTGCTAAGACAAGCAAACTTAGGAAACAGTGGTTAAAGGGATAGTTCACCCCAAAATGAAAATTCTACCAGTAATTACTCACCCCCAACCCCATAAGCGTTCGTTCATCTTCGGAACACAAATGAAGATATTTTTGATTAAATCTTAGAGCTGGGTCACTCCTCCATAGGCTTCTAGGGGATTGAAACTTGCCATCCCAGAAAAGTTATTAAAGAAATCGTTAAAATAGTCCAAGTGACTACAGTGCTCAATCTAAAGTTTATCAAGCGACGAGAATACTTTCTGAGCACAACAAAACAAACAAAAATAACAACTTTATTCAAGTATTCATTTTCTTCTCTGTCGGCCTTGAGATAGTTCATGTAGTGTAACTTCTGGTTGAACGTCACACGTATCACACACATGACCAGCGTCAGCCAATAGTGAGCCTACGTGGGACGTATAACACATACGCTCTACGCAATTATACTACGTTAAAATCTCAAGGCCAACAGAGGTGGAAATAAATACTTGAACAAAGTCGTTATTATTGTTTGTTTTTTGCCCTCAAGAAGTATTCTCGTCGGTCGCTTGATAAACTTAAGATTAAGCCACTCGATTTCTTTAATAACTTTTCTGGGATGGCAAGTGTCAATCCCTTAGAAGCCTATGGAGGAGGGAGACAGCTCTCAGATTTAATCAAAAATATCTTCATTTGTGTTCCGAAGGCGAACGAAAGTCTTATGGGGTTGGAACAACATGAGGGAGAGTAATTACTGACAGAGTTTTCATTTTGGGGTGAACTATCCCTTTAAGATGTATTCCTCATTAGCATAACAACAACCTTTTGTTGTGTTCCAACTTCTTTTTTTGAACCATGCAGGTCAGATGTTATAAATAATTATAAATGATCATAAATCACCTGTTTTCCATCATATGATCCCTGTAATACCAATTACTGATGCACTTCCTCCACAGGACAATGACCTATTGTCACCAGGGATCATCATAAACAGCACTCACTGCTCGGGTTTGTCTCTGGAGGGAAGTCGGCACCTCAGCCGTAGTAACATAGACATTCCACGTTCCAGCGGTCCAGACGACCCTAAAAAACAGCTGCCCCGGAAACGCAGCGACTCCTCGACCTACGAGCTGGACACCATCAAACAGCACCAGGCCTTCCTGACCAGGTGACACAGTCTTTCTTTTGTTCCTCACACAGTTTGTTTATCATTAAAGTCAACATGTCTGTTTTATTTATCATATTTATGTGCACAATGCACTGTTTTCATAGACTGTGATGATGCGTTTCCTCAGTGAATCTAGCAAAGGTTTTTATATTTTAATTTTTATAAAATTTCATGTACGCTTATAACACTATACTTTGTCTTAAATCACCTTGGCATTAATTTACGCTGCTTCATGAGTGTTTCTAATACGGCGTCTGATGGCAATCAAGCTCTCTCTATATTTTTCCTCTTATGAAAAGTCATGGAAATGCTATTGTGGCATTTACCCAACTATTGACAGCTTCTACTTCTAATAACCCCATAAATGTGAAAAGGGCCCATATGCTGATGATGACTATATTGGTATTGGCTGATATTAGCATTTCATTAACTTGTTGGTTATATCTGGTTATGTTTGATTAGAAGCAGATGATATACGGGATTATTTTATACAATAAATGCTAGATTTTCAAATATTACAGATATTTTAAAACAGGGTTTCCACAGTCATGGAAAACCTTGAAATAATAATATTTTTTTTATTTGAATATTAAAAATATTTAATTGACTAGAATTTCATCCTGTGTGGGGTAAAACCTTTTTGCTATGTGATTTGTGATCAAATCAGTCTTTTTAGTCAAATATTTTAAATCAATCAGTTGAAGTGGTTTAAAAATATAATTTGATTCTTTAAGCAAATTGGTCTTAATCAAAATTATATATATAATAAAAAAAATATTTAAAAAATGTATATTAGTTATAGATATTTCCTGACTTTTTCCAGACATGGCAGTAAATCCCTATTTGTGACTGTAATAATGCACAATAATGAGATGTGTGTAATAATGTAAATTGTGTATATATAGTCTGCACTCCAGCGTCTTGAGGAACGATCCGGGTTCCCGCCGGTCCAGCAGCAGTACCATGCTGGAGGGAGGTGGCGCTCTGGGAAAGTTTGACTTCGAGGTGTCCGACTTCTTCCTCTTCGGCTCTCCACTAGGCCTGGTCCTCGCTCTGAGGAAAACTGTGGTCCCTTCTTTGGACGGTATGTCAACCTTCAATACAGTTTCTAGTGGAAGAAGAGTGATGAAAGAGAACGAAATCCTACGTGGATTGGATGCCAAAGCGATCATTTAAAGTGTGACTTGATCTGATGGATTACACAGACTGTGTAATCTCTATTGTTCATGCTGTTTTTGTTCTGAAGTCCAAATCTTTTAAAACATATTAATCCTAAAAGCAACTTAAATCAGTTGGAGTTGTGGCCTGCCAGCAGATTACTGGAGATTGTTTTAGAGGACTGGTGTCACAGAGGAAAGGAACCGTATGCTGACGGGAGAATCCAGATTTAACATCTGTCATGTACAAAACAAAACAGAAACAAGGATGAATGTGTTGAACTAAATACTGAAGGCATAACCTCCTTCACCACCAACAGCAGCATTATTTTTAGCTAGTTTATGGCGAAAGAAAATACTGAAGTACACTACTGTGCAGAAGTTTTGGGTCAGTACGATTTTTTGATTTATTCAGCAGTAAAGACATTTCTAATGTTACAACCGATTTCTGTTTTCTTTCTATTCATCAAAGAATCCTGAAAAAAGGTATCAAGATTTCCAGAAAAATATGAAGTACAACCGTTTTCAACAGAAATGTTTATTGAGCAGCAAATTATCATATTAGAATGATTTCTGAAGGATCATGTGACACTGAAGACTGGAGTAATGATGCTGAAAATTCAGCTTTTATCACAGGGAATGTATATATTTTTAAATGTATATTCCAACACCAAACTTTTAGATACATTTAGTAATTTGTGTTTTCTTTTGTTGTTCCTGCAGTGGCTCATCTTCGTCCGGCTTGCCAGCAGGTTTATAACCTGTTCCACCCCGCGGATCCCTCCGCCTCTCGTCTGGAGCCCCTGCTGGAGAAGCGCTTCCACCTGATGCCACCGTTTAGTGTACCCCGATACCAGCGCTTCCCACTGGGTGACGGCCAGTCTGCCCTGCTGGGTAAGCCTGGAGAGATTTCTCAGTCGACACGTACACCTGCTAAGACCTGGATTACACCGAGTGTTATCTCAGGGGATCGGATCACAAGTGGTCAGGCGAGACCGTTTATTGTCATGTGTCCTCTGCCCACTCGTGATTGGATTTAGAGGGGATGGTTCCTTGATATTGACTGCATATCAGTGTTACTGCGCTATAATAGGTTTATAGGTTTCATTAATATTTAAAATACTTATTTTTATATTTTCTGTTTTAATAATTTTGTTGCGTTTTTCTCATGTTTTTCTCATGTTTGTTAGTTGACAATATTTCTGTAGTTTTAGTTTTAGTTTTGTTTTATTACATCAAGTTAAACTAAATACAAATGTTGCCTTTTTTAATTTATGTATTTAATATTATTTCACTTAACTAAAAGTAAAATCATTCAAAAAAGCGTTAACTAAGACACTGCTGCATACATCACTCATATGTAATGTCTTACTGCATGCTATTAACAATGCAAAATGTGTCCAAAAAAAAAAAAAGCCCAGGAAGCCGCACATAACCGTCTCATTTACATGTTTTATTGCAATGGATGATTGACAGGTGAGTCTTTTGTCCGGAATGCATTACCGCAGCGTTTATACACTACAAATGCAATGTGGTCACATGCATTTCTAGCTATTTCAGCTCAAGGTACACGTTTACATTTGAGAAATCATGATTGTAAACGGGGCCTACGTGTGATCGCATGTGTATTAAAGCCGATATTTCTATGGTTTAGTTTAAAGCAGCACTTGTAAAAGAGCATCGTCCATCATTGCAGTTCTGGCTGGTGTTCTCGTGCCTCGGTTTGTGTCATTTCTGTCTGTTATTTGTCTTTATTTTCTGTTTCTTTGTCTCTCTCCCCTCACGTCGCTCTCATGTCTCCACGTCCCTCATGCCGCTGGGTTTGACATGTGGCAGTGGAAACCATCCAGAGTAACCCTCACCTCCTGTTGGAGAGTGTGAGCTGTGCCGCCCAGCGCTTTCAGGATGGCATCAGCGAGACTTCCATTCCCGTCCCTGTGCTCAACTGGCAAGCCATGCCGGCCCCCGCCGAGTGTGTGTAGCCATTCCTGGTTTCTTGCACCCCTTTAGTGTAAACTCCTGTTATGTGTGTCACCCCTGTGTGGCGTGTGCCCTCATTTCACATGATCTGTGTTTGTGCGTCTGCTTTGACATTGATTCTCTCATTGGGGCTTGTCGGTTTTGAGTTTTACTGTGACTTCCTGCCACTGGATGCCGCCATGTGGAACTGATGGTATTGAATTTAGAGGTGAAGTGTGTATTTTTTCAACGTTAAAATGCTTTTTCCTATCCTAATTTAGTGTAGACAAGTATAAGCCACATGAGTGTCATTTCACCACAAAATCAAAAGAAAAATTATAATTTACATTACAATTAAGCATATTTTCACCCCCAATACAATAGATGCTTTACTTTTGTTTTTTGTAATTATGAATATTATTCTCTATGATACTATAAGATTAAGTTTAAGACACTATTAGATTATATTACTGTTAGGGTTAGTAGTATAGTATTATAGTGAAAATTACTGTAGACAATGTGTGTTTTTAAATCAGCATAATTTTAAATTAAAAAGGCAGTACAACAAATAATACCATAATGTATAAATAATTTAGAACTTATATAGATCTAGAAAGATTTCTGAAGGATCATGTGACACTGAAGACTGTAGCAATGAAGCTGAAAATTCAGCTTTGCATCACAGAAATAAATTATGTTTTAAAGTATATTAAAATAGAAAACCATTCTTTTAAATTGTAATAATATTTCACAATATATATAAAAAAATCCTGTATTTTTGATCAAATAAATGCAGGCTTGATGAGCAGACATTAAAAATAGAAATCGTAACGTTTCCAAACTTTTGACCGGTACTGTATATTGTTAAGAAAATAATAGTCCCTTTATGAATAAAATAGCCCTTTTGATTCTGGTGTGAAATATAATGTGGGCATGTTCTTGAAAGATCTCATGAGGTTTGCCCATAAGTGGTCTGACCTATGGGGAAACCTGTTTGGAAACCAGCACTATTTTTGCCGTTCCATTCAATGCTACTAGTGCTGCAGAAATGACACACTCCACCTTTAAAACAACAATACAGCAAGAATAATAAAAAAAATATAAATTCAAGCAGCTTAACTAATGACAAATGCTGATTCTGATTATGTGCATGCATGTGTATTTGGTAGATAATGCCCCATGAGGACTTCATGTAAAAACAGTAAATGCTCTCCTAAGTTCCTCAAGAACAGATTCAAATGGACTCAGGGGCAGTATTTACTTATTTTATATCTCTATTTGTGTTTGCACCTTCTTTTCACTTCCTTTTATCATTTTGAATCAAATGGCCCTTTTACAAATGTATAACCAAGCTCCGATCCAAAATCTAGTGAGATCGCAACACTGCCTAATCTGATGTGTTCTAGATATAATGCTGTCTAGATAGGCAGCTCACTAGGTTTTGGAACTGAGTTTAGTCTTCTGAAAATTGTCAGGTTTCTGGGCCCTGATTTCTCTGTCAGTTCGTGGCGCCCTGAGAGTAATTACTGGTTTTGTTCCTCACAGCGGACGTGATGCAGTCTCACAGCATTATGTTTGGGGATCACTCCAATCCTTCGTCTCCGGGATCCATTCCTGCCTTCCGTGGGGCTCGCAGGGGCAGTGAGACCAGCATCGCCAGCCAGGTGTCAGGGTTAGCGGACAGTTACACCGCCTCCAACATCGCCAACAGTGAGTTAACACATGTACACACTCGGGTTATGGTTATGGATCAAAATTACAGTAAAACACTTAATATTGTGAAATCTTATTGCAAATTGTAATAACTGTTTTATATTGAAATGTTTAAAAAAAAAAATGTATTCCTCTGATGCTGCTTCATATTTTTGTGGAAACCTTGATTAAAAAAAAATCAGGATTCTTTGATTATTAGAAATCTTTCCTAACATTATAGAAGTCTTTACTGTAACATTTGATCAATTTACTGGGTCCTTGCTGAATAAAGTTCTAATTTTCTTTAAAATTTAAAATTTTAATAAAAGTTTTTTATTCCCTTATTTTCCCTGAACTTTTGAACAGTAGTGTGCTGCAAAACAAACAAAAAGCTGCAATGCTGCAAATATAGCTAGGAACTATCACATGTCATGTTCTTCTTTTGACTACTGTTGTTTTGATGTTGTTGTTTTTTCTCTAGTAACGCAAGCATGCCAACTTAGACTCTCCAAAAAGCTCAGTCTTTTGTCCCAATTGGCCCTCCCCTATAATAAAATGAGCTTCCGAAGCCCCTCTCCCAAATCCCGCAAAGCTCAAAATAAGCGTCCGCTAGAAAGGCAGGATTCCAGCTGTTTGGATGATACAGAGCAGAGCATCTCTCTAGGCTTTGAGCCCTCACCCTCGCTCGCCTCAGACCCGCCATCACCGTGTGTCCCGCTGGACATCGAGCAAGGTACTTGGAGCGTGGGTAGACGTCCGGTCAGAGGGTCTCCTCGACCCTCCAGATGCACCCGCTCTCCTGTTTGCCTGCGTTAGTTTCTACCATTGCTGCATTCCCTGCAATCCCTACTACTGCCTGTTTTAGCCCTCCGAATCTTCAGCCTGTTTCCTTGCTGACCTCCCCAGCGCTGATGCCTTTGTTTTCTGAATTCATGCCCCCATCCTTTAAAAGCTCAGCGCTGGCGCTCTGGTTCTTCATCTCTGGAACCCTGAGCCGCTCTGGGTTTGCCCTGAATGATGAAGACCTTCTGAAGATGCTTTGAAATGACGCTGACTGGTCTTGCTCCCATTATCATGCTTACGACCTGTATATCTTCTGTTAGCGGTCGCTTATAGATAAGGATGGGAATCAGAAGGAATTTATTGATTCCGATCATTTTTTTAGTACTTTTGAGGAAGTGGTCTCCACTATGTATTTTTTAAATTATGATTTTTTTTGTTGCATATTCTGCAAATAATAATAATGTTATTTATATAATATATAATTTTTTTTAGCAAAAAATTTATATATATTTGGGTGCTTTACTAAATTAATAATTATGAAATTTGCGTTTAGATCAGGGGCAGGAATTTAATATTATTATTTCGACATTTTTATTTAAATAATATTATTTTACATTATTATTCAAATAATATAATATACGGTATTACTTGGCCCATATTTAAATATTTAAAAGGAGAGTTACTAAATATCAAATTTGCGTGTGGATCGGAGACATGAATTGTTAAATTTGCGGTTATGCATAAATAATTTTTCTCTAAAACTAGTGATGCCAAATTATTATTACTTTAAGTACCATTTATTACATTTAGACATAAGTGATTTTTTTTTTTTTTACTGATTCTTCTAAAACAAGCGACTCTTTTGTTTGTGAATCAGACTGCACCGCTCATGCTGTATGTTTAGTTACGTGCAACCAGTGAGGACGTTGCAATAAAAAAAACATGTTGTCTGTATACTGTCTTTATTCACCGCCCAATCAAAATGGGACCAGTTTTGAATAAAACCTGGTTTTCTATTCACAATCCTACTTGTAGAGAACCAGAGGCCGCTTGCTGATTCAAGAACATTAAACCCCAATGAAAAGAATTTCAATCCAAAAATAGGGTTGTGTTCTTAAATGTCTTTGCAATGGGTCATGGGAGGAAGAAGTGCACATTACAAAACAACAACTTTCCATTTCTTTCCTTCCTCTTGAGCCCCTGAAGCAAACCTGCATCATGTGTCCCCGTCCTGTCCTAGATCCAGCATCTGAAACATTCATAAATGATGTACAGATGAAAGTGAATCTTTAATGGCCGTTGTAGCAGTAATGGTTTGGCCAGGCGTGACTGAATGTGTCGTCTCTCCTGCAGTCGCTGCACGCTGGTGGGGAACCAAGCGCATCGATTTCGCCCTGTACTGTCCCGACGCTCTGACTGCGTTCCCCACTGTGGCTCTACCTCACCTGTTTCACGCCTCCTACTGGGAATCAACGGATGTTGTGTCTTTCCTGCTCAGACAGGTGACGATTATAAAATATTATTCTTCTTAAAGGAATTTTCAGGGTTATTTGTATCAAGAAACATAATTATATCATGTTTATTTTTTTCTGCCTTTTTATTAGTATATTTTAAAATATTTTATTTATTTATTTAAATAAATACGTTATAATATATCTTTATATCATAATTATATAAGATTATTTATTTCTGCCTTTTATTAATATATTTTAAAATATTTTTATTTAATTATATATATATTAAATGATCTTTATTCATTTAGATCTTTATTTATACCATCATTTTATAATATAAAATATTTTTTCTTCCTAACGGAATATTCATGGTTATTTGCACCAAGAAACATAATTTAATATATAAAAAAAAAAATTATGCCTTTTATTAATATATTATTTTAAATATTTTTATTCATTTATTTAAATAAAACTGTTAAAAAAAATCTTTATTATATTTAATTTAGCTGTTTTTGGTAACATTTTAATGTAATAAAATAAGGGAATGCCTATTTCATATTAAAGATTTTTAATTTCAGAGATAATCCAATTTTAAATAATGGCCCGTCCCAAAATCTTACATATTGTTTCTTTAATTATATTTCATAAGTGTAATTTAATTAATTCCCCAAAAAATATTAGAATTTCGATGATACTTCATGCTACTGTATGAAGGTTAATGACTGATTATGAAATTAACGTACAGATCGGGATGTGAATTGTTATTGTTGTGGTAGTGCATAAATTGTTTTTATTGCATACATTTAATTTAACTTATTAGTCATAGCAAATTATAATTTTTTTAAATACCATTTTATAGTTTATTGTTTTTGCTCTTAGGTAATGAGGCATGAGAACTCGAGTATTTTGGAACTAGATGGGAAGGAGGTGTCCGAGTTCACTCCGTCCAAACCGCGGGAGAAGTGGATAAGGAAGAGGACACATGTGAAGATCAGGGTGAGACGGGCATCTCTAAAACCTCATGTTATCATGAGTGCATTACAGGATTGTTGCTGACGGAAAGATGTGTTTGTGTTGAAGAATGTTACAGCAAATCACCGCGTGAATGATGCCGTGTTTAATGAGGACGGCCTTCAGGTAGTCATGGGCCGCTTCATGTATGGGCCGCTGGACATGGTCACACTGACAGGAGAGAAGGTTAGTGCCCTATAAACTTTATCAGTCCCTCCAGAAAAACGCGATTATGTGATCGCATAATTCAATGCATGCTTAATCAGCCAAAGTCTGCATATTTATGCGGGGGGGGGGCGCATTTTTTCAAATACACCGCACTTTCGCCGCATAAATTGCAGATTTCCGCGCTTGGATGATTTCATAATCCCCGCATTTTCATTGCAAAAAAGCCACATGTATCTCAGCAGAAAGTTGAAAAATGTTGCATTTGCTTCACACAAGAGCAGCCATTTCCCCCTGTATGAAGTGACGTAATTTACACTACGTGAACATCATCAAAAAGCTGTATAACAGGAAGCACACATGTAAAGCTACAGAACTTGTTTGACTCATCAATGTTTTGTAAGTTTGAGTCGTGTTTATTAAAGGGGTCATATAATGGTACATGCACCTTTACAAGTTGATAGTACTGAAATGTGTGTTGGCAGTGCCTGTACACAACGATCATATAATGATAAAAATCCATCCAGTGATTTTGTTTTAATCTCCTTATATGTTTTCCCCTGCCTCAAATTGAGCCGTTCGAGCCTGTGACGTCACAGGCTCGGACGCCCCTCCCACGATTGTTGATTGACAGGTCTGTTTCAACACAGACCCGCCCTCGTTCGTGAGCGAGCTGTCAATCATGCGCGCGGCGGACGGAGATGGTCCTCACTTCAGAACATGAAATCCACGGGGAGGAGTCGGATCTAGATGTAATAATTTGAAGATCTAGATCCGACTCCTCCCACCTTACATACCTAAACCTACCCAGCTCCACCCCTTATCCCTAAACCCACCCCTACACCTACCCAGCTCCACCCTTATCCCTAAACCCACCCCTAAACCTACCCAACCCCACCCCTTAATCTGGATCCGACTCCGCCCCCCGGATCTCGTGTACTGCAATGAGGTGCTACTGGGCGGACGGGTGTTGTGCCGAAAAGTTCGCTGGAGCAGCACAGTCTATGAGCAGAATGGAGTCTATACTAAGGGAAGTGGTGTTCTGGTGCAATAACGAACACAGCAGTCATTAATGTTCCTAAATCCGAACCGCTGAAGACGCAGAGTGGCTGAGTTTGTTTTAGAAGGGAATATTACCGACGATCAACGTAAATGCTTTCATGTTTGGATGAATCATTTCACACACCAGACTGCTTTATAAACGAGGAGTATAAAGCTGGTTTTGCTAAGAAGCTGCTCCTGAAAAAAGGAATCGATACCAACTATACGTGTTCCTGCACCTCCAGAAGAACTGAAGTGAGTGTAGCGTTTTATTAACCTTTATATTAATATTTATATTAATCTTTGCAAATTGCTAGCTTCACGATGAATGCGGTTAAGGTTTACACTCAGGGTACATTATGGCATGTTTTCTATGTACGACGTTCTCAATATAATTCATAATCCTACGTTTATAATGAACAACGCGTTATGGTTTTTGTGTTATTGTGTTACAAACGGTGTACGCACAGAACAGAGGGGCGGAGTCAGCGAAGCTCATTATCATTTAAAGGCATATGCACTTAAACGGCGTGCTGAAAACAGAGCTGTTTTTGACCAGGTAAAATGAGTGTTTTCTTACAATACTAATGAGAATTTTTAATTAAAGTATATTACAAACTTTTAATTTAGACCCTGAAGAATGATATTAGCTTGTACAAAAATGGCATTATATGACCCCTTTAAGGTCTGAAATAAAACAAGATGAACTGAAATATTCCAGCACTTTCTGTGATGTAGTGTGCTTGCTTATCATAGGACGTAATAAGAAATGACTCTTTACATTAAGGTTGTAGCCTAGTGAGAACAGGGTCTTGGGGGAATCACTTTTTTTCTCTCTTTTTCATCAAACCGCAACTTTTGCAAGTTCCCGCAACTTTTGCAAGTTCCCGCAACTTTTGCAAGTTCCCGCAACTTTTGCAAGTTCCCGCAACTTTTGCAAGTTCCCGCAACTTTTGCAAGTTCCCGCAACTTTTGCAAGTTCCCGCAACTTTTGCAAGTTCCCGCAACTTTTGCAAGTTCCCGCAACTTATGCAAGTTCCCGTAACTTATGCAAGTTCCCGCAACTTTTGCAAGTTCCCGCAATTTCATCGCATAAATATCCTGAATATTCCATTGCATTTTTGAAGAAAACGTGCCGCATAATCAAGGATTTTTGCCCGCAACAATCACAAAAAAACTACATTTTTCTGGAAGGACTGGTTCATGTAAATCCTGAAAAATCAAGTAGCCCATCCAACTTCACTCACTCTCTTCAGAAAATGTACAAATCTACTTTGAACTATTTTCCATTGGCATCTCATTCAATTTCACTTCTTCATATTCATTTAATTCATTTATTTTGTGTTCTTTTCAAGGTGGACATCCACATCATGACCCAGCCTCCATCCGGTGAGTGGGTGTACTTCAGCACAGAACTAACCAATAGCAGCGGCCGAATTTCCTACGTGATTCCGGACAGCAAACGGCTGAGCATCGGAGTGTATCCGGTCAAAATGGTGGTCAGGTACGTTACAAATGTACATTTATTCTGCACATAAAAGGATGTATTTTCAACAAGTGAACAACGTCCTCTCTGTCCAAAGGGGCGACCACACCTCTGCTGACAGTTACCTGACCGTGCTGCCGCGTGGCACAGAGTTTGTCGTGTTCAGCATCGACGGCTCTTTTGCCGCTAGCGTGTCCATCATGGGCAGCGACCCTAAAGTGCGAGCAGGAGCAGTAGATGTAGTCAGGTGAGAGCATGTCTTCGTTCATTTAACCCTACTGTGATGCGCACATGTCTAAGGCCTCTAAATGATCAACATGATCAGAACTGCTGAAAAGCCTGTTGCACACAATCTACTACATGCCTTCTGTCGTCTGATTGTTAGTATAATTGTACAAATGTTTTGCTGTGAAATCTTTACTGGTTTGATTAAGTAAACGCAGAAATAACATATTGTAATGTGAATCAAAGAGTGTTCATCTTGAAATATTACTATAATATAATATAATATAATATTTTCAGGGTTAATGAAGTCTTTTGTATGGTTTGCTGGTGTTGTTGCAGGCACTGGCAGGACTTAGGCTACATGATCGTGTACGTGACGGGGCGGCCGGACATGCAGAAGCAGCGTGTGGTGGCCTGGCTTTCACAGCACAACTTCCCTCACGGGATCGTGTCCTTCTGTGATGGACTCGTACACGACCCCCTCCGACACAAAGCCAACTTCCTCAAGGCTCTCATCACAGAGGTGAGAACAAACACCACAAACGGCGCCTTTTCTGTAGCGCAGGGGCTTGTGGGTAATATAGTACTGGCATTTGCAAAGCATTAATCCTGAATTAATATATTCCGATATTTATCAGAAAAAAAAATCCACAATATTTTCATTGCCTTACTTTTAAGCACATTATCGTATCAGCAAAATTGTTGTTTAAAATTATTTGTAATATTGCAACATTTGAGTGTGCGCTCCAGCCTGTTCCAAGAATCCAAGATCCATTATTTATACGATTTTATGGGTTTGTTCTGTAGCTTATGGATTTCATTTGTAAAACTCTGCAGAGACCCTGTGTTAACCTTTGCTTAAAGTATGTGAAATGTATAATTGAAAAGCTGCTCTTTTGTAGGCACATATGAAGATCTTCGCTGCTTACGGCTCCACTAAGGACATCTCTGTGTACACGTCACTTGGTGTGCCGCCATCACAAATCTACATTGTGGGGAGACCAACAAAGAAATTGCAATACCAGTGTCAGGTACCTTTACGCATAATTTTTCCTCTATACTTTTTCCTCGCACGTTTTTCTACATTCTCACTGAGCCGTCACCTCTCTCCACAGTTCATCGCCGATGGCTACGCGACTCATCTTTCCCAGCTGGAGTACAATCAGAGATCGAGACCCGCCAAGACCGGCAGCGCTCGCATGGTCCTCCGGAAAGGCAGTTTCGGGCTGGGCGGCAGTGGCGACTTCTTGCGGAAGCGCAATCACCTGCTGCGCACCATCTCCTCGCAACCCACGTCCTCCACACCGCCCGTGCCGGTAGGCCGTCCCGAACGTGCGCAGAGCCAATCAGAATGTGACCGCGAGCGGGCCGAACGTGCACAGAGAAGCATGAGCATCGCTGCCGGCTGCTGGGGCCGAACCAACAAACTTGAGGGCGGAGCCCTGAGCCCGAAATAGGCTCCTCCCACCGGGTCCAAATTCTGGAGGCACTTCATTTGGCACATGGGCTGCAGGAACAGTAGGAGACGGACATGTCCTAATCTCACAGTATTACAACAGACTCTGTGAGCAGATCTCACGGCATTGCTATTGTTGCATGAGAATTGTTTCCGTTTCATATATTATTATTTTTTAGACCAGCAGCCAAACATTTTCCAGAAATCTAGCGCCTTAAGCATCGCTCTGGGTCATGGCCCTCACCTCTGACTTGATTGAATGTACTGTTGGGACTGAAAACATGGATCGTTGGGTGGGTATGGACTCTTCCCGCTTCCTCTATCATTCCCCAGACTTCCCTTCCGGTGTCTGCACACATGTAAATACGTGCCTCCTCTAACCTGCTCAGGGCAGCCATGGACTTGAGGAGCTGATGAGACCCAGAGGCCATTTTACTCATTCGTTTCCGTTGGGTCGCCCCATCCCGGCATCCTCTCCGAGTCGAATCGCAGCAGCATTTGGCAATAAGGATCAAAGCCCATCACACCAAACTCCGTCTGCAGGTCATCAGAGGCCTTAACTTCTTATTCAGAGCAAGAACGAACTCTCAAAGGAAGAACAATCCCTTTACAAGGCCATCTGCTTGCAATACCTCCAGGACGCCACCTCGACCTGGGCTGCTGGGTCACCTTCCATGTTTCTTTCTTTCTCGACTGGCGTTTTGTTAACTTCTGAGCCACCAAACACCGGTCGCAAGCACACGCCACATCTGCTGAAGTAAAAGCTTTCCTGCTGCTGTCGTCGTGGAGAGAATTTCCCATCGAGCGGCTCGCTGGATTTGCATGTTCAATGACAACTTTTAATCATTTCCTCTCAATCCTTTGCACTCATTTCCTGCTGATCAGGAAGCGATTCGACCCGCTCGCTTGATACTGCCGACGGCCAAACCGAATTCATTTCGAAAAGCTGTAGTTCTGCAACTGCATAACCTCATTGTTATTTTGCACTAGTGGAATAGTGGAGGCCCTTGTTTCCATCTCATGTGCTACGTGACATTCGCGTGTAGCACATGTCCCTTATTATTTATGGCAGGGTATCTGTGCGCGTATGCACGATTATATAGTTCTCCGAAAACACGAGCACGCAAGAAATGTGCCAAAAGCAGGCAGATCATAGGAACCCAAACACGTCCAACGTTACCGATGGATTGTAGCAACGTTTCCCAAGCGTTTCCATGGCACATGTATAATGTTTTTAAGATTTTAGATCATTTTAGATCCACTTCAGTTATCTATGATATTGTCCATATGTTCATATGTAAGTGATTGAGGTATATAGAAATTGTGCTTTTAATTTTCTTGCTATTTTAAATCGGACAGCATGACAAAGTCGGGTGGAGTCGTGAACCATACACGGTTTGTTTCTATATATCATGAACACACTGGAATAGCCATGCTGCATGTTGCGGACGTATTCTTCTAAAGGAACTGGGAGGCTGGGAACGTGGCCTTCGTCTGGAGTGGACGCTCTGAACCGAGGTCTGAATGGGACTTCAAACAGTGTAGATAGTGTAAAGATGTAAATTTCACTATAATAGGATGTTACGTTCAGAATTTATTTATTTCTGTAGCTTCATAAGATGATGGATATTTCAGGTTTGACTGTATTTCATGTGTTGCTTTATTCTTTTGTCCAACACTTCTGAAATACTTCTTTTAACGGACCAATGACGTCTCCTTGTGCATAATCGTTGACAGTGTTTTTCCGTAGCAAAACTCTAGATGACGCAACCACCGCCACCCCACGGACAATCAGTTCAGCAAACAAACAGGCAAGGAGCACACACACACCTACACATGTACAAACGCTGCAGACGCTTTACAAAGCGCATTGAAATTTCCACGTAATGTGAATTGGATTTGTGAATGTGGTTCTGTGATAAATTTGCTGCAAACAACCGAGTTTAAATTGGTGCTGAACGGTTTTTGAATCAAAGATTTTGCTCTGAGATGGCATTTGGACTGGTATTACTAGTCTTTTAATGCATCTAGTTCAGTACCAGACATCAGGGGCTCTCAGTGGACATAAATATGCTGAAAGGTTTGTGAACTTCTACCGCTGATATCTAGGTCATCTTGGTTGTTGGTTTATGATTTGAATGTTAACCACTGATCAAATTCTCCGTTATATTACTCCACACACTCTTGCCATCTGAACTGACTTGCTTCTACTTCTACACTTCCTCCTGTTTTCAAATCAAGCTATTTTTCACCACTGTTACGAAAAGTTGACGGGTTTCATTTCCGAATTGTTGAGATTAAGATTCAGACGCATCGCAGGGAATCATACGACATTGTGATCGACAATTGTGCCACAGTTTTTACACGGCAAACATTAGTTTAAACATCCGCGGCCTTGCTTGTAGGCCAAGTATTATATCTTCAGATAAACCAGATTATAGACACTTTTGTACTTTGCATGTCACAGAGAAGCTTTCGTACACTTTCCTGTATTCTTCAATAATGGGCCACACTACAAACCTCCAGTTTATAGTTATTACAGATATGCTGTCGTCTATATAGAACATCATATCAGTTGTTAATACCAAATATTTCCATGATATTACCGTTAATCCTAAATCCAACCATATTTTGAAAAAATACTGACATCTGAGTAACGGCATTACGTTAAATGCATAGAAATACTTTGAAATAAATTTACATTGCAGTATTTTTGACATGTAAATGCTGTCTAATTAGTGTGCAGGTGTTTCAAAACACAAGCTCATTGGATGAAATAAATATGGTGAAAAATCCCCAAACAATCATGTTTTGTGCCCATTTTATTTGTTGCCAAAACTTTCAGATAATCATTGCAAATGAATCACTTTCCCAACAACTTTTCAATGATGAATGGAGACGTACTGCAGGTTCATTTTACACTCCTGATGACGTACTGATCTGGACTGACTCGCTCCTTTACAGTTTTCTTACCAGGTCGGTGGTTCAGTGCTCTCATGTGTATAACTGTATGTACTGTGGATTAAATACAGTTGGACAACTGCAAGTCTTCTGTGATTTATAATGCTTTATGAATGTGTGACATGAACCACTCTGCAAGAATAATTGTGTTAATGTACTTTCCTTTCCTTTGTGTTAATGTACTTTTCTGTAAAGAACGTCTTTAAGTCACAATTTTGGGTTTTTTTATATTCATTAATTGTCTTCATTTTGGAGTGAGAGATGTTAGTAAAGTCTGAGTTAATTTTGGTGAAACTAATTAAAGTATGTATGTATGGTAGGTAGAGATGGATGGATGTACAGTAGGAATGGAAGCATGGATGTAGAAAGGTAGGTATGTATATACACTCACCTAAAGGATTATTAGGAACACCATACTAATACTGTGTTTGACCCCCTTTCACCTTAAGAACTGCCTCAATTCTACGTGGTATTGATTCAACAAGATAGCATTCTTTAGAATTGTTGGCCCATATTGATAGGATAGCATCTTGCAGTTGATGGAGATTTGTGGGATGCGCATCCAGGGCACGAAGCTCCCGTTCCACCACATCCCAAAGATGCTCTATTGGGTTGAGATCTGGTGACTGTGGGGGCCATTTTAGTACAGTGAACTCATTGCCATGTTCAAGAAACCAATTTGAAATGATTTGAGCTTTGTGACATTGTGCATTATCCTGCTGGAAGTAGCCATCAGAGGATGGGTACATGGTGGCCATAAAGGGATGGACATGGCCAGAAACAATGCTCAGGTAGGCCATGGCATTTAATCGATGCCCAATTGGCACTAAGGGGCCTAAAGTGTGCCAAGAAAACATCCCCCACACCATTACACCACCACCAGCCTGCACAGTGGTAACAAGGCATGATGGATCCATGTTCTCATTCTGTTTACGCCAAATTCTGACTCTACCATCTGAATGTCTCAACAGAAATCGAGACTCATCAGACCAGGCAACATTTTTCCAGTCTTCAACTGTCCAATTTTGGTGAGATCTTGCAAATTGTAGCCTCTTTTTCCTATTTGTAGTGGAGATGAGTGGTACCCAGTGGGGTCTTCTGCTGTTGTAGCCCATCCGCCTCAAGATTGTGCGTGTTATGGCTTCACAAATGCTTTGCTGCATACCTGGGTTGTAACAAGTGGTTATTTCAGTCAAAGTTGCTCTTCTATCAGCTTGAATCAGTCGGCCCACTCTCCTCTGACCTCTAGCATCAAGGCATTTTCGCCCACAGGACTGCCGCATACTGGATGTGTTTCCCTTTTCACACCATTCTTTGTAAACCCTAGAAATGGTTGTGCGTGAAAATCCCAGTAACTGAGCAGATTGTGAAATACTCAGACCGGCCCGTCTGGCACCAACAACCATGCCACGCTCAAAGTTGCTTAAATCACCTTTCTTTCCCATTCTGACATTCAGTTTGGAGTTCAGGAGATTGTCTTGACCAGGACCACACCCCTAAATGCATTGAAGCAACTGCCATGTGATTGGTTGATTAGATAATTGCATTAATGAGAAATTGAACAGGTGTTCCTAATAATCCTTTAGGTGAGTGTGTATATATAGAAAGGTTGAGATGTACTGTATGTAGGTAGGAAGGTATGCATGTATAGATGTAGAATGATAGGTAGGGATGTATGTATGTATAGATGCCTACATTCAGGATGGATTGATGTATGTATAGATTGGTAGGAAGGAAGGGATGATGGATGTACTGTAAGTATAGATCTATGTAGTTTGATAGAATGGTAGGTATGGATGGATGCAGATATAAGAAGGTAGGGATGTATGGATGGATGTAGGTAGGAAGGGATAGATGTACTGTATGTATAGATGTATGAAGGACAAGATAGATATGGATGGGTGTAGGGTAGGTAGATAGGTATGTTTGTGTGTAGTTATGTACTGTATATTTGTGTGACACTCAGAAGCCAAGACCAGGAGACTCTGGTGTATCTTCAGGAGTCTTTATTGGAAATGTCACTGCAGTGAAGTCGGAAGAACGCCGTCATACATTATAAATATTAAAATGATGCGTATCATCAGATCCTCAAAATCAGGACACTGTTAGGACCCCATTTGATCAAATGACTTTTAATAGGCAATCTTCTTATAGCCTGATTATAATTCCTACAAAATCAATTCCCAACTAAAACCACTGGCAGGGAAAGAATCAAAGAGATTCTTAAATCTGTAGTCACACAGTATGCTTGTATACTCATCGAAACTCAACCTTGTATCCAAACATGTTCCCAGATATTTAAAACTTCCCACAATCACAACAACCTGATCATTTAACTTTAATTTCCCTAATGTATTCACTAGAATCAGTTATTTTATTTTGCACTCAAAATATGTAGTGGAAAATGATATGCCAGAAATCTGTCGTCATCTGATGGATCTTTATTTTAGCAATGCAATACATTGAAACACTGAGTCCAGATCCAGATTCCCCTTAACACAAACAACAGTTAAAAATGAGTCAGGAACAAAATCATCAAAAGCATTGATGGGGAACACTGATGCTGCTTAATAGCATTATTAAAAAAAATGAGACAGTAGCCTGAATTTTATGACTACTTTTACATATTTCTTAAAATGTAAACAAAACACTGGTAACAAAATCCCTCTTCATAATATCAGAAAAGTCTATCACGTGATCTTCTCTGGACGGTTTATCCGAGCTGAATTAGCTAATTCATATAGTTGCTCATCTAGAAATCTTTCACTGAAAAGGTTTGGTGAAATAAGGCCTTCATTTGTTTTTTGTTACAGTAAAGGTTCTTACTGGCCATCAAAAAAACAACAAAAAAAAAAAACAGTCTCACTGCTAGACAAGTTTTATTAAATGAGTCAGTTCCTGTAGGTCTCAATAGAGATCATCCATATTGCAGTCATGCAACTTCTACTGTAACTAGGGATGCACAATATATCAATATCGGCCAATATATTGTACAATTATCTGTATTTTGTACCAATTTTACTACACAGTATTCAATCTTTCCCACATGTATATGCCTAATTTCAGGCATTTATTTAAATAAATTCACGTTTGTGTTTCATAACTGACGGCCAGTGTGCTATCATTTATAAAACATGACATTTGGGTTAGCAGCCGTAGAAATAATTGGTCCAATTTTCTATATCAGTGCATCCCTAATCTCAAGACCATATCCTCTTTTCCATTGGGACGGCATATTGTATTTCATTAACTGGCAAACTGATATGCAAGTAGCAGGTATATACAGTACATCTGAAAAGCATGAATGGCACAGATGTTTGTTCATGCATTAGCTCAGAGAATCACACACACCCTCTCATGGCCTTAAACTCTACCATCATTCATTTTAGTAAGAACTGAAATGATTTCTAGAAGTAAAATGTGCTTTCCTGGGATGAGAGAAAAGGGTCACATCACGTACGGGTTACAGATGTTTGAGATTGCTGAGATGAGACTACAGCGCTCGAGGACGTTTGGGGTTGATCTGCTTACTGGCCTGTTCCTCCTCTTGAAGAGCAGAACGGAAAGACTTCACTTTATCTGAGACCAAAGGAAACACAATTTACTGTGTGTGACTTCAGTTGACAAAGCATTTCATCTGACATGAAGGAAAACAGCTTTGTAAGGGACACTAGAGTAATATGTTTTTAGTCATATTAGTCAATCGCTGACAAAACATATTAAAAAAAAGTGAAACTCAAGAAATGTGCAGCTCACTTTCAGCCCAAAGTCAACAGACACTACTATACGATATTTAAAATATTCATATTTATTATTAAACCTTTTACATTAGTGTAAAAATATGCATATACACAATATCAATTTAAATGCTAAAATAGAGTATATACATTTCCAATTTATATTCCAATCTAATTTATATAGTAATGATATTATATTTTAGGAGAAAATGTTAATTCCTTTTCATACAAAATCCCAATGGAAAATAAATGTATCCTCCAAAATAAACTTCTTTTGATTTAGTGCACTCTAATTTGTGTCTTCTCTTATTAATATGGATCCCGTTTAAAAGACTCGTATTACAGTATTATAAATGCCTCTGTAACCTCTGACCTCTGAGCTCTATTAACACGTCAATCTTCTGATCCAGAATTTGCTCGAGCTGAGTGGCGAAGGACTCCACATCATAATCGACTTCCTCCGTCATCTCCAGAAGAACCTTCTCATCCTCGAGCCAGCGTATGGACTCCTACAACACACAACATCATTCTGAAGCAGCCGAGTCCTTAACAACAATATCTCCAGAACACCAAAAAACATGTGCAGTCAAACCCAACATTATTCAGACACCAGATATAATTTTACTAGTGGGTGAAGGTAGGTAGACACCAGAGTCTATAGTGTATAGTTCATTTATGTAAGTGAGGATAGCAAAATAAAAGTAAACTGTGACTGTATTCCCAAAAATTCTTCATACAGTGGACTACCTGTAAAATGTATAAAAATTTGGGACCAAAAATGATTCAGACACTTTGACCTGACCATGTTTTGCTTAGTGTTTTTTCTTTAATTGCTGATGTGACCTTTTTACACCACAGACTAAAGAAAATTAAGCATTGCTTGGTAATTGGTTGAGCTAGATTGGTAGTTAAATTTAACATCTGACAGATATTCAACATATTTCATGTGTGAGAGTCTAACAGAAGGATGGAGAAACCCAGTGAAATATCAACTGATTTGATAACTCTGAGTTCTTGTCATATTTTATTACCATTTTCTAAAATATAGAAAAAAAATGATAAAAATGTGTGCGCACCTGAAAGACGGCGCGGTGGTCCTCCAGAACCTGCTCCTCCATCTCCACCAGCTGAGACACCACCTCGTGGAAGGTGAAGAGCTGAGGGGACACTTCCTCTTCCTGCGCACAGCACGCATCACATCAACACACGTCACGCTCTCATACACACAGTGTGCGGTGAAGCGCTCTTACGTTCTGTTCGCAGAGCAGCTTGAGGTCGTCTCTCTGAGGAGAGCTGCCCACTCCCCACTGCGCCTCCATCACGTCCAGCTGGTTGACGGAGCGTCCCTCCAGCACTGCGCACGGGTCCACGCTCAGCTCCTTCACCCTGCCGGCACAGACAGTCTCAGCTCCAGACAAGCAGCAGATCGGCGTGTCGGGCGGAAACCTCTTATCTCCATACTTTGACGTTTTCAATTTTTCTCATGAATCATTACTATTGGTCAGCCTTTACATCAGTCTGTGGGTTTTGCAAATACTTAAAGGATAATTCCGGTATTTAGCACTTTGAGTCTATTTTCTAGTTTGTTTGGGATGAACTAGAGTGGTGGACACAGAAATTTTGACGATGGGTCCTGTTTCGACTTTCTGACTCTTTTAGAATCGCCTCTGAGCGCTTCAGAGTGGCTGTCTATGGGCATGCACAAACATGTGCTTAAAACAACCCTTAACGTTCGTTTTCAAAACTGTGCAACTCACTGAGTGGTTAGTGGTGTTCGTTGATGTTCCAAAACAGGTAGCGTAGAGAAATACAGTTTCTGTTGTGTTTTATTTGGCATTTTGTAAAATCGCATTGATGTCTGTTGGAGGACTCATTGCTCGTTGATATTACTGTGCTACCGGAGTGTGCTAACGCTTCAGACTCAAAAAAACCCCGAAAAAATAGTTCCACTATAGCAAATAACACGGATTGAAAGCATACATTGCGCAGATATATTTGTTTTTAATCATCAACGAACACCACTAACCACTCGGTGAGTTGCACAGTTTTGAAAACGAAAGTTAAGGGTTGTTTTAAGCACATGTTTGTGCATGCCCATAGACAGCCACTCTGAAGCGCTCAGAGGCGATTCTAAAATAGTCAAAAAGTCGAGACAGGACCCATCGTCAACATTTCTGTGTCATCCAAAACAAACTAGAAAATAGACTCAAAGTGCTAAATACCGGAATTATCCTTTAACCAACGAAAATATTAAAGGTGGTCTAAGCAATGTTGGGGATGTCACTTCTTGTTGACGTTTAAAGTATTGTCAAACAAAACGGAGGCTAGCTCGACCCTCCCTCCTCCTCATCCACGCACTAACCCCCCAAACCCCGCCCCCAAATCCTTCTAGTCGGTTATTGGCTGGAACAGTTTGTTATGTGTCGTGGTGCGGGTTAGCCCAGTTGTGTCTGCAGAGACCGCGTCTTTTTACAGTGTGTTCAGGGGACAGGCAGCTAGCGGATAGTGAGGAGATGTTTGCTGTATGTGACAAAAAATGTTTTGGCCTAAAAATCACTTAGAGCACCTTTAAAAAGAGCTTGTGATTAAACCTCATAACTCCACCCGCCTCTATGGTTAACCCGAGTGCCTGGAGCGTCTCTGCTTGTTTGCAATGCAATGGTAAATAAAGAACTGGTTATTTGAGTAAGTGCAGTGTTTTCTTTAAACAAGAAACACTATATGAATATATAGGCTAATGTTTTATGTATTTAAGGAGTGGAGAAGAGTGTCTCAGTCTAGCATTTGTCATTGAGTCATAACCAGTACTGTGTGAAATAATCTGTGTGTTGCACTTCATCATTAATAACAAGAGATTTTGGACAAAAAAACAAGCGCCCACACAGCTACAGTAAACTTTATAACCTGTAAGTTGATTTACTGTCTCAGATACAGCTGTTCTAATGACGGACACACACACTTCTGACATTCTCTGGCCATTGAGCTTGATTTTGGCAAAAAGTAAAAAATATCATGCCGTAATATGCACGTGTCTGATCATATATGGAAAAGTAGTGGTTTTGGTAAAACGAGGTTTCCGCCCGACAGCGACGATATAAAAGCATGAGGTATTCACATCATGACGCAATAAACCAATGGAAATGGTTTATGTTACAGACACATGATCATGCAGCATGATAATGATGGACTCCATCGCTCTATAAGGCACAAGCAAACACAAACCAATGTTAGTGCAGCTGCAATGAAAAACGCAACAGAAAACACTGACACATGCCTGAAATGTGGTGCAAACGGACTCAAAAAACAAGGGACAAAAATAACAGCCGACCGAAAGGGAAAGAACACATGTAGAGGCATTCTCTGAACTGAAAGTGAAGAGACGTTAGAAACACAGGACTCTGATGGAGGCTCTGTCTGAAACTGGGAAAGGATGAGACCTGCTGGGTGAGGTAGCAAAGTCGTCGTACTCGTAGGTGGGAGAGAGTTCGGAGCGCCCGCCCCCCCCCTGGGAGAAGGGAATGTCGGAAGGGCTGATCCCGAACTCCTTCACTCTGAAGACGGGATGAGAGTCGGCAGTGAGACAGAGAGACGGGAGTTACACAAACATTCCTGATTCATCATCAGTGGAAAAGAGTTCACTGTGAAATACAGTGAATGCCACTGGACAATAGTTTGATATGTAAATAGATAATGATTCAAATAATTGATTCTAAATCATTTTTAAAATGTTAAAATGATTGTTTTATCTAAATAATTTCTATAACATATTTATGTATTTATATTATATTAATTTATATATATATATATATACACACATACATACACATAAATACAATATATTATGATAAAGATATATAGAATTTTACAAACTAACAAATAAAATAAAATAATTTGAATATTAATATTATGTTTATTAATACATATTTAATATAATTAAATACAATGTTTCTTTAAAACATTATATAATATAAATATAAGTATTATATTGTTTTTACAACATTACAATTAAACTAAAATAGATTTATGAATTCTTATGAAAAAATATGTTTATACATAGTGCCATTGATTAATAGTTGTCTACCAAACATTAAACACAAAAATATGCCATGTAAAAAGATAATGATTAATATATTTGATTATGAATATTTTTTTATAAATGTTTTTTTATTTAAATAATTTAAATAATATGAACATAATAAATTTATGAATATGTACATAAACATTTTATAGATATAAAATATATATTATATATATAATTTAATGTTAAATGTTTTTACATATTACATTTCTTTAAACTCTTAAATTCCATTTTTATATTCTTGTTAAATATATGCATATAAAAATATAAATGATAAAATAAAAAGAGTATATAAATGCATAAATACAATATAATAAATTATATATATTATTTTAGAATTTAACAATTTTTATATATAAATAAAATAAAGAAATTGAATATAATGTGTATAATATTCATGTATTAATAAACATTATATTAATATTAAAATTTTTGTATATAAAGTCATAAAGGTTCACATATGTCCATAATCTTGGAATTATCTGATTTTTTTTCATTAATAGCCCCAGATTGGACTGTGAGGTTACTTGCATTAGAAACCGTGAAATAAACAGGGTTAAGCAACACTGAGCTGATTCCTGGATAGAGTAAAGGGTTGAGTGTCACTGAGGAAGCTTCTTTCACTGCAGTGGTGTCTCTCTTTCACATACCTGTTGGCGTATCTCAGAGTGTTTAATGTGTTTTCACATGATGCCATTCCAGGAGAGATTGTAGCGATCTATTGCAAACACAAACATTTTAAATCATTAATACACAACTGACACTACATGTTAAAAATGAATATATGATTGATTATGAAACATCAGCAGTGTTCTTACCATACATGTTCTGGAGTTCTCTCCGATGAAGGAATCTCTTAAGACCTGGTGAGTTTGCTGGCTCTAAACGGAGTGTGTGGTTTGTTTCGACCTAAAGCCCGGATGCATTCCTGTCACACAAATATCATAACAAATAATTTATATCTATGCCAAAAAATAACACAGTCTACTTTCAAGAACAAATCAAATCCACATGCATATCATTATTTGCTGCTGAAGTTTAATTCAGAAATGTCACATTACAAAAGTTGTGAATTACATTTAATATTTTTTTTAATAAATAAATGATATTATATATTTCTATATTTGCTACTTGCAGTGTGAGACTTAACAAATTTATTTTTTATATACTTTCAATATTTTTATAAAAATATATTTCTATATTTGCTACTTTCGTACAGTATGAGACTGAACAAGAAATCATATTTCTTATATGAAAATATTTAATATTTTTTATATTTTCATACAAATATTTATATATTTGTTACTTTTTGTACAGTATGCCACTGAACAAATTATATATATTTTATATGGTATATATACATTTTAATATTTTATTTTTATAAAAACATTTCTACATTTGTTACTCTCAGTGTGCGACGAACAAATTATATTTTTCAAATATTTCTAATATATTTTCATCAACTATTTTTATAATTGCTACTTTGTACAGTGCAATACTGACAATTATATTTTTCATATTTTCATCAAAATATTTCTATATTTGTTACTTTGTAAAGTGCTAGACTGAACAAATAAAAAAAATTGTATTTCTTATATTTTTAATATGTTTTTAAATATTTCATAAAATATTTTTATATAGTACAGCGCGAGACTAAACACATTTTCTCTCACTCATCTTTGCTTTTGTAAATATCTTTTTGGCGAAACAAAGTGAAATCCAGTAGTTCTGGAGCCCGTTTGTGAGGATCTGAAGCACAAACCTTCAGCGCCAGGAGACTTTTGTTGATCTCTGCGCCCTCGAGCCGGGTCTGTCGGTCAGCGCTCGACGTGTCTGCCCCTCGCTCGTTTCCCGCCAGGTCGATGAGAGAGAATTTGCCGTGCATTTTGCCCCTCCTGCGGAGAATAATCTGAAACACGGCGTGACTGCGGGACGAATGAGCGTTAGCCGAGGTCTGTCCGGACGTCCTGAGAAAACCACATACAAAAATGACTACAACTGTTTTAACAACACCACTGGTGGAAAGCAGTTATCCGATTGGTCGCACCTGCAGCTGTTGCCCATCTCAATGAGTTTGAGCACGTCCTCGGTGCATTTGACCTCTCGCTCCTGCAGTCCGACCACCTGAACCTGCTGCTTCCCGTCTTCAAGAACACGCAGCTTCGCCTTCCTGTTCAGAAGGTCGAAACACCTGCACGGACGTTTAAAAATGACTTAATGCACTTTATGAATGTTAAATGAGCTCATCATTATTCATGAGCAATAGAGAACTTGCCTTCCCGCTGTATATTTCAAAGAACGTCGCGTACACCTGAAGATCCAACTTCTTGTAATTCGTTTTTTTTAACATTAGAAAAACATCCCGTGCTGAAAGAAGAGAAAATATTGATAACTCAATATTGACATTTGAATAACATCAGGTCTGACACATACCAGCGAGTGCGTAGATCCCTTTAGAGCAGTCCTGGTTCTTCCCAGAAAAATCTCCTCCCATAGTCTGGAATGAAGGGAAAATCGATTATGACAAATGGCAAATGGAACGATCTCCTGGGAGGATCTTCCTGTAATATGATGTCATCTGGTTTTGTTTACGGTCAGAAACGTACATGAGTTTTCCCACTGCCCGTCTGACCGTAAGCAAAACACGTCGCCATTCCCCTCTCAAATATAGTCTCCACCAGCGGCCGTGCGGTGAAACCTGAAACACACAAACCAGAGATCTCATTCAATATTACAACATGATAGAATATGAAAAATATTTTATATATTTTTACTTAAATGGCTGAGATTTGACTGAGAACATGGCCACAGATTATGGTATCTGCACACACCTGCGTTCACTGCATTGGAATTAAGATGACAGACTGCAAATAAAGTTTTGTATAATGTTTATAATTGTCATAAAATTACTTTAAAGATTATTTTGGTTTTATAGGTTGCCGAATGTGGTTTGCGACTTTTGGATCAGAACGCTTTTGGCCATTGGTTCAGAGCGCTGTCAATCACTGCCTGATTTTTTTTTTGTTATGATGTAACTTTGTACAGTGCAAAACTGAAATTATATTTTTGTTTTTTTAATATATACTATATACACATATATTTTAATATATATACTACTAAACAACACTGTACAGTGCTAGACTGAACAAATTATATATTTATATATTTTTTATATTTGTTATTTTGTACAGCGTGAGACTAAATAAAACAAATTGTTCTCTCTTCTCTTTGAATTTTAAGTTTCACTCTTTCTCTGTAAACTAATAAATATCTTGACCTGTAAACCATTTCGTTTGTCGAGGTGTCGTCGAAAGCGTAATCGAAGCGAAACGTCTGGTTCTCCAGGTATCTGGTTAAGTCCACTTTCTGCTTGGGCTCGTGGACCATGACCACGTCTTTACTGGGAATGGTGATGACGTCTAGATCCTTCAGGTCAGCTCTGAAAGTGAACAGATGATGTGGCGTATCGTGAACAACACTAGACACTCACAGCATGAACATCTGCTGGAATAAAAAGAGTTCATCATCACCTTTCTTGTTCAGTGGACGTGTCCGCACACACACGCATATCCTGTGGTCCTCAATCTGAGAAAATATACATATAATTAATACATACATACTATAATACTGTTGATAAATCATATGGAAATCGAATGACATAATAACTGAGATATGGTAATGATGTAGTTATTCACCAGATCTTCAGTGGACAGCGGTCTGTAGTCCAAACTCGCTCTGAAGTCTCGGATCATGCACATTATTTCATAATTTAGGGGTTATTGCCTCCACATCCTATGTAATAAAAAAACTCTGTTAATATTGTAAAAGTTAAACATATTAACTTTCTTGAGATGTTAAGTCATTCAACAGTCAGACATTTTTTTTCAGTATGTATATATCGTTTTTATTAATTCATTTCTATTTCAGTTTTAGTTTTTTTGCAAAAATAATTAGGAAGCTGTTGGAGCGCTTCCGCTCGCAACACAAGGTCATGGGTTCGGTTCCCAGGGAAAGCAAGAACTGATAAGAATGTAAATGTGTACCTTGAAAGCAATGTAAGTCACTATGGATAAAAGCGTCAGCCAAATGCATAAAATGTAATTAAATAATAAATAAAATTGTTTATATTATAATAAGCAACATAACACAATATGTTTCTAAACATATAATAATAAAATGCTATCATGATACGCATTAGGCAATAAAACATATCACAACATATTTAAATAAATATAATGTTCCCCATTAAAGCTACACTGTGTAACTTTTTTAGTTTATTCTTAGCTAAAAACACTTAGTTCTTTCAAAAATACATGTGCATCATTAATGTATATTTACTTCGTTCAAGTATAAAGTATTCTCGTGAGTGTATAATATGCCATTGAAAATACATACGGGTAAGGGGTTCTAATGTCGGTCGCCATGTTGCCCCTCCATCTTGAAAGTACATTAGCCAAAGAGGACATACCCGTTAATTCAAGCTTCGCCTTTCGCGTTTTAACACGTGTGGATTAGCACTCAACTGCCTAACACTCGAACTGGAAGCCATGTTAATCTTGGACTACATTGGCCACCGTAGGAGTTAAAACGAAATCGGAATTAAGAGGAACAGAAACTAATATTCACTGGATGGTCATATACCTTTTCACCGCTAGATGAGGGTAAAAATCACACATGTAGCTAGCTTTAAGCAACACTAAACTTTCCAAACCTCATCAGTACACAGAAACACCAGGTGTGTGTGTGTGTGTGTGTCACCTGCGCTCTTTTCTCTCTCAGCTCCTGCTGCTGCAACCGTCTCCTCTCCCGCTTCTCCTGAAGTTTCTCCACTTCCTTCACACAGTTGGACTTCCTGCGAGCTGAACACACACAGAAAACTCAATGCAAACAGACAACAAAGTTTAATAATCAGCTAAACCTGATTCGCTCATTTTAATAAGCATTTTATTTATTTATTTCCAAAGTCAGTGTGCATTAGCTTGTGTCAAATGTGTTTGAGTGAATCCCTCAACAATGGCATCATGAGGAGTCATCTCTGAGACAACAACTCTAAATGCTGCTTTTGTTTTGGTGTGACGGCAGACAACAGTCGTTTGTGACGGCGCTGAGAGCCCTTCAGCTCCTCCATCACTGTTCATACACTCACAGATCAGAGATTACACACCCAGGTATTCATAGAACATCTCAACAATAATTACACTACTGTTCAAAGGTTTGGGGTCTGTGTCTCTTCTGCTCACCAAGGCTGCATTTGATCAAAAACAGAAATATTATTACAATTTAAAATAATTGCTTTCTTTTTTCTTTTTTTTAATGTAATTTTTATTATGACAACTTTTGGAATAGTTTTAGCATGTTATTGAACATGGCAATATTAATGTATTTGGTCTTGGTGGACTAGATCTGCTGCTGATGCAGAGTAAGTATGTACTTATACCGCTAATAGATACACAGACACACTGCTGTGAGCATGTAAGATATGATGCTGCTGCAGAAATAGATATATAAATCTGACAGCTGATCTAGGCAGGTGGAGCTGGGGGAGATGGAGGGTTTCAGAGGACCAGCTTACTACAATAAACGATGAACCAGACTATTTAAATGCTGTGCAAGCAATCTCATTGGCTGCAGGATCAGCGGAGGCCAATCAGTGAGTTTCATGACTGAACTAGATGTTTATTCCTGTGATCAAAGCTGAATTTTCAGCATCATTACTCCAGTTTTCAGTGTCACATGATCCTTCAGAAATCATTATAATATGATCGATTTGCTGCTCAAGTAACATTTTGAAATGTTAAAAACAGTCGTGCTGCTTAATATTTTTGTGAAAACTGATACATTAAAGGATTAGTTCACTTTTTAAAAATCTTTTGCTGATAATTTACTCACCCCCATGTCATCCAAGATGTCCATGTCTTTCTTTCTTCAGTCGAAAAGAAATTAAGGATTTTGATTTTTCTCCATATAATGGACTTCAATAGTAGCCAAAACGGTTCAAGGTCCAAATGACAGTTTCAGTGCAGCTTCAAAGGACTTTAAACGATACCAGACGATGAATAAGGGTCTTATCTAGAGAAACGATGCGCCATTTCGAAAATAAATAAAACCGTTTAAGTATAATTAGCACAAATGATCGCCTTGCTCTGTTCTCCTGTTCAAACTCGTTCATCAAAATGAACAAATCTTTTTTAGAGTCATTTCGTTCGTTGATTGAATAAAATGACTCAAAAAAGATTTGTTCATTTTGATGAACGAGTTCGAACAGGAGATTCACAAACGTGCATCACAGAACAGAGCAAGGCGAGCATTTGTGCTTATAATACTTAAACTGTTTTATTTATTTTCGAAATGGCGCATCGTTTCTCTAGATAAGACCCTTATTCATCGTCTGGTGTCGTTTAAAGCCCTTTGAAGCTGCACTGAAACTGTCATTTGGACCTTGAACCGTTTTGGCCACTATTAAAGTCCATTATATGGAGAAAAATCCTAGAATGTTTTCATCAAAACCCTTAATTTCTTTTTGACTGAAGAAAGAAAGACATGGACATCTTGGATGACATGGGGGTGAGTAAATTATCAGCAAAAGTTTTTTAAAAAGTGAACAAATCCTTTAAGGATTCTTTAATGAATATAAACTTCAAAAGAACAGCATTTATCTGAAACCGAAATCTTTTGTAACATTATAAATGTCTTTACTGCCAATTTTGATCAATGAAATGCATCCTTGCTGAATGAAAGTCTTAATCTCAGTGTGATGTGGTTGTGTGGTACCGTTCTGCTGCTGCTGTAGGGTTTGGTGTTGTATCGGTGGAGGCGGAGTGGGCGCTGGTGGAGGAGGTTCGGTCTGTTGACTCGGCCGCGCTCGAGTCGTACCTACAGAGACTGAATAACGGACATCACATCATCACAGACCACGAAAAGACCAGACCGTTTCACACACATGCTTATTTATGATTGTTTTACACGTTAAGTGATCAAAACTCTGAAATAACACAAATAGAAATTTGGGAATGATGTTGTGATAAAAAAGTGGTACAAATTAGTGCTGCACGATTAGGCTAATCATATCACAATCGCGATGTCAAGCCTATGCGATTATATGACGCAAAATGCTGTGATTTTATAGAATAAATATAAAATTAGCATGTGTGGACATGACAACCCATCACCCTCTCACGCCACACATCCATTTTCTCACGCAGAGGAAAATCACGGAGCAAAGAGGACACCGACATCTCAGCTCTCAGATTCTGTCAATTTTATTACGAATAGCGTTTTGGCTCTTGTAAATGTGACGTGTCAGATCGTGGTCGTGAACCGAACATCTCTTATTCTTTACTAGTTAATAGTAAATAAACACGAATGAACAATAGGTGTGTTGAAAGATACAGTAAAACTAACTGAAATGTTTATGCCTCATTCATAATATCGATCACTCAGTGTTTTTCAACCGCGGAAAGAGGTAAATAAAACAGCTGACATAACGTTACATTTACCTCAGGAAAGCCATTTGATAGCATGTTAGTTAGCTAGACAAATTATAGAGATGAGTATTTTGCTAAATATGTGCACTATATTAAATATTTATTATATTTTTTACTTGTATCATTGAAATATTGTAACATTGTTATTAAAGCCTAGTAAAGGCCACATTATATTTCATTTGAGTGTTATTTTTAACCTTTAATAATAATACCAGCTGACAGGGCTCTCTGTATGTTTACAACATTAGGTGAGAACTTTTTTTACTTGAGAAAAATTAACATGTATCTACTGTAGCTAATATTTATCCAAATTAATATCGAAGCTCAGAATAAAGATCGAAATCAAATGAAATCGTGAAATTTGTGCTATAATAAAATTTCAAGCTATAATAAAAACAGTAGCCTTCCAGTCATTGTACCATGTAAACATTGTAACATGCTGTCACTGAACTTAAGAAATTTCTGTTTAGTTACCAAATGTTTTAACAATCACAATACACACCCTGCTTAAATGTTTTTTTCTGGACAAAATGTTTAAAAGATCTTATTTTCATGAGCATACTTGTTCTTATTTATTGTGCTATTTATTTTATTCTATTGTAAAAAATATTGTAAAAAAACTTGCAGTAATGCAAAGATGTCATTATTTCATTTTGTAAAAAACATTATTTTAATTTGAAAACATTGTGCATTTAGTTGTTGTTGCTAGTTTGATTTGAGAAATACACATTTCAGCATTATCACTAATCTGTATGTACATTTTCCTTGAGAACCAAGCAAGTTGACTCATGAAACCATTTGTTTATTATATCGCAATCGCAATGTTGACCTCAATAATTGCAATTATTTTCCACAAATCGTGCAGCCCTAGTAGAAAAAAAATTAAAGCTAAACAGAAATATAAAAAATAATAATAGAAACTAATAAAGCACAATTTTATCTAAAATTAAAAAGAAAACACAAAAATATATATAAATAAAAGCTAATGTATCAAATGCTACATTGTATAAATAATACTAAAGTAACAATAATTTAAAGCATCAAAGTGTTTTATAATCCCATGCAACAAATTCAATATTTTAAAGCACATACTGTTGAAATCAATACCTGCTAAAATGAATAGAATTTGAGACTAAAATTGTAACAGTACTAGTTTAAGATAAAAAAAAAAACTTGTACATCATACCTCGATTATCCCTTGCAGGAGTCTCATTTTTTGGTGGCGCTACAGTTCGGCGATTCTACAAAAGAAAATGATCATGTTTTGAAAAGTCCAGTCTGCTATCTAGCTACAAAATAATCTACACAATAAAATCATTCACAGTGAATTTATGCCACATTATAGCTTTGTGTCGACAGTAATCTAGACAGTCTATAAATGAAAAATACTAATAATTACAAATTACAACTGGTTACATCTTCCTATAATTATTCATGCATACATCATTAAATGATTCATGCACTACAGCTTATGGGTAATCTCCCAATGTAGGATGACACAATGCAAGTTATTTTAGTGATTTTTTATGTTTAACGACAGGAATTAACCCAGCCTGCATTGATTTAAACGTAAAACTGAAAACAGTGTTTTATGGCTTTATGACTCCTGTCTGGAAATCCATTTGAGAAGTTATAAAAGCCAGACTGAGTGCGCTACAATCATCTGTCCACCGCTGTACTAATTTCTCCTCTTGGTTACGACTATTACGGTGCAGGACACCAACCTTGTTTTGGGGGATCTTGTTGATTTTGACGGCACTCGACACAGGCGGCGGAGGGGTTTCAGGACTTTGTGGGATTTCCTCTTCGGGAGCAATATCTGGATTTAGTGCAAATATGCTTTCCAGATCGATCTGTTCACAGGGAACGAGAGCATGAGCATGAGGCAGCAGGTTTTAAAAGCACTTTACTCACAGCACATGAGCACATGCTGTAGGACTTTCCACAGTTGTAAAAGCTGCAAAATATAATAAATATAAATATCCAAAGGATAGAAAAATTACAAATGAGATTCAGTTTCTGTCAGAACTGAGAGATCAAAAGCCACATTGATCTGAACTTATGCCCCTCAGTTTTTATTTTAAGGTGAGTAAGCTTGAGTGAAATGTTCACTCAAAAACTGAGGTGCGTTTTACACCAAATTAGGTAAAAGATTTCAGAAGAGATCTCAAAGTGCGCTCAGATTTATCTGCAAGCTGCAATCAAAGTTCAGAGATCTCAACATGAACTCAAATATTTTTTATTCAATTCTTTAGGACCAAATGATCTGAGCTGCTATCCAGATTCATTTTTATAGCTCGAGGATTGATTGGAGAAACATCTGAGATCAAGTTGAGTAAAATGAAACATGTTCATTCATTTTATTTATAAAGCACTTTACAACTGCACATGCAGTGAGTTGCGCAGTATAACAGGGCAGTAGAAGTGAAATTTGGACATTATTTGTTATTATAAAACTGATGAAGAACCATCAAACCTTGCCAAACATCTGTCACTTGCCCATCCTGACTATAGCTAAGACATTAAGAGATCGATGAACACTGATCAACGCACATAACGTTACATAATATCATATCGTTTTAAATAACACGATGTTACAGCGTACGTTTGACACATCAGAACCAGTATTTGCACTTAAGTTTAGGTAGGTCTACCAGAATAAAGTAGCCTAATCAAATGTAAAATAACACTGGATAGTAACACTGTTAATACATTACACGGTTAAAAAAGTTATTAGTGACAGGCCGCAGCGTCACAGATCCGATAAGTTACATCCGATGATGCATAACGTTAGGCCTACACTATTTACATTCACGTAAGACATAACCGACCGTGTTTATGTGAATACTCACCAAGACGGACATTTTGACAATTTTGTGTGTAACGTTAGCTATTTGACTGTTTGAGGAAAAACAACTAACGTTAAATTTGGAATGCGCGAGCTCTTTTCAGACGGTTTGTTCGGCGCTGTATTAAAGAAAACCGTTTCTAAAAAAGGGCTCAAACGTAGTCTACTACTGAATCATAATGAATGGTATACAATATTTTGGATGTTCTAATTGGCCATGTTTAAAAGACGTGGGCAAGTGAATCGTGATTTCCGTCAGCGGTCCCGAAAGGACGTCGAAACGGCGCGATGACTTTTTCACGTTTTAGAGGGAGAGAGAGAGAGAGAGAGAGAGAGAGAGAGAGAGAGAGAGAGAGAGAGAGAGAGAGAGAGAGAGAGAGAGAGAGAGAGAGAGAGAGGAGAGAGAGAGAGAGAGAGAGAGACTATTGCTGAAATTACTTCTCACAAGAAAGTTATCACATTACTGATTTGATGTGATAATCTGTGTTGTTTCATTTGCTAATAAACATTTGCGGAAATTTCCCGCTTTATAAACCCAAAACCTGCGAGAATGAGTAAAATGATGCATAGCCTAATACCTGTATGGTAGGCTATCGTTTTAATCTCGATACTTCTACGGTATACTGTACAGAAGCCAAAATTGTGTTATGAGCCATCCCTGACATGCAGACCAGAGTGCTGTAGCCTACAATCAACATACAAATACTGTACATTACCATAAAACAAGATAACCTAAAAAGGGGATCAACAAAACATACTAGCCTAACTCCTTAAAGGCTAATGACAAGAAGTAGTTTTCAACACCAGCTTTAAATGTTTAATTTATGGATGTGACCGCTCTATATGGCAGACCATTCCAAAACCTCGAACCCGCAGCAGCAAAGGCCTGATCCTCTTTAAGTGTTAGATGAGTTTAAAAAAAAAAAAAAAAACCTTTTTTTAACCAGGAATAAAAACTAACTGAGATTAAAATCTCTTTTACGGGAGTGTCCTGGCTAAGATAGGCAGCTGAGTTTACATAGACAATTTATATCAAAATTACAACACACCAGGGAGTTCCAGGGACAGTAAGAAGAAACTTGTTAATCTAAAGACCTATGTTTGGCGAAATGTAATAAGCTCAGACACATAAGCAGGAGCCATTCCATGCACTGCTTTAAAAACATACAGAAGAACCTTCTATTTTATCCTGCTGTCGTTTGGCACCTGAGCGAGGACAAAAGAGGAGAGATAGGATCACTCTTTGTAGCACTCACAAGCAGCCTGGCCATCATGTTTTGAACTTGAAACATGAAATAATGGTCTAACAGGACTAGATGATGTCGACTGATTTATCTGTATTTATCAGAAAAATATCTGTATGGATTTTTGCCGATAACAGAAATTGTTCCAGCAATCAGTTATTTTATGCAGTGAAGTTGCATATTTACAATATGCTATAGACATGAGAAAGCAAACTGTATCTTCATGCAGCCGACAGAAAAATAAACAAATCAGAAATGCATTCGATTTCAGTTCTTTTTTTATCATCACTGTAATAACAATTTTGTTATTTTGATTAGATAACCAAATAGAAGCAAATAAAGATTCATGGTTCAGTACTGTTTTTATAATAAAGTTTAGCACTATTTTATGTGTTAAGTTTGTTTTCATTCAGTATCTATTTTAAAAACTAATCATGGTTGATTAATCAGTTATCAGCCAGCGTGGTCTTACCTAGTTATCGTTAAAATCCACTATCGGTCGACCTTTAGACAGGACCCCACATACACAACATAACAGTAATCCAAACAAGACCAAATTAATGGCATTAATGACCTTCTCTAAATCTTTTATAGACAATGTTTGTTTTTAAGCAGAAGACCTGACCTGGGAAAAAAAACTCTTAACCACAGTATTGATCTGCTTGTTGAATATTCCTTATTTGATCATGACAATAGGCTGACCATGGTCCTAAATTAGTAACAATATAGCATCTTCTGACCGGCACGAAGATCATGATCTCTGCTTTTCCGTGGTTTAACTGAAACAAATTGCGAGCCATCCTGCTCTTAACCTCATCCAGACATGCTTAAAGTGAATTAGAAACAAAATGTTCTCCTGATTTTAAAGGGAGATCATTTTATTTCAATTTCAGACAAGGATTAAGCTAGTCCCAGACTAAAATGCATGTTTGAGCTGTTTTAACTGAAAGCAACTTGCACTGATATATCTTAAAATATGTCCGTGCCACTGTTTTGTCTCAAGATGCACATCAGTGATGTTTTTTTCTAAGGCATGTTTATAAAAGCTACTTAAATGCCCTAATTGAACTAAGGCCTAATCCTGGCTTAAACTACGCCCTGTCTGTGAAACCAGGCCTAAACCTCTATTAATTCTCCTGAGTTATGAAAGAGCAACATGTGAAGGATAAAAGCTCGGTCTTTGTATTTTTTATGCACAAATTAATGCACATGATAAACCTGAAAGCTATTGGGAGGGAGAGATACAAAAGCTGCTTTAGAATAAATCTTTATTGATCCTCCTGACACATCAATATTATATCTGTGTGTCTTTATGAGAGATGTACAACAGTCATTTTAAAAGGCTTATGAAAGCAAGAATGGTGACTCTGCTGGAATCATACAAGCTTTTGTCTATAGTGTATTATGCTAACATGATGGAAATATTAAATAAGAATATCAGAAATTCACCTCTTTGCCTTTTGTGTCACCGTTTTCAATCCACTCCACCGTCACACTCTCATTGTCTTCATTCAGTGACGTAACCATGGCCTGGTGTATTCTGCCTGAAATAGATAACAAAACAATGGTTTACTGCAAAGATCTGCAGCCTGGTGATAACACTACAAACTAATGCTGTCAAACCGATTATTCAAGATAAATTGCATCTAACATAAAAGTTTGTAAATATATGAAAACACACACACACACACACATTATATATATATATATATATATATATATATATATATATATATATATATATATATATATATATATATATATATATATATATATATAAATAATGGGCACAAGTTATGAAAGGAATATAAGTAGCCTATCAGTTTGGTTTGTGATAATGACCAGCTAATTGCACATTATACATGATTACTTGAAAAACTACTGAATAAATAGACTTAAGGAAGATAAAAGTTGTAGAATAATCTTAACTAACAACCAAATTGTAGGGTTCACACTTGCTTCCCACACAACTTTACTATGGACGGACTACTGACCAGCTATAACATTTAGGGCAAAGGTTAATGCTTTATTTCCATGTACATTAAAGAGAGGAACAATTGGCTGCAGTTGTACATTGCAGGAATGACAATAAACTAAATAATAATAATAAACAACTAAAACAGCAGTACAAATGCAGGCGATGTCTCTGGGCGTCTTCCTCAGGGAGGATGCTAAGAGACTGCGAATTTACGAACGTACTATGGCGAAGGCTTGGCTCATGAATATTAATTACGTAACGTGACGTTTACCCAGTGCGCTTATCTGATTGGCTGAACGGCACACATTAGCAAATAAGCGCCTGTCAGCCAGCGAATCGTTCTGTTTACGTTGTGGATTAAGTAGATTCTGCGACTAGACGCTCTAAAACGGTTACCAAGCAACGTCAGGAGGACTTCATTAATAATTATGAGTCAAGCCTCCGCCATAGTAGAATTAGTAAATTCGCTAACGGGTTAGCAGGAGCATGCATCCTAAAAACATGCAATACAACGGCGTGCCAAGGACGGAAAGGTATTGGATATGTATGCATTGGTCTATATCGATCCTCTCCCGTCGTTTGCACTAGCTGTCTTGTGTTTATCGCCTTTACCGGGTTAAACAAAGATGATGCGCCGACAAACTGCATCTCAGCCTGATAAACGAGCGGCTGCTGGGTGTGACTCACCATCACTGCGCTTGATCTCCACATAAATGCCGATCTGGATCTTCCCGAAGAGAGCTGCCATGCCTCATGTGTGTGCCTGGGTCTGTATGGCTATATTTGAGCGGGTTTCACGGGAGAAGTTTTTCAGCAGCGCAAAACCCGGGAGGAGGTCAGGAGAGAGAGAGAGAGACGGATGAGCGCGCATGCGCAGAGCGCACACACACCCATCACAGAATGTCACATCAACCTCTTTTGTCTAGTTGCAGTGGACACAATCTGTCCAGCAGTCGTTGTTTTTTTTTTTTTTTATGTTGTTTCTTTTTCTTTTTGCTTAAGCAAAAATAACCGGAAAAAAAACTTATTTAAACTTAACTATATATCGAATTATATTTTAGTTCGATAATTTTATTTAATATTTTGTATTTTTAGGGGATTTTATGGTACTAAATTATAGTTATGCCGTAGTTATAATCTATTTATTTACGTTTTCATGGACCTGAAAATATATAGGCTACTTGGCAGATTATTGCTGAAATGTGAAAAAAGTGAACTTGAAGAAAGTTCTACAATTTTACATTTATTGTTATGAAAAATGCATAAAAATACACATTTAAATTTTTATATGAAATATATATTTTCCAAAACACATTTTACTCTAAAACTGTAAGAAAATCAAAGCCATAAATCTAAATAAGCTATGTTGATATCTAAAATAAATTAGCTTTCAGTAAGATTTTGTTTGTGCACAGTAACAAACATTTTCCAATAGATGAAATTTGTCTCCATTTCAGGACAATTTAACCTTTTCGAATCATGTCTATTTTTTTTTAATTCACACAGCAAGTGCTAAAACCTTTAACAAGTTTTGTACCAAAAATAAAAAGAAAATAATAATTATATGTTTTAATGCGTCAAATTTGTTAACCAAGGGGTTAACATAAATAAAAAATAAACATTCTTCCTCATTAGCTTTGATTATTTAATCTATTATTTTGAATGCAATGTTCAAACACTCCTACCTGTATTGCTTCCATTGTTCCAAGTTATTTTAGACAATTAATTTAAACAATTTCATTCTTAAGGATGTACCTTAATAAATCATATTCAGAAATACACATGATGACAGCAAAGAGCTCTGAAAGAGTCTGTATTATGGGAACTAAAACAGTTCAAGAATGAGTGATTGTTTAAATTATTGTTTTACATCACTTCTAAGCATACCTTTGTGTATTTAACAATAATCGATAAAATAAACATCTATGGATTCAGTCGGCTAACTAAGAATATTTTCTACCATTAATCTGAGTTAATGTTAATATACCCAGAATATGAAGAAGGCATCACGCTAAATTGAACGTTAAGTGTTTACCATAGAGAATCATTATAAAGACCATTTTATTTTTCAGTCCCATAAGAACATAAAACTGGTGTTTGTACTGTATATGTCACATTAATAACCTTAATAACGTTGCAAAAGATAATACACCGCATTGCTGATTTATTAACATGTTTTTCAAGCTTTTTCTCCAATGAATATTTACATATGGGTCAGTGAATCAAACACTGAATATATGTTATTAAAGGAAGGTTATATATATTTTTTGAATTATGTTGAATTAATAATTTGTTAGGGAGCTGTTGATAAAACGTATGAACGGCCATATTCTGTAGTTTGAGACTCTTTAAAAGCTGAATATCTTAAAAACTAAAATGTTCAAAAAAATATTGAAAAGTGTGATGCCATGAGCAACGGCTTCTATCTTTTTTAATTACTGTGAAAATGTTTTGTTTAAATGTTAATTTGATTAAATACATTTTTTTTTTTTTTTTTTTTTTATATGGCTTTTGTTTTCAGATTGTGGACCAAAATAAACTGAATAATTATTAGCAGTGCATGGTCATAAAATTATAGTAGCTCAAAGAGTCAGTGCTGGGTAGATTACTTACAAATTGTAGTCAGTTACTGATTCCAAATTACAAGACAAAAAACTGTAGATATAACTGTAGATTATAACATAATCCATTACATTTAAAGTAATATAATCTGACCACTTCTTTTAGATTACTTTTGACCTAATTCGTTTATCACATTGATTTGAATAGGATAATCTTGTACCATATTGATATAAAAATACAAAGAGAAAGAAAATATATTCCATTCTTTGTAATCAACAACCTGAAGTGCGCTAAATGTCACATTATGTCCGGGTTTCCCAGACTGGGATTTGTGAGTTTAATGAAAAGCTATTAAGTAATTAAATTATAAAAAATGTAAATAAAAACAATTGTAAAATAAAAACAATCTAAAAATGATTTACAAATATTTTATTTATTTACCTGCATGTCATGTGACCATTAACTAATACCAGAGAACAGTGAAATTAATTTTATTATTTATTATTATTGACCTACTTATTAACTTGAAATCTCAGGGTCATCTTTAAGTAAATATATTGAGTCAAAGAGGTTCAGCTGACAACATTTGGGGAATCCCTCCCTGCATTGCATGTAAATAAGAAATGACATGGATTTGTATTCATTTTATAGCGTAAAGACAAAAGCCTTCTAAAGACAGTAATACATGGTTAAATTACTCAGTGATAATTCACATCATAATTAATGTGTTTGTCAGAAGTTGATCAAATATGCAGTGTTAAAATGCCAATGATTTACTGCCAATATGAGAATAACATGTAATCATGTAATCAATAAAAAAAGACTAACTAGTCTGATTAAAACGAAATATAAATAATTACAAGTACTTTTCTTGGAATCTGATTATGTAATCCAGATTACATGTGATCAGTTATTATCCTGCATTGCAAAGAGCCCATTTGTTCTGTGTTGTATTTCCCCAATAAAATTATTACCTGTATCTGTACATTACTGTTTAATATCTTTACCAAGCTGTTTGCCTCACACGACTGTCTGCAGTGAGTTACTTCAACATGCAGAGAATAACCCCAGTGTGAATGGAATCGAATGTCTTTATTGACAATAATTTGAGCTTCCAGTTTAGTTTACAGTGATTTTGTAAAGAAACGAGTCTACATTATTGTGCAAAAACAAAAATAGAAATACAGCAGCAACATTTCCTACAGCAGAGCTGACTCTAAAATCTGAGGACACAGCGAACAACAACAATAACAATAATAATACAAAGCACTGTTTACCACCATTCCCACATGCTGATTTAGCTCACAGACGTTTAATACTGTACGAAAAAGTGTTCAAAAGATATTGTTTGCGGCAATATCAGACTGAGTCGTGTGAACTATACAACGGTCCACCATCCTTCATTTGATTGTCAGTAGGAAATGAATCTGGAAGTGAAGAAATCTGTTTTACTGTGGAATTAAACTGATTTATGAACTATGCTGAAAGATATTTCCGTGTATCTGGACCACTTCAGTGTTTCACGCAGACTCCAGCAGAGCTTGACGTTCCACTCGTCCCTGACGCGTCGAGCGTGAGAAGCGCTCACGTTTCTGCTCTGACTCGAGATGTGTGTACGGTCTTCACCACCTTGGCGGTGCTTTTAGTGTCCTGTTCAGCGCTCTCTGAGAGAGTGTCTCTGGAGCCTTTCTTCTTCTGAAAGGAACAAGACAAAAACCGCCACAGATTACAGTGAGAAACATCAGGCACTGATTATATCAAGTCTCTTCTGCTCACCAAATAATTTATTTGATCAAAAATACAGTAAAAAACAGTAGTATTGTGAAATATTAAAATTTTAAATTCAGCTTTGATCACAGGAATAAATTACATTTGAAAATATATTACAACAGAAAACTATGGAAGCTTTTTTCCGCCACATAATAATAATTAAAAAAAAGGTAATTGCATCTTTTTATCTCACAATTCTGACTTTTTTTCTCACAATTGCGAGCTTACATTTCACAATTCTGAGAATTGCGTGATATAAAGTCACAATTGCGTGTTATAAAGTTAAAATTGCGAGATATAAAGTCACAATTGCGTGATATAAACTCACAGTTGCAACAAAATCGCATTTTTCTCCGCAATTGTGACTTTATAACATGCAATTGCAAGTTTATATCTCGCAATTCTGGCATATTTTCTCAGAATTGTGAAATGTAAACTCGCAATTGTGAGAAAAAACGTCAGCATTGTGAGATAAAAAGATGCAATTACCTTTTTTTTATTATTATTATGTGGCGGAAAAAAGCTTCCATAGTTTTCTGTTGTAATATATTTTCAAATGTAATTTATTCCTGTGATCAAAGCTGAATTTTCAGCATCATTACTCCAGTCTTCAGTGTCACATGATTCTTCAGAAATCATTCAGCTCAATTCAGTTTAAATTTAGTTGAACTGTAGTGTCAGTGCAATTAATTGTCTTTTAAAACCCCAATGAAACTCATCAGAAATGACAGAATATGATATAGTCTTTATGACTCTGACTCTAAAGGTTAATATTTAAACTAGCAATGAAACTTTTCACAGGTTAAATAATGAAGCTTTGACCTGCGCAGGGGTCGAGCTGGAGCCGGGCACGTCTGCGGTGCGGGTCACAGGGAGAGGAGGAACCAGATCAGTCCGAGAGCTACACAAATCAGTGGAGAGAGCATTAAAAAGGTCCTGTTATGCTTTTTCACATGTTCATCTTTCTTTAGTGTGTAATGTTGCTGTTTGAGCATGAAAAAGCTCTGCAAAGTCACAAAGCACAAAGTCATTCTCTATATCAGTGTCAGTGTTTTTGAACTCCCTGAAACACTCCATTGTAGTCTTGAGTTTCTTCCGGGAACGAACACGTCACAATATTCCTCATTTAAATAATTCCCACCGAAGGCATACGCAGAATAAAGGGGCGTGGCCTGGTTAGTTAGTTAGTTAGTAGTGTGTTGTTGCCATGTTGCATCCAAAATCACATTCTCTCTTGAGTAGGTACTTATTTTTAATAAGTACTTACTGTGCGACTGCTAAAAAGGTTTGTTCTATATAGTATGAATGTTATCCGGACACACCGGTTCTACATTTGCCATGTTGTATCATGTGACCTACCAGCGTCAGTCACGTCACTTCACTGCCATTCACAAATCCTCTCCTGTGGCCTCATAGGATAAAGTGACCATCATATGCACACTTCAGAATCTCACCGGAAGTAGTAGGTCATCCGGGTACTTTTGGCCTACTATTTTATGAGTACTGTGACTTCAGACATACTAATCTTGACACATAATGTTTTTCGCCTACTATATAGTAGGGAAGTATGTGATTTTGGATGCAGCTGCTGATTTTTCCACCGTGGATCTAATTATGGTAAGTGGCGGGACATTTCCAAAACACACTCAAAGCGATTGACCAATCACAACACACTGGTCCAGCTGACCAATCAGAGCAGTGTGCTTTTCAGAAGGAGGGGCTTCATAGAGACAGGAACTAAAGAGAGCGTTACTGACAGACTGGGAAGAGAGGAGCTGCAACAATGGAGAATATGGGGAAAAGAATGTGTTTTTTTTAACATTTAAGCATGAAAACCTATTCTAGTAGAGCCCAAAACAAAATCAAGAACATAATACTTTAAAATGAAGAGCAGTATCAGTGAGTGTGATATGAAAAATCCCTTTGACCGCTCAGGACTTACTTGACCTCGGAGAGCACAGACCTCTCGCCATCCGAACAGTGGGAGCGCCGAAACTGCCGGAAGCTCCTGGGAGAATGTGAATGTCGGATCTTGATTGGGTCACCTTGTGTCCTGAAACGAGATACATGCAGTCTTTAAAAGCTTACTTTCCGGGTTACTGCAAACTCAGCGTTCATCAGTCCCAAAACATCCGGTTTACATGCAGCTCATCAGGGACAGGAATAACGCACGTATTCTATGGACTCTTATTTTCAGTGTAATGCACTGGGGATTTTTACACACTGACTGACGTCATCTTTTTATTTATTTATTCATGTGCCTTGTAATCTTTAATCAGAATATCTTCCTCTCTCTCTTGCAGCGACTTCTGTTATCTGATCCTGTGTTTACTAGCGACAACCTGTCAATCACATGAGATCTGAACCATCTGAAGATGCCCACTTTAACGGTCCAACAAACATTCTTTGCAACCGTGTTATCAAATATAACAATTTGGGTTTTATTTGTGGAAATATTTGATGTTTTATGATGTTTTTATTTTATTTTATTTCTAAATAGACATAAAGTCCATATATAATCAGTCCATATATAATGATACTTTCCCATTCGCTCTTGAATGGTTTCACAAATATTCTGCAACTAAATTATTTGTTATTATATCACAATTAAATAAAATATATGAACTTTTCATTGCAAAGAGGAATGGAGCATCTGAAGTCAAAAGAATATATATTTAATATAATAGTAATATATTAATGTGATGCGGTATAAATGTATTTACACAGGAATTACATTTACATTTTTTCTTTTTCACCAAGGCAAACATTTTCTGTATATCCTAATTCTTGGTTAACAAACATGTATTCATTACTTCAACGAGCTCATTGTTTCTGCCTTAAATTAATACATTGATTAAATGAATACATTATTAGCCGACTGTGTGATTTGTATATGTACAGTTTTGAAATCCATAACTTGGACAGAGTCACATATCACTCTAAACTGTAATGTACATGTATGTATTTTCTTAAAGCTGCTTTTAACAATATATATTGTGAAAAGCGCTATACAAATAAATGTGAATTGAATTGAATTTTTAACGGCTACATACAACGTTTTTTTCGCATATCCTAAATACTTTATGTGGTAACATCTAAATGAACTTGTTTCATGCAAGTAAAACTTTTTATCTGACAATATCAACCTGACAATTGTAGGTTAGCAAATCTTTTCATAGGACAGACTGATTTGACTCACTCCACTTTCTTGTACGGGATTTCCTTTAGTTGCTCCTCAGAGAGACCGGACGGATCGATCAGGTCCTTCCTGTTCACAAACATAAAGTCATCATCACCGACTCATCTTCTGCTTTATCATAGATTGATTTATTAATAATACTACTTAGCGACGAGAGGGACGTTACACTCACTGGATGTGTTTCCAGAGCTGCTCTTTAGCTTGAACGTCAGGACTTCGTCTACGTCAAGACAAAGAGTTCAAAGACTGGCATAACACATAGGTCATATCATAGATTTTTAATTATTCAACCCTATAAATCTACCGTATCATATTTGATATGTACAATTCGAAGGCCTCTGAATAATCAACATGATCAAAACTTTGTTGAAAAAACTGATGCACACAATCTACTACATGCCTTCTAGCAACTAAAAGCCTTTTAGTATAATTGTAAAAATGTATTTTTGCTGTGAAATCTTTACTGATTTTAAAAAGTAGAAGTGAGAATAACTTTCATATTGCTAGTAATATTTCAATATGAACACCTACTGGAGCAACTGAACTTGACTTGATTATCTATACATCATTTTATAGAAAAACTATGCGAGCATAAAATATGATCCATCAGCTACATTGAATATATAATAGTTGCACTGCATTACATTATATGTTTAGAAAATACAGAGCTTTGATCATAAAACTGAGCATTTAAATATTCTCTTACCAAGACAAATGATTGAAAGTGAAAATATATGATTGAGACATAAGTGAGAGTGAAAATATATGTAGATATGTATATACATTTTATTTAAGTAATCAGCTATACTGTTATAAAGATCTCATTGATTTACATTACAAGCTATCAGAATATCATCTTTTTTATCCATATAAATATCAACAACTGCACCTAATTGCATATTCTTACTCAGTTTGGGCCTCTGAATAAAAATATTTTCTCCTTCATATTCCCACTATATCATACTGGTATCAAATATGATAGTCGACGAATAAAACATATGCCATCTATTTTTTTGTCTAAAGATTCAATAGCCTTTCCATTGAAAATAAATGACCAGAGGTTAACAGGGTTAATAATTTCCCACTTACGATCGTGAGCGGTGCCGTGAGCGACGATGGTTGGGATCGTTTGGTGTTTTTTCTTTCTGTCTGCGTAACACAACCTCCCACTGCGGCCCAGAGTCCACCATCTCGTTCTCCTGACGGGACCTGCAGCACACACACATTTATTACAGAGATTTACCAGTGAATGCATTGATACTGTCATGCAAATTCATGCTTTCTTCCATTCAGAAAAGATGCCCTGCTTTTCCCAAAGACTTTCCCAATTTCCATTAAAACCATAAACTGCATAATTTATACAGAGCAGATATTTCACGAGAGCACCAGGACAGCAGCCCTCTTGAATTTCATTGTCCCGAAAGCTCAGTGGATTCACCCACCGGTTTCTTTTTTTACGATGTTCCCTGTTGGAATTCTCGGATTCGCTGCCACTGCTAGTGTTGCCACGGGAACGGGATCTAGAGGGGTCAAAAGGTGACAGGACAGAAGGAAAGAGGGACACACATTCCTGAATCATTCCAGAATGTTTATCAATATTCTACAAAAAAAATTGTAATACAAGAAATAGTGGTATGAAAATTAAAATGGCATCTGCACTCCAAATTAGATGTTCTTAAAAAGAAATTAAGTATGAATGAACCCCTTCTTTATAAAAACATTTTATAAAAAAAATTAAACATTTAAATTAAATTCACTTTTTGATTCACACTCTGCAGACACGATTCACGATTTAAAACGATTCATTCTGCAGATTTTCTTCAGAAATCAGAACAGAAAATGCAGTAAATAATTAAATAAAATTAAACAGGCAGTGACCAACTTGTCTTGACAAGAATATATTAGAAAAACAACGAGCCGTGAGACACTAAACACTGATTGTTTCCTTTTTGCAATATTCTATCAGTTGTGAATCAGCTGAAATCTAAAGCAGCGAGTGAATAGAAGTGAACCTCCTCCTGTGTTGCTTGTTGGCCTGTGGGTCGTCAGTGGTTTGACCTCTCCTGGAGAAACAAAACACAGAGAAGCGTTTAAAGATCATCTCTGACAGACAGACAGACGGACACAAACGCCTGCGATGCTTTGAGGGTTTATCAGTATTTATTTATTCTCAGCCATTGTTTCATCAGTTCCTCGTGTCTTATTGATGCCCTGAGGCCAGAACTCAGAACTACAGTAACTTATTCAGATGCAACTCTTTTGTGTTTGGCTTCGTAGTGTAAAGGACATTTGTTCCCTTTTATTTCCACTAGAGGGAGCAAACGCATCTGGATTCAGATTCACGCCGTGTGTGTAAGCTTAAACGCTGCCTTCAGACGATGCTTTCCAAGAGAGGACGGCAACAAGTCCGAATCTCCTGAGATCCCTTCATCTGACTGATATCCCACAATCCTGTGCTTTCTATTCTGTGACAGTTCAGCTAAGAAATAAAGATGGCATCTAAAAGTTGTGTGTAAATGTACATTATCCTCCTCTAGCTAGAAATTACTATTGTAGAAATTAAATCATTTGCTTAGTTTTCAACAAATCTATTGTGCTGCGGATCATTAAACCTTTACACAGCTTCAAAAGTCTGTCCGAAATCAGTTTCGTGAGGAACCTACATGTGAAAACACTGACTGTGAAGTTTTGCCTGATAAGGCGCCAGACACAGCCTCAGTGTTGATGTTCAAAAGACTTTTTAATGTCCTCAAACTGCATTAAGACTCAATGGCTGTGCAAAAAAAAAATCACCCCTTATACCCGTAAATAGGGCATTATTTGAGAGGACAACCATATGTAATGGTGACCGAAACCATAGTGGATGTTTTCAAGTGCACTCATTAAATCCCATAATGCACCACAATAACGAGTATGCATTCAACGGCTAAAGAATACCCATAATGCACTGTGAGGATCGTGCCGAATGAATTCCCATGTCTCGCTGGAAGATGTGGCGCGGCTATCCGTCCATTTTTCAAACCGCTGGGCCAATGTGGCTACAGTGTAATATCACACAGGTATAACTTCCCTTTTTATTGCTTATTAATTAAGGTTTATACATGCTAGTTTCCATGCCAGAGTTGAAGATAAATATTTTCATTACTACTAGAGTTGTCAGTTTGCTAAGTTTCAAATGATTATTAAACAGCACAAACTACGTAAAAGCAGCGGCCTCAGTGTCCGAATTCACTCACTCGTTTTCATTCACTCCTTCAACTGGATTATATTAGTGTGTAATGTAGGGAATAGTGAATGAGGGTTTGGGGAGATTTCGAACACAGCTAAGGTCATAAATGAGTCTTAATGCAGAAAGGAAATGCATGTGAACATGTTGAGCACGAGCGCACACCTGCGGCGGGCCGAGTGACTCGTCTCGTTCTCGCTGCCTCCTGAGGGTGAACGTCTGTGAGCTTTTGGGAATTTGGGAGATTTGTTCCGCTCACTGGCCGAGTTGTACAGTCCGCTGAGGAAAAACAAAGACGGGACAGATTAGAGGGGACAAGAATGCACAGAAAACAGAAGCAAACACTACAGTGGCATTAGTGTGTTTATGTGTGCATGGAATACCATCAAATATCACAGTTCATGAATATGAATCAGTGTTAGTCAGGGTTATCATCGTTTACTAAAACTATTAAAAACATTTCTGTTCATTAAAATATAGCTGAAATAAAATAAAATATTAGTTGAAAAACTTGAAAATTAGAAATGTTGCCTTGGCAATAAACTGAAAGAAGTTTATATTGAAGCACTAAAATTATTAACTGGAAACTAAAACTGAAATAAAACTAAATGAACCTGAATAGCAATATAAAAAAAATACATAACGAATTATTAACAAACAAAAACAACAAAATTAACATAAAAACTAAAAGTACCGTATAAAAATAAAAGGCAATATTAATACAACTACTGTATAATAAAACTAAAACAACACAGGTGTTACTGTTAACTAAAACTATTTAAAAAAAATAGGATAGGAAGAAAAAAAATCTAAATATTAGATGAAAAACTACTATAATACTAGTACACAAATAAACCTAAAAAAAAATCTAATATGAATGCAAGAGTACCATGGTAAATAAAGCTGATATATTGTTAACTTTTGAACACATAATCATGATCAGTACTGTACCTCTGTGGGGCGTCTTCCTCCCATGGTGCACTGGGCTTGTTCTGCTGGTCTGAAGTGCTGTCTGTCTTTGCATTGGGACTTTGGGAAAATACAATGAAACACGATGCTGAATGTTGACGTGATAGTTTGCAAAAAGCATGTGTTTTACTATTTCACAGAATCCTGTTGGAAAAACACTCTAAAATGAGTTTAATGAGTTAAAATAAGGCCCTGTTTACACCTGCTATTGAGATGCGTTTTGGTCGATTGGATCACATGTAGACGAGGGAGACACATTCCCGTTTACACCTGGTGTTTTAATCTGTCTCTTCTGTCCCCTTTCACACATTCGGTGTATGAATGTGTGAGTGAATGGGTGAATGAGAGGCAAAATGTAAAGCGCTTTGGTGGCCATTGGGTCTATGAAAGCGCTATATAAATGCAGTCCATTTACCATTTACCATTTACCATTTCAAACACTTCTGTCCTGATTTCTTCGAGGGGAGGGTCTATGGGCAGGTAAATGTTTTTTTTTTTCAGATCTTTCAATCTAATGGGCAAAATAAGCTTACGCAATTTACATATGAACGAGCTCGGAGATGACGGAAAAACATGCAGAGAGAATCAGATTTAGTTTCTTCTCTGAGCCGCGAGATCACGCTGTGAGTGTGTGTTAGAAATCAGGAATAATGAGAGAACATTGTGTTTGGTACATTTTTCATCTTCAAACCAAACTTGAGTCTCCAGCCGATAAAGTTTAAAGGGGGGGTGAAATGCTATTTCATGCATAGGAATTAGTGAGTTTTTTACACTGTTAAAGAGTTGGATTCCCATGCTAAACATGGACAAAGTTTCAAAAATTAAGTTGTACGTTTGATTGAGTATTTCTGTTCTCAAAATACTCCTTCCTGGTTGTCACAAGTTTCGGAAAGTTTTTTTCGAGTATGGGCGCGTCTGACGTCAGATGCGCCGGAATTTCCTTATACGGTCATAAGGGCACTTCTCTCGGAAGGGCGCGCGCGCAGCTGTAGAGCGATAGCCGTAACCTATGCCCATCAAAGCGCTGTGCATCGGCTGTGCTGCAATATGTCAACAAAGAAGTGTGTTTTCGGTTGCCAAGGCAAGACAACACTGCACAGATTCCCCAAGAATCAAGCGTTAAGTCACCAGTGGATGGAGTTTGTTTTTCCAGAACATCAACACAGTTGTAAAAGTGTTCTTGTTTGTTCCATGCATTTCGAGGATGATTTTTTAATAAACAAGGCCCAGTTCGAAGTCGGATTTGCTAATCGTTTAGTTCTCAAGGATGGAGCAGTCCCAACACTAAAGGTTAATGGCCTTGCGTTGGAACCGCAGGCGGTGAGTAGAACTGCTTCAAATATCTGTGTGTGTCTATCGACGTGCAACTTAAGCACAGCAAGTAGGCTAAACAACATGATCACGTATAGTTAATGTATCTATGGAACATGCGATGTATGCTGTGTGTTTGTTTAAATACATTTGTTTAGGTGGCTACTGTAGGTGTCTGTTTGTTTATTGTAAAACCAAATCATGTCTTCATAAACCACGAGTAGACACACACAAATGTTCTAAAACTCGTGCATGACATGGTGTTCTAAACACACAGTGCTCAAGTTCAAATCATTTAAATTTTTTAAAAAAATTCGAGACCTTGTGTTTTCCTCCCATTTCACTGCCCATCTCACGTTTTTGTTAGCAAAAAACACGTTCTGTATGAATGCGCCCTTAGTATTATTTAGATCCTTGTTTTGCAGGGATTACTATTTACAACGTAAAAGCTTCGCGCGCTCGTGATTATTTAGCTCCGCCCACACGGCACGCCTCCACCCGCTCGGCTTTTTCCAGGAAAGACTCGGTACAGCCTATCTTTCTTTTATAAATATAATAAAACTAAAGACTTTTTGGAGATATGATGGATGCAATATTACTATAGGTACTCAAGATTAACATGAGAATGACTGAAACTGAGTGTTTCACCCCCCCTTTAAATCCCGTCTGGCTAGAGCTCTTCCCATAATGTTCACTCATGAGGACAGTAGACGGAGAGATGAGGACAGTAGATGGAGAGATGAGGACAGTAGATGGAGAGATGAGGACAGTAGATGGAGAGATGAGGACAGTAGATGGAGAGATGAGGACAGTAGATGGAAAGATGAGGACAGTAGACGGAGAGATGAGGACAGTAGATGGAGAGATGAGGACAGTAGACGGAGAGATGAGGACAGTAGATGGAGAGATGAGGACAGTAGACGGAGAGATGAGGACAGTAGACGGAGAGATGAGGACAGTAGACTGAGAGATGAGGACAGTAGATGGAGAGATGAGGACAGTAGACGGAGAGATGAGGACAGTAGATGGAGAGATGAGTCAAGTCAAGTCAAGTCAAATATATTTATATAGCGCTTTTCACAATACAGATTGTATCAAAGCTGCTTTACAGTATCAATCAAAATAACTCAACAATGTTTGTTTATTACTGGACATCCAAAAAGGACATCCAAGTTTGGTAGAGCTGATCAATGGTATGATTGTTTAATTAATTTGAATATCCCCAACTGAGCAAGCCAAAGGCAACAGTGGCAAGGAACCGAAAAACTCCATCAAGTGACCCAATGGTGTCCTAAAACTCCATCAGATCACCCAATGGAGAAAAAAAAACCTTGGGAGAACCCAGGCTCAGTCGGGGCCAGTTCTCCTCTGGCGTTTATGAACTAGAGGCCAAATTTACAGTAACTGTAAGATAAAAATTTATATGAATGCCTGGCTAAATAGATGCGTCTTTAGTCTAGTTTTAAACTGGGAGAGCGAGTCTGAGCAACGAACAATATCAGGAAGGCTATTCCAGAGCTTCGGAGCTAGATGTGAAAATGCTCTCCCTCCTTTGGTGGATCTGGATATCCTAGGAATGACCAGAAGCCTCGAATTTAGTGATCTTAAAGAGCGCGATGGATTGTAAGGCGATAGAAGATCCGTTAAATAGACTGGAGCTAAACCATTTAGAGCTTTATAGGTCAAAAGCAATACCTTGTAATTAATACGGAACTTTATAGGTAACCAATGAAGTGATGATAAAACTGGAATGAGGACAGTAGATGGAGAGATGAGGACAGTAGATGGAAAGATGAGGACAGTAGACGGAGAGATGAGGACAGCAGATGGAGAGATGAGGACAGTAGACGGAGAGATGAGGACAGTAGACGGAGAGATGAGGGAGAGATGAGGACAGTAGACGGAGAGATGAGGACAGTAGATGGAGAGATGAGGACAGTAGACGGAGAGATGAGGACAGTAGATGGAGAGATGACGACAGTAGATGGAGAGATGAGGACAGTAGACGGAGAGATGAGGACAGTAGAAGTAGAGATGAGGACAGTAGACGGAGAGATGAGGACAGTAGACGGAGAGATGAGGACAGTAGACGGAGAGATGAGGACAGTAGACGGAGAGATGAGGACAGTAGATGGAGAGATGAGGACAGTAGAGGGAGAGATGAGGACAGTAGAGGGAGAGATGAGGACAGTAGACGGAGAGATGAGGACAGTAGACGGAGAGATGAGGACAGTAGACGGAGAGATGAGGACAGTAGATGGAGAGATGAGGACAGTAGACGGAGAGATGAGGACAGTAGACGGAGAGATGAGGACAGTAGACGGAGAGATGAGGACAGTAGAGGGAGAGATGAGGACAGTAGACGGAGAGATGAGGACAGTAGACGGAGAGATGAGGACAGTAGAGGGAGAGATGAGGACAGTAGACGGAGAGATGAGGACAGTAGATGGAGAGATGAGGACAGTAAACGGAGAGATGAGGACAGTAGACGGAGAGATGAGGACAGTAGACGGAGAGATGAGGACAGTAGAGGGAGAGATGAGGACAGTAGATGGAGAGATGAGGACAGTAGACGGAGAGATGACGACAGTAGACGGAGAGATGAGGACAGTAGACGGAGAGATGAGGACAGCAGACGGAGAGATGAGGACAGTAGACGGAGAGATGAGGACAGTAGACGGAGAGATGAGGACAGTAGAGGGAGAGATGAGGACAGTAGAGGAGAGAATGAGGACAGTAGACGGAGAGATGAGGACAGTAGACGGAGAGATGAGGACAGTAGAGGACAGTAGACGGAGAGATGAGGACAGTAGAGGGAGAGATGAGGACAGTAGACGGAGAGATGAGGACAGTAGATGGAGAGATGAGGACAGTAGACGGAGAGATGACGACAGTAGACGGAGAGATGAGGACAGTAGACGGAGAGATGAGGACAGCAGACGGAGAGATGAGGACAGTAGACGGAGAGATGAGGACAGTAGACGGAGAGATGAGGACAGTAGATGGAGAGATGAGGAGAGTAGACGGAGAGATGAGGACAGTAGACGGAGAGATGAGGACAGTAGACGGAGAGATGAGGACAGTAAGAGGACAGTAGACGGAGAGATGAGGACAGTAGAGGGAGAGATGAGGACAGTAGACGGAGAGATGAGGACAGTAGACGGAGAGATGAGGACAGTAGATGGAGAGATGAGGACAGTAGACGGAGAGATGACGACAGTAAGACGGAGAGATGAGGACAGTAGACGGAGAGATGAGGACAGCAGACGGAGAGATGAGGACAGTAGACGAGAGATGAGACAGTAACGGAGAGATGAGGACAGTAGACGGAGAGATGAGGACAGTAAGACGGAGAGATGAGGACAGTAGAGGAGAGATGAGGACAGTAGACGGAGAGATGAGGACAGTAGACGGAGAGATGAGGACAGTAGACGGAGAGATGAGGACAGTAGAGGAGAGATGAGGACAGTAGACGGAGAGATGAGGACAGTAGAGAGGGAAGAAGAGAATGAGGACATAGATGAGATGACGTGAGAGATGAGGACAGTAGAGGAGAGATGAGGACAGTAAGAGGATGGACAAACGAGAGATGAGGGAAACAGTAGACGGAGAGATGAGGACAGTAGAGGAGAGATGAGGACAGTAGAGGGAGAGATGAGGACAGTAGGACGGAGAGATGAGGACAGTAAGACGGAGAGATGAGGACAGTAGACGGAGAGATGAGGACAGTAAGATGGAGAGATGAGGACAGTAGATGGAGAGATGAGGACAGTAGATGGAGAGATGAGGACAGTAGATGAGGACAGTAGAGGGAGAGATGAGGACAGTAGACGGAGAAATGAGGACAGTAGATGGAGAGATGAGGACAGTAGATGGAGAGATGAGGACAGTAGACGGAGAGATGAGGACAGTAGATGGAGAGATGAGGACAGTAGAGGGAGAGATGAGGACAGTAGATGGAGAGATGAGGACAGTAGACGGAGAGATGACGACAGTAGACGGAGAGATGAGGACAGTAGACGGAGAGATGAGGACAGTAGACGGAGAGATGAGGACAGCAGACGGAGAGATGAGGAGAGTAGACGGAGAAATGAGGACAGTAGATGGAGAGATGAGGACAGTAGAGGGAGAGATGAGGACAGTAGAAGCAGAGATGAGGACAGTAGACGGAGAGATGAGGACAGTAGATGGAGAAATGAGGACAGTAGACGGAGAGATGACGACAGTAGACGGAGAGATGAGGACAGTAGACGGAGAGATGAGAACAGCAGACGGAGAGATGAGGACAGTAGACGGAGAGATGAGGACAGTAGACGGAGAGATGAGGACAGTAGACGGAGAGATGAGGACAGTAGACGGAGAGATGAGGACAGAAGATGGAGAGATGAGGACAGTAGATGGAGAGATGAGGACAGTAGACGGAGAGATGAGGACAGTAGATGGAGAGATGAGGACAGTAGACGGAGAGATGAGGACAGTAGACGGAGAGATGACGACAGTAGACGGAGAGATGAGGACAGTAGACGGAGAGATGAGGACAGCAGAAGGAGAGATGAGGACAGTAGACGGAGAGATGAGGACAGTAGAGGACAGTAGAGGGAGAGATGAGGACAGTAGAGGGAGAGATGAGGACAGTAGACGGAGAGATGAGGACAGTAGACGGAGAGATGAGGACAGTAGATGGAGAGATGAGGACAGTAGACGGAGAGATGACGACAGTAGACGGAGAGATGAGGACAGTAGACGGAGAGATGAGGACAGCAGACGGAGAGATGAGGACAGTAGACGGAGAGATGAGGACAGTAGACGGAGAGATGAGGACAGTAGATGGAGAGATGAGGAGAGTAGACGGAGAGATGAGGACAGTAGACGGAGAGATGAGGACAGTAGACGGAGAGATGACTGTCTTTAGTGGCTGTTTCAACACATCCAATCACATGAGCGTTTACACTACGAAAGCAATCCGGTCTAATGTGTTTTCCTCTACCTCTGGAAGTGGCAGAAAGTGGACAAGATCAAAGTGTTTTAGACTCCGTTTACACCTGTATTTAGAGTCGTCCACTTGTGATCCGATCGACCAAAACATCTTAATATCAGCTGTAAACAGGGCCTTAGAAGCAGGAAATTCAGTACAGTATCTATTAATGTCATTGATGTGGCCGCATTTACATTACATGCTTCACCCTCCTACGTACTTCCGCTCAATTTTAATTTTCTTTCAGTACTACGTCTGGGATTGTGCCGTAGACTGGTTTTCTCTGATAAATTTTTTACCGGGCCAATCAGCGAACAGAGGGAGTGTCTGAGAACGATGACGTTGATGTCGACTCTTGCGTTATTTTGAGTTGTAGTTCAGTAATTGTAGTTCCCGCCTACAAGGAAGTTAACGATTTTCAATGGAGCGGTGCCAGACTCTCTGTACAAATGAAATTAAATGTACAAGAGTCTGGTGGGAGCAGGCTAACACAGATCGACTTTGATCCACGAACATGTAAGAAAGAAAAAAGCACCTGGATTCTGATATTCTCAGATTGGTTTCAGGCCTCATTCATATAAGGAAATAAATATGATATGAATCGGATATGTGCATTTGCGTCTGCCATGTAAGCGGACAGATCGGATATTCCCATCATTGCGAGTCGCACGTCGACGGTGGAGACCAATCGCGATCACATGACTTATTTTAATGGCGCAATGGAGGACGAAAGCTCAACCCAATATTTTGGTGCGGAAAGCAGAAGCTTGTATTATCATTTCATCTGCGCTGTTTTTACTTACTTTTTGGCCTAAGATTTTCCGGGTCAGTACGTCTAACTTTGGTTGTTTCGGCAAGTGTATAGTAAATGCAAATATCGGATATGGGTCACTTTTAAAAGATGGGTCATCAAAAAAATCTAAATGGGCATCAAGACTTGCAGTGTAAATGCGGCCTATGAGAAACAATTGAGACCTCATTTCAGAGTGTTTTGAGGAAAACAGTCATTGTTTGCAGTTTCAGAACTCTGGATGGCTTAATGAAGGAGTTTAATACCTCTTGACTGGTGTAAGTGCAGTGGTTTTGGACTGGCTTTCGCTCATGTTCTCCGTCTTTGTGACCGCCTGGCCTCCGTTGGTCCGTTCTAAAGCACATATTTCCGAAACATGAGTGCTATTGTGGCCAGAGACATCAATCTGATGTTAGCGTCTCCATCCAGTTAACCAGAACAGCCCCTAATCACACTGGCTGAGTCCATCTGTATCCGCCTCTCACGGCTTTCCTCTGTTGTGTCAAGAGATTGCCGTCTGAAGGCCGTTTGAAGAGAACAATAGAGCTGCTTTTGAGCTCATGCGAGGAGGTCAGGTGCGCCTCGCTTCACACACACACATTCCTGTCTCAGCCGAGCAACAACAGTGTTGATCTCAATCACATGCCTGTGGAGCACTGAAGTGAAGCCAGCTCAGGTGGAACCAAACTGACCGATCGCACACCTGAGCTGCAGGTCATGTGACACTCAGGGTTTCTTTTAGCGGTTCGTTGTACGAGTCCAACTCCAAACAGTTGTCAGTGTAATGTGCAACAACATGACTGTATTATACAACGTGAATGGAGATATTCACCACAATCCTGCCATGAGGAGGTGTTGCTATACAGTTGCCAGGCTGTTCTGTGTGGTTGCCAGGTAGTTGCTAGGGTGTTCTGTGGGGTTGCTAGGTAGTTGCTAGCATGTACTGTGGGGTTGCTAAGTAGTTGCTAGTGTGTTTTGTATGGCTGTTAGGTAGTTGCTAGGGTTTTGTACTGTTGCTATCCAGCTGCTAGGGTATTCTTTGTGGTTGCTAGGGTGTTCTGTGTGGTTCATAGATAGTTGCTAGGGTATGTTGTGTGGTTGTCATGTAGTTACTAGGGTGTTCTGTGTGGTAGCTAAGTAGTTTCTAGTGTTTTCAATGTTTCTAGGTAGTTGCTTAAGTGTTTTATGTGGTCTTGTGTGGTAACTAGGTAGCTGATAGGTTGCTTGTGTGGTTGCTAGGTTGTTGATAATGTGTTTGTATGTTGCTAGGTAGTTGCTAGGGAGTTGTTCTGTGTGGTTTCTAGTGTGGTCTGTGTGTTTGCCAGGTAGTTGCTATGGTGTTCTGTGTGGTTGGCAGGTAGTTGCTAGGGTGTAGTGTGTGTTTGCCAGTTAGTTAGTTTGTGTTTGCCAGTTAGTTAGTTTGTGTTTGCCAGGTAGTTGCTATGGTTTTCTGTGTGGTTGGCAGGTAGTTACTATGGTGTTCTGTGTGGTTGGCAGGTAGTTGCTAGGGTGTAGTGTGTGTTTGTCAGGTAGTTGCTATGGTGTTCTGTGTGGTTGGCAGGTCGTTGCTAGGGTGTAGTGTGTGTTTGTCAGGTAGTTGCGATGGTGTTCTGTGTGGTTGGCAGGTAGTTGCTAGGATGTAGTGTGTGTTTGTCAGGTAGTTGCTATGGTGTTCTGTGTGGTTGGCAGGTAGTTGCTGATGTGTATTGTGTGTTTGTCAGGTAGTTGCTATGGTGTTCTGTGTGGTTTCCAGGTAGTTGCTAGGGTTAGTGTGTATTTGTCAGGTAGTTGCTATGGTATTCTGTGTGGTTGGCAGGTAGTTGCTAGGGTGTAGTGTGTGTTTGTCAGGTAGTTGCCATGGTGTTCTGTGTGGTTGGCAGGTAGTTGCTAGGGTGTAGTGTGTATTTGTCTGGTAGTTGCTAGGGTGTTCTGTGTGGTTGGCAGGTAGTTGCTAGGATGTAGTGTGTGTGTTTGTCTGGTAGTTGCTAGGGTGTTCTGTGTGGTTGGCAGGTAGTTGCTAGGATGTAGTGTGTGTGTTTGCCAGGTAGTTTCTAGGGTGTAGTGTGTGGTTGGCATGTAGTTGCTAGGGTGTAGTGTGTGTATTTGTCTGGTAGTTGCTAGGGTGTTCTGTGTGGTTGGCATGTAGTTGCTAGGGTGTAGTGTGTGTATTTGTCTGGTAGTTGCCATGGTGTTCTGTGTGGTTGGCAGGTAGTTGCTAGGATGTAGTGTGTGTGTTTGTCTGGTAGTTTCTAGGGTGTAGTGTGTGGTTGGCATGTAGTTGCTAGGGTGTAGTGTGTGTGTTTGGCAGGTAGTTGCTATGGTGTTCTGTGTGGTTGGCAGGTAGTTGCTAGGATGTAGTGTGTGTGTTTGTCTGGTAGTTGCTAGGGTGTTCTGTGTGGTTGGCAGGTAGTTGCTAGGATGTAGTGTGTGTGTTTGTCTGGTAGTTTCTAGGGTGTAGTGTGTGGTTGGCATGTAGTTGCTAGGGTGTAGTGTGTGGTTGGCATGTAGTTGCTAGGATGTAGTGTGTGTGTTTGTCTGGTAGTTTCTAGGGTGTAGTGTGTGGTTGGCATGTAGTTGCTAGGGTGTAGTGTGTGGTTGGCATGTAGTTGCTAGGTGTAGTGTGTGGTTGGCATGTAGTTGCTAGGATGTAGTGTGTGTGTTTGTCTGGTAGTTTCTAGGGTGTTCTGTGTGGTTGGCAGGTAGTTTCTAGGGTGTAGTGTGTGGTTGGCATGTAGTTGCTAGGGTGTTCTGTGTGGTTGGGAGGTAGTTGCTAGGGTGTAGTGTGTGTTGCAGGTAGTTGCTATGGTGTTCTGTGTGCTTGGCAGGTAGTTGCTAGGGTGTAGTGTGTGTTTGTTAGGTAGTTGCTAGGGTGTTCTGTGTGTTTGCCAGGTAGTTGCTATGGTGTTTTGTGTGGTTGGCAGGTAGTTGCTACGGTGATGTGTGGTTGGCATGTAGTTGCTAAGGTGTAGTGTGTGGTTGGCATGTAGTTGCTAGGGTGTAGTGTGTGGTTGGCATGTAGTTGCTAGGGTGTAGTGTGTGTTTGTTTGTCTCAGAGCACATGATGTTAGACGAGTGTAACAGTAAATGCATCTGACCTGCAGGCGGTGCGCTTCTCTTCTGGTAGGTCTTGCTGCGGGTTCGGATCACCTGTAGGTCGGGTCGAGGGAGAGTCACAGACGGCTCTCTCACTATTTGCGTTGCAGTTTTTCCACTAGAAGCAGAAACACACATTATGATTCAAGTCTTTCTGCATCACTGTAAAAATACACGTCATTAAAGGAATCCTTTAATTAAAGGAACAGCATGTTGTTACAAACCTGTATGAAATTAAATAAATTATTTTAGGTGAACTGTTCCTTTTAAAACGAATGTTTAGTGGTTGATTCAGTGTTGCAAAGGTGCTGTCAATTTGCCAATTATTTGACCTTCTTTTCTCTTGAGTTTGGCCCACCTGGATGTGATGTCGACGTTTAAACTAGTTTGTTTAATGACTAACCCTGAGAATAAAGGACATGAGTCACTGCTGTTTAACAGACATTCAGTATTATATCACTATCTGTGACTAATATCTCTGTCTGTACATATAAAATGTCATTTCTCAATAACTCATGTGTGTTTATCAGAGTATAGATTTATGACTGCTCCTACACAGTTTAGGGTTGGTAAGATTATTTAATATTTTTAACAAAAGTCTCTTCTGCTCAACAAGGCTGCATTTATTTGATAAAAAATACAGTAAAAACTGAAATATTATTACATTTAAAATAACTGTTTTCTATGTGACTATATTGTAAACTATAATTTATTTCTGTGATCAAATCTGAATTTTCAGCATCATTATTCCAGTCTTCAGTGTCACATGATCCTTCAGAAATCATTCTAATATGCTGATTTGCTGCTCAAGAACATTTTTGATTATTATCAATGTTGAAAACAGTTGTGCTACTTAATATTTGTGTGAAAACTGTGATACTTTATTTTTCTCAGGATTCTTCGATAAATTGGAAGTTCAAAATAACAGCGTTTATTTGAAATAGAAATCTTTTGTAACATTATAAAAATCTTTACTGTCACTTTTGATCAATTCGATGCATGCTTGCTGAATAAAATACTAATTTTTAAAAAAACACCCTTCTGAATTCATTTAATTTGTCTTTTACTGACCTGTAGCGATGCTTCGAGCCCAGAGAGCTGAATTTGGACAGTTTCCTTGTTAGCGAATTAGACTCGTTCTCTGGCATTCTGTAATTTAGATGAAGAAGAAAGCTTTAATTTACAGGTTTTTATGCATTTATCCATTCTCCTTTTAATTTTGACTTCTGATGAAACATGGATGCTCTTTTCAAACATCTGTGGAGCAAATCTGTTGTTTACACCCATATTTTAATGAGGTAAATTACAGAACGAGTGTTAAGGAGAGCTTGTCTCTCATTAAAATTCAAAAGCTAGAAACATGCAGCTCTGATAAAAACACAGCCAACCAGCAGAGAAATCAAAAGCCAAAACATAATGAGAGATCAGACTAACTGATGCGTGTTGTACAAGACTGTGCTCTTGCTGGATAAAACATTCAGAGATCTTTGTGCTAAGATGACAGAACATGATTTGGCTTGTTCTTAAAGTCCGGACAGTCCGGTTTCAGCTCAGCGTTTCTAGCAAGGTTTGCCACTGAGCTCTGCACTAGTTATATGAACAATAGCAATAGCAAACACTAACAATACAATAATTCAGTGACACTGTATAATAAGGATTCATGAACTAACAATGAACAATACTTCTATGGCATTTATTGCAAACACTTTACAATAAGGTTCGTTAGTTAACATTAGTTAAAGTATTAATGAGCAATCCATTTGTTAATTTTTGTTAACGTTAGTTAATAAAAATACAGCTGTTCATGTTAGTTCATTTTAGTTCACAGTGCATTAACTAATGTTAACAAGATTTTAATAAAGTATTAGTAAAAGTTGAAATTAACATTAACAAAGATTAATAAATGCTGTATATGTGCAGTTCCTTATTAGCTCATGTTAACTAATGTAGTGAACTAATGTTCACTAACGAACCTAATTGTAAAGTGTTACCCATTTATTAATCTTAGTCAATGTTAATTTCAACATCCACAATGAACAATTGCATTTTTACTAACATGATGTAAAAAATACATGTTGGCTAATGGATTAACTGATGTTAACAAATGAGACCTTGCTGTAAAATGTTAGCAATAATTCTAATAAATGTTAGTATTGTGTTCAACAGTTTGGAGGTGTACATGTAACGTGTCTAAATCTCTCTTTGTGTTTCCCGATCTTAAGTTTCACACGCGGATTACCAGCTGAAATCTCCAGCCTCCTGCATTCTGTGCGGCGTAAAGCTCTTTGGGGAGCGGAGTGAGAGCGCTCTGATGAAATAAACACCAGAGACGACTCTGAGCGACTCTTGGAGAACAGCCCCGAAAGTTTCTCCTGTAAACGAGAGCCTCAGTAAAGCCCCGGGAATCTGAAGGGCCCTTGAGTTCACAGCGTGTCTCTGTGAGAACGTACAGGACGGAGCGCTTTCGGCTTTCTGCACTAAAACAAGAAGCTTAGACAGGATTAAGATGTTTTTAAAGGGCATGAGGTTGTTTGAACTGGTGTAGTTTTAGTATCATTGATATATCACCCTTTTTTAAATATATTTTCTGTTTCCTTTTAATTTTAGTTTAAACTTTAAAGTGTTTTTGTCATCTATTTATTTTAATTATTTAAAATATTTACAATCTCCTGATTGTCGCCAGAATCAAATTTAAGGCTTTTAAGGTATAGTTCACCCAAAAATTAAAATTAGCCCATGATTTACTCACGCTGAAGCCATCCTATATGACATTCTTCTATCAGAAAAATACAATCAGTTATATTAAGAAATGTCCTGGCTCTTCCAAGCTTTATAATAGCAGTAAATGGCTCTTTCTGTTTTGAGGTCCTATACAAAGTGCATCTATCCATCATAAAAGTGCATCTATCCATCATAAAAGTGCATCTATCATCATAAAAGTGTTCATCTATCATCTATCATAAAAGTGCATCTATGTCTATCATAAAAAGTGCATCTATCCATCATAAAAAGTGAAATCTAATCCAATCATAAAAGTGCATCTATCCATCATAAAAGTGCATCATTCATCTAAAGTGATCTCCATCATAAAAGTGCATCTATCCATCATAAAAGTGCATCTATCCTATAAAAGTCATCTATCATATAAAGTGCATCTATTCATCATAAAAGTGCATCTATTCATCATAAAAGTGCATCTATCCATCATAAAAGTGCATCTATCCATCATAAAAGTGCATCTATCCATCATAAAAGTGCATCTATTCATCATAAAAGTGCATCTATCATCATAAAAGTCATTTATCAAAAGTGCATCTATTCATCATAAAGTCATCATTCATCATAAAAGTGCATCTATTCATCATAAAAGTGCATCTATCCATCATAAAAGTCCATCTATTCATCATAAAAGTGCATCTATTCATCATAAAAGTGCATCTATCCATCATAAAAGGTCCAATCTAATTCATCATAAAAGTCCATCTATTCATCATAAAAGTGCATCTATTCATCATAAAAGTGCATCTATTCATCATAAAAGTGCATCTATTCATCATAAAAGTGCATCTATCCATCATAAAAGTCCATCTATTCATCATAAAAGTGCATCTATTCATCATAAAAGTGCATCTATTCATCATAAAAGTGTTCTACACGGCTACGGCGGGTTAATAAAGGCCTTCTGAAGTGAAGTGATGAGTTTGTGTACGGAAAATTTTCATATTTAAAGGGTACCTATTATGGAATTTTGAAAATTACCCTTCATGTAGTGTGTAACATAGATCTAAGTGAACTAAAACATCCTGCAAAGTTTTAAATGAAAGTTCACCGTATACAAAGTTATTGTCTCTCAAAAGTAAGAGTCGACTCTGAGTCGCTGATATGAATCGATAGACAAACGATGCTTTCTCTCTAGCTTTGAGACGTCACATAGACAAGTTATTTGAATAAGATACGCCCACTTATTGCGCCCGCCGCAGACAGTAGAGCAGTGAAACCTGACAACATCATGTCGACGAGACGCTGTTCTGAAGTGCGAATCAAAAGCAAACTTTTTTTCACTGCCCAGGGACGAGCATGTGAAGAATCAGTGGCTAGAGTTTATATTTACAACTGTACCCGAACCTTGAGCTGTGTTCGCGTCATTTTAATGACGATTCCTTTACAAACATAAATGCTTTAAGTGTGGATTCGCGAGTCGGTTGATAGCCTAAGGAAGGTTCAGTACCAGTTTTATTTGGATCGGCTTCATCCTCCGAATCACAACCTGTAAGTATTATTAATAATTGTTGCTTTCATGGGTTTTGTAGCAAACTCTAACTTCTAGGCGCAGCTTCTAGGTTCAGATTTCACATCTGTAACAATATTATACAATATGTAAACATATTATGTGAAATGTTTGTCGCTGTTATTGGAGTTGTCATAAAGAATAGAGCGTATTGTAGTACTACAGTGCTTTATCAATATGTTTATGCATTGGGCTAACGCAAACAATAACTGACTGGGTCATCTGACCAATCACCGCAGATTAGCGTCACGTAAAGGTGGGGTTTGGACAAATGAGTCGTTAAACGAATCATTAGGAGTCGGTGAGCAAATCAGGTCAAAATAAATGCATATTATAAGACAACAAATTTTTTTTTTGTTATTGCATGCATCTAAAACTGTTGTTGGGGACTAACAATATTAGGAACATTTTAAATGCCATAATAGGTACCCTTTAAAAACGTTATACAAGAAAATAACTAGCTTCTGGCCAAGAACAGCCATAAGCTAGTTGCTACTCAACTTATGACGTCAGAAGTAGTGTAGTGCGTAATGGCGTAGAGTAAATAACTCGCATAAGTTGCACTTAGACTTAAGTCCAATCTCAGTTAGTTAGTTAGTTTGGCTGGAAGCTAGTTATTTTACATTATAAAGTTTTAAATATGAATATTGTTCTTACACAAAGCACTTCAGAAGCACTTTTATGATGGATATACGCACTTTTATGGACTTCAAATCAGAAACAGCCATTATAAAGCTTGGAAGAGCCAAGACATGTTTCAATATAACTCTGATTGTATTCGCAGGGCTCTCAAGTGTCTCGCATTTGCATTGAGCGTGACAGTCACTCATTTCGGTCTTTTGTCACGCACTCCCGCCACACATTGTATTTCTCACGCGGAAAAACTATTTTTAATATATTTAATATGCCACACCGCCCAATGTACACCATACATGTCCGCGCTGCTCTCACTATGGACCCGCCAGGAATCAAGCGCGTCTCTCCTGTTGTTCTTAGTCGAGCCCTCCACTTATCAGCCAATCAAAAAAAAGAAATTGGCTACACAATAGTCAATCAGAAAATAGCACTATTGTATCTGGTAAGATTTAACGCACAACCAATGAACAATGAAAAAAAAAGCATATCCTGGAAATGTTCACGTGATTCTGCTACAACATCTTCGAAAGTTTCGTTCACCCTCAAGGAAACCACCTCACTTTGAGCCAGAGTAAGTCATGATCTCCTGTTTTAACAAGTTCACAACTTGTTTGACACAATGACAACTTGACTGCTGTTAGAGAATGTTTCCCAGATAATTAGCAGTTTTTCACGAGTGTCTGTTGCCTGTCTTCAAAACTTGAGAGCCCTGTATTCGTCTGAAAGAAGAATGTCATATACACCTAGGATGACTGGAGGGCGAGTAAATGATGGGTTAATTATAATTTTTGGGTGAACTATCCCTTTAACACTGGCTTTCAGAACTACCAGTGAAACAGCACCTCTCTACCTCAAACTCTCTAAATAAACCTGCCATTGTATCTTACCAATATTGTTGGCTCCTTGACGAACTGCTTTGGATAAAAGCGTCTGCTAAATGCATAAATGTAAATGAAGATGACGATAATAACCCTGCATTTGATATCATTCAGAGAATGGTTGTTCTACCTAAAGAAGGTATGATGCTCCACGCAGCACTTCCACAGGTTCTTGCAGGCCGTCTTACTGGGAGCTTCAAAGAAGAACGACGTCTCATTACACTGCAAAGAAACAAAGAAGTTGTGATATCTGTATGTGTACAGTCAAACCAAAATGTATGCAGACACCTTCAACATTTCTCACATTATCACAGATTATTCGCTATAGTTTAGAAAATGGCAATCAACTACGAGAAGAACTCAGAGTTATAAAATCAGTTGATATTTCACTGGGTTTCTCCATCCTTCTGTTAGACTGTCTCACACATGAATTATGTTGAATATCTGTCAGATGTTAAATTTAACTACACAATTAGATAATACCAATTTAGCTCAACCAATTACCAAGCAATGCTTCATTTTGTTCAGTCTGGGGTGTAAAAAGGTCACATTAGCAAATAAAGAAAAAACACTAAGAATAATAAATGAATAATTTTTGGTCCCAAATTTTTATACATTTTACAGGTAGTTTTTTGGGTATAATATGTAACAGTTTATTTTATTTTGCTAACCCCACTTACATAAATGAACTATAGTGTCCTGCACTCACTAGTAAAAAATATAAAAAAATTATATCTGGTGTCTGAATTTTAGTTTTGACTGTATATCTGTTGTCTCATCAGCAGTGGTGCCCCTCATGTGCTCGAGTTCGTCTGTTCTCTCTAGGTTAGGTGAAGAGGGTCATTAGAGTCCTCGAATGAGAAGACGCTTCAGTCGCAGGTTAAATTGGCCCCTGGAGGAAATGGGTCAAGGAAGCTTAAGGCCAGTCATAACACTCGATCAATAATGGGATTTTCATTGACTCCTCATGAAGGATCTTCCTCTCAGCGTTCACGATTGGGGGAAATCGATGTCATGGAAGCAGTTGCAATAAAGTCAATTAAAGCAGTTTTATATATGAATTGTGTTGATGTTTTGAATGGATAAACAAAGTCTCAGTATAGTGTTGTTGAATACAGGCTCAACACTGAAGGGAAAATTTCAAGCCAAATATATTTCTATAGTGCTCACAAAACACGAAAGCTATACAGAAAATCATGATGTTAATGTTTATAATATCTTCATGCCTTATAGTCACATTTAACAGATTAGTGTGGGGCGATAGTATAATGCAATGTTTGCATGTAAATTAAAGGGATTTTGAGATCACACATCTGAAACACATCTTTAATTTGTTATATAATTTAAAAAAGAAGACTTACATCTCTGCCCATAACCCGCAGCTCAAATTGTGTTTCCTTGAAATACACTTTCGTAATTCTAGGCCTGAAAAAAAACTTTGTTTAACATTGTGTACAAAAATAAATCAAAACTGAATGACTGAGTGAATAATATAATATAATATGTTTAAAGGAATAGTTCACCCAAAAATAAAAATTTCACTCATTTACTCTGCTCGTTCCAAATTATTTTTTGTTTCAATAAACAGTTATGTTCCATGCCATTACAATGAATGGGACTGAGGCTTCAAGATCCCAAGTCTTCTAAAGAAGTCAAAGTCAGCTTTATCAGAGGAAAAGACCCAAATTTAAGTGCTAAATGGACCATGAGGAAGAAACAAGCCATACGGATTTGGAATGACATGAGAGTGAGTAAATACTGACATCATTTTATTTTTTGGGTGAATAATTCCTTTAATAGGTTAAAAAAATCAGCTTAATCATCAACCTACCAGAAATATTTCCCGACTTGCGTTTTGTTTTTGTAAACCACAACCCCAATAGGCGTCAGTCCCAGGAAGTACTCCGATTGTTTTTCTCCCTGAAAAGACACAAATGCAATACATAAACATTTATGTAAAGGGAAAGTTCACCCAAAAATACAAATTCTGTCATCATTTCCTCACCCTCAATTTGTTCTAAACCTGTATGAGATTTTTTGTTCTGTTGAACACAAAAGAAGATATTTCGAAGAATGTTGGTAACCAGACAGTTTCTGGTCCCCATTGACTTCTATATTATTATTTTTTTCTACTTTTTTCTACTATGGAAGTCAAACTGTTCGGTTACCAACATTCTTCAAAATATCTTCTTTTGTGTTCAACAGAACAAAGAAACTCATGCAGTTCTAGAGAAGAGGAGAAATGCAAAGAATGAAATAATTGACAGAAAAGATAAATGTTGATGTTTTATCCGAGCAGAGTACATTAAAGGAAGAGAAAATCCTCTGTTGATATAACAGCAGGAACGCTTGTGGACTTTACTTACAAACACAGGGTGCAGATCCACTCCGTACATTTCCAATGTTTTGGCAATTCCCAAGTAATTGTTTTCTGCCTCGGCAGGCACCTGACCCCTGCAACGAGAGGTTACTGAACACTCAGAGACAAGAAATACTGACAAAATACATACGCGTATACAAATTTAAAACCATTTTGGAAAAAGGCGTATAACCTGCATTATTAAGTGAAGAAATGTTAAGCTGTGCATTCAATTTTCCCTTGAAACAAACAATGATTTACTTTGAGCAAATATTTGAAATACCAAAGTAAACAAGAGCAGCATAAAAGAAAGAAAGAAAAAAAATCCAATTTTAATCATTTACTCGCTGGTTTTCACAGAAAGGAGGGATTTTCAATATTGTTTTAGTATTATATTACTAGCACAGGTTTTAATTATAAAAACACACAGAAAAGTGTTCCAAAAACATGATACTGTAAAAGCATGTTGAAATAGTGAAACAACCTGGATATCCGGATGAGGAATTTTAAATCTGTACATGAGCAATACAATAATTTACTATAAACAAACATTTGGAATAACAAAGAAAACAAGTGCAGCATATGACCAGTAAAAGAAGAAAAACAAAGGAATGTTTTTTAACCATTAACTCAATGACTTCCCCAGAAAGATTGAATGGGAGTTTTGGTGTTGCTTTAAACTTATTCAGGAAATCAGTAATTTGTAAAAGTGTGTTTGTCACGGACAGAACAGCAGGCCCATATTAGTGAGGTCAAACCTGAAAGCTCTGCAGAAACAGTGTGTTTAACCTGCAGGAATGATCTCAACACAACAGTTAACCCTCATGCACTGCTTGATTTCTGGTTACAGCCTGTACGGGTCAAATTGACCCACGAACATCACAAACGTAACACACATTTTTTGTGTATATGTCAAAAAACATCAGCGTGTTGAAACTTTGCATGCATGTTCATGAAAATCAAAATCTTAAGAAAAAAAAACATAGTTTAACTGATATTTCTTACAACTCAAATCAAAATGGGTCAAATTGACCCGCAACAGTACAAAAGGTTTAAGAGAGGATAAAAATCTATCCATCTATCCATCTATCTATCTATCTATCTATCTATCTATCTATCTATCTATCTATCTATCTATGCATATACATGCACCTTTTATATAAATTAAACAATGACATGCTTAATATAATAATTATTTTCAATACATAATTATTTAAAAAATGCAATGCATAAATAAAAGCTTTATCTCTGCCCTGTCCCTGTGGTCAATCTAGCATATGTACGAATGCGTTATGAATTCCCCTCACTGCGGCGGGTGGGTCTCTGATGATTATAAATGCTCTTTTATAAGTGTCGGGCCCAGTCATTTGCAGGCTCCCCGGAGACTCGTCGCACTCATCTCTTTGATTTGGGCCCTGTGCGTGCGAATGCATATTACTACTTAATCGCTGGAGCTTTCAGTGCATACAGAAACTATGATGCAGCACACATCACAGACGGGAGTACCCATGATCCTTTTGTTCTGTTGGAGAGGGTCGCCCTCTTGCTTTAACTGCGTTTCTCTTTGACTATGGCTAAGTGCAGAAGGAAACTCTATTTTTATTGTATGCAAAACAGTATGCTATTCAAACCACAGAATACACATTTTTTGTCAAATGATCTCATTATGTTGCATGTTTAATTCAGCGAGTGGTGATCAGTTGTAATCCAGAATTAAGTAAAAAAGTATTTTTTTATCCTAATTTGGTGTAAAATATTTGAACTTTTGACATCAAATAATCAGTCTAAAAGGAGACAAATATACAGTACATGGCCAAGGCATGGACTCTACAAGAGCCCTGATACCAAGACTTTAGCAGCTGGGGAGATCTGAGATTGAGATCTGGGGAATTGGGAATTTCTCCTGAATCCAACATGTTTGATTACGAGAACTGATTATTTGAAAACCAGTCAGTATCTGGTGTGACCACCATTTGCCTCACGCAGTGCAACACATCTCCTTCACATAGATTTGATCAGGTTGTTGATTGTGGCCTGTTTGTCCACTCCTCTTCACTCCTCAGTTGCTGGATATTGGCAGGACCTGGAACACGCTGTCGTATACGCCGATCCAGAGCATCCCAAACATGCTCAATGGGTCACATGTCCGGTGAGTATGCTGGCCATGCAAGAACTGGGATGTTTTCAGCTTCCAGGAATTGTGTACAGATCCTTGCAACATGGGGCCGTGCATTATCATGCTGCAACATGAGGTAATGGTCGTGGATGAATGGCACAACAATGGCCCTCAGGATCTCGTCACAGTATCTCTGTGCATTTAAAATGCCATCAATAAAATGCACCTGTGTTCGTTGTCCATAACATACGCCCGCCCATACCATAACCCCACCGCCCAGGGCCGGCTCTAGCCCTTTGGTTGCCCCAGGCGAGATTGATTTTTGCGCCCCCCCCCGACCCCCCCCCCCCCCTCCCAAAAAAAATGCTCTTATAGTAACTCCAAAACTTGAACGCTAGGATAATTCAATCATTCTACATAGTTGCATTGTACAAATACATTTATCTGACCATGTAACTTGTAGTAGATAAATGACAATTACTACCACCACTACTTTTATTACGAATCTATTCGGCTGCAACAAGGCTAGGGGGGTTCGGGGGCATGCTCCCCCCCCGTAAGAAAATTTTGTGCATTTTAATATTAAATTCATCCATCTGGTGCACTTTGAGAGTTCAAAATTAAAAGCTCAAACCCATATTCGGTGTTCAAATTAAACAAAGAAAAATTCAAACCTCTTTTAGTTAGTGTCTGTCTACATTACATAATAATAGTTATAATATTACTCCCATGATAATACTCATATATTGTAAAACAATGCACTGAAAAATAAAGGAAACTTTCATAAGTTTTGTACTAATTTCTATAGAAAGAGTATTTTTCTATACTTCACATTAAAGATGTGATTGGGCCAGCCGAGTGTCAATCAAGAAAACAACCAATGGGCCGCTGAACTACACGTTCATGCGGTGTCAGAAAAAAATCTAACGCTGACTTTTTTTGGACCAATGCATTACACCAGCACTAACCCAGCGCCGCAGATTAAGCAAAACAAAACGAATGGGCTATTTCTATTTAGCCCCCCGGCTGCTTTTTTGCTTTATCCATCTTTTTCGACGACAACTCACTAGCTACTCGTGCCTGATCGCTCAGCGCTCACGGCGCCCGCCGCCCGCTCGCGATATTACTGGAGGGGGGTCCCCTGTCAAAATTCTATGATGAAATCTTATGAGGGCGCCTACTCCGCTACACATACCGGTATTTTTGCGCCACTGGCAGGCTTATGTGCCGGCCTGGGGCTGAGCCTCGGAGAGCCCTGGCCCAATTTAACCACTGGCTGTGACTGTGAGCTTTAAAAAGTATAATATATGATCATTTATAGCCTACAACCGCCAAGGGGCGTTTAAAGCGCATTTAAAGCGCTAAAACCAGCGGTCAGATGTTTTTGCGCAACTCCCGGTTGCTGAGCAACGCGCGTGAGTTTGACAGCTGCTGCCTGTCAGTCAGAGTGACTCAGTCGTTTTTTAGGATTGTATAATCTAGTAGAAGAAATTAACAAATACAAGCAGCGTGTGGACAGTGCACAGTAAAAAAAAAGTGTACAGCGTGTGCGCAGCTTTCATAACATTTAACTTTTTTTTTTTAATTCTGCAATTTTGCGCCCCGTCCAGCAGTTGGCGCCCCAGGCGGCCGCCTGTGTCGCCTGTCGGCAAAGCCGGCCCTGCCACCGCCACCATGTGCCACTCGATCCACAAAGTTGACATCAGCAAACCGCTCACCCACACGACGCCATACACGCTGTCTGCCATCTGCCCTGTACAGTAAAAACTGGGATTCATCCGTGAAGAGAACACCTCTCCAAAGTGCCAGACGCCTTTGAATGTGAGCATTTGCCCACTCAAGTCGACTACGAACTGGTCGACTACGAACCCCGATGAGGATGACGAGCATGCAGACGAGCTTCCCTGAGACGCTTTCTGATAATTTGTGCAGAAATTCTTTGGTTATGCAAAGCGACTGTTGCAGCAGCTGTCCGAGCGGCTGGTCTCAGACGATCGTGGAGGTGAAGATGCTGGATGTGGAGGTCCTGGGCTGGTGTGGTTACATGAGGTCTGCGGTTGTGAGGCCGGTTGGATGTACTGCCAAATTCTCTGAAACGCCTTTGGAGATGACATATGGTAGAGGAATGAACATTCAATTCACGGGCAACAGCTCTGGTGGACATTCCTGCAGTCAGCATGCCAATTGCACGCTCCCTCAAAACTTATGACATCTGCTGAATTGTGCTGTGTGATAAAACTGCACATTTTAGAGTGGCCTTTTATTGTGGCCAGCCTAAAGCACACCTGTGCAATAATCATGCTGTGCTCACTAACACAGATTTAGACAGATCTGTGAACAATATTTGAGAGAAATAGGCCTTTTGTGTACATAGAAAAAGTCTTAGATCATTGAGTTTAGCTGGGGGCAAAAACAAAAGTGTTATGTTTATAATTTTGTTCAGTGTATATATAGAAAATAGTATTAATATCCATCTTTTTTCATCTTTTCAAAGACATCCTTCCTTTATATTTTCAGTCTCTTCACATTGCTTTCTCATGTTTCCTGTTCTTAATCCCCTGACATGTTTAAGTGCTCCAACATTCCTGATCAGAGTTTCTCATTTTACCACTGACGCCTTAATACCGCCCTAACCTTCGTTTCTTTCATTTCTCTTCCCGCTGCCTCTCTGAGCGATCTCACTGCAATAAATCATGCTGTTTCCAGTAAAAAAAAACACCAAACATCCCAAAAACAAGATACTTCACCTGACGATCTAAATTGTACAAGGGATTAAAGCTTGTTACAGAGATTATATTTTGAATGTGGTTTATATTGTTCCACTCGCAACACAAAGACACTCAATAATGTGATTTTTCTGTCAGTCTCTGCAGTTAGAGGAAAACGGACTGATCTGCTCTACTTCAGCTCCTCATGAAGCTCTTAACAATCAGGCCGCTCATAATCGTACAAAACTACGAGTCAAGTGGGGACTTTAGCCCTGAAGGCAAAAAAACATGACAATCACCAGTCAAACACAAATTCGGTGGAAATCCGAGGAAGGTAAGAGCGCTGACTTAAAAAAAAAAACTGAAAAAAATCTGGAAAACACTTTAAATGTCATATACTCTAATCAAGTCATGACAGATTCATACTGCAACAATAATACAAGCATTTTAAAGGGGGGGGGGGGGGGGGGGGGTGAAATGCTATTTCATGCATACTGAGTTTTTTACACTGTTAAAGAGTTGGACTCGCATGCTAAACATGGACAAAGTTTCAAAAATTAAGTTGTACGTTTGATGGAGTATTTCTGTGCCAAAAATACTCCTTCCGGTTTGTCACAAGTTTCGGAAAGTTTTTTTCGAGTATGGGTGTGTGTGACGTCAGGTGGGGCAGAATTTCCTTACACGGGTCCTAGGGGCACTTCTCCCGGAAGAGCGCGCGCGCACCCGTAGACCAGAGCGAGAGAGCGAAAGCAGTACGCCCATCAAAGCGCTGTGCTCGGCTTTAGGGAAGTTCAGTTCGACGCCGGATTTGCAGATCGTCTTATGCCATTGCTTAAAGATGGAGCAGTCCCAACGATAAAGGTTCACGGTCGTGCGTTGGAACCGCAGTCGGTGAGTAAAACTGCTTCAAATGTCTGTGTTGTTAGCTATCGGCGCGTAAGCACCGCCCACACGGCACGCCTCCAGCCGCTCGTTTTTTCCGGAAAGACTCGGTACAGCCTATCTTTCTTTTATAAATATAATAAACTAAAGACTTTTTGGAGATATGAAGGATGCAATACTACTCTATAGGTACTCAAGATTAACATGAGATTGACTGAAACTGAGTGTTTCACCCCCCCTTTAATAGTATATCATTCTGTTTTCGAAAGAAAAGAAAAAAATCCGCACATTAACAATTATCTCGCTCCAGTTCGTTCATTTGAGCTCCTCAACTTTCAAAGCTCGTCATCTACACTGCAGGTCTTGATGCCCAATTCTGATTTGTTGACTATATCTGATTTTTTGATGACCAGCTTACATCTTTTAATAAAAGTGACCCGTATCCGATATCTGCATTCACTAAACACTAAAACAACCCAAGGAAGTCGTATTGACCCAGGAAGTCTGAAGGTCGAAAAGGAAGTAAAAACTGCGAGATTTGCAATGGACGCAGATTAAAAGATAATACAAGCTTTTGCTTTAAAGCTCAACAAAATGTTGGGTTGAGCCTCCGTCCTCCATTGTGCCATTAAAATGAGTCATGTGGTCACGTTTGGTGTCCACCGTCACCAAACGAGCCGCATTGATGGGAATATCTGATCTGTCCGCTTACATGGCAGACGCAAATCCACGTATCCGATTCATATCAGATTTATTTCCTCATTTGAATGAGGTCTGAAACCAATCTGAGAATATCAGAAAACATGGGAGGAAAAAATTGGACTTGGGTCATTTGAAGCATGTAATGTAAATGCGGCCATAGTGTGCAGCCCAACACACACTCACCAGTTCTCCACATGCAGACAGGTGAGTGTTTGGCAAAGGGTCAAATCTTTCAAACACACTGACAGCGTCTCTCGTTACAAAGACATGGACGACAGCCAGAGGGAGGAATCTTTACTGTCCCTCACACGAAACACCAGCGGCCCCATTCCCATGGGAAGATCTTACATCTACTGAAGCTTGTCTTTTAAATGACTTTCAACAGGAATGTGATGTTTGAGCTCTCGGCAGCGGTGAGATCTAATCTGTGATGGGATTATTACGGATTAAGGTGTGAGATGTACTGTGTCTTACATGAGAGTTTTATGAATCTGTTCAATGGCGTCCTCTAGTTCCTCTTTCTGGTCGGGGACAAAGCGATATTCTGACACGTAACCTGGTGTGTGTTTGTATGGGTCGTAATCTCCAAGCTCAGCTGTAGGAGAAGACAAAGAGGACACAGTGTCATGTGGTATAAAGAAAATGAAATTATAAAATGAACAGAATTATAATAAATAAGTAAAAAGAAATGTTGAAATGAATAAAATTATAAAAATAAATAAATACAATGAAATAAATACATTTATAATATATATAAATAAAAAGAAATGTTGAAATAAATAAAATTATAATAAATAAATAAAATTAAAAATAATTAAATAAGTAAATAAAATATAAAATGAAATGATGAAAAATACTATTATAATAAATAAATACATAAAATGAAATATATAAAATTATAACATTAAATATATTAGTAAATTATAAAATAAACTAATAAAATTAAATTAAAAAAAAAGATTAATAATAAAATTTAAAAAATAATAATAAATAATAAAAAAATACACATACATATATCATTCTTTTATGTGTCAGATAATAACAATCACATAATGTAACATTTTACTCTGATGTTATATACAAATATGAGTCATAAAATGTATTATAAAAGAAGTTGGAAAGCCTATAATTCAGTGACGTTAATTAACTGCTGACACATTATTTCTGTATAATAATAACTAGACGGAAGTTGCATTTGCTGTTTGAAATTAGGACAGATGTGTGAATTTGTACGTACATTGAATAGCAAGAGCTCCCAGTTGTGTGCTGATATTAAACGGACAGGGAAGTCTTCCCTGCAGAACATCTTGCTTTACCTGCAGAAAGAACTGATACCTGAGAGAAGACAGAAAGATGGACAGTATAACAGATGCACTGCAGTTAAACGGCATCCCAGACCCAAAACCCTATAGCATGATATTACTGAAATGACTTTATCTATAATTCCTCAACTATAGTGCTGATTTATTCTCACGTTACACAGAACACACACCTTGTAATTTCCTCTTTCAGTTTACAAGGATCTTCAGCATAAAATTTCACCCCGAAGTAGAGCGTGAACGGAGGTCCAGCTGGAAAGAAGAAAAACAACCAATCAACACTAAACACTAAACCCAAGCTAAATACACCCTAACCTAACCAGTCCTAACCAGTAGCAATGCAACATATTCAGGATCAAGTGATTTGTCTGTCCTCAATTAAAGCAAAAATAATATGACACAATCACAGCCAATCAGAACATATTTGATGTTTTGACCAATGAGATTCCATGCTGGGCTTGGCTAATAGCATGATGTGCCACAAATAGAATTCAAGAGAAGATCAAATTAAAATAGTCACACATTAACAAGGATCAGACAGGATTTATTGTTTAAGTGTTACACAGATTACATGTCCCAATAATTAATTATCAAAGTAAGAACAATAATTATAGGTAATTTTGAGTAGTTGCACAAAACAATTACATGTATTTTATTAGTATCACTCTCTACATCCAGGCAATTTTGGGCGGGGAATTATTTAATTAAATGAGGAATATTGTGACATGTTCGTTCCCGGAAGAAAACTCAAGACAATGGAGGCGTTTCAGGGAGTTCAGAAACATTGACACTGATATAACTTTGTAAATTTGCAGAGCTTTTTCATGCTCAAACAGCAACCTTACACACTAAAGAAATTTGAAAATGTTAAAAATCATAATAGGACATCTTTAAAACAATAGGGTTAGCAAAATATCTCGGTTGTACTCTGGATTAAAAAACAGCAACACTGATATATAATGCATTAATTTCCCAGAGGAGTGAATTACCAAATTAAACAAATGTGTTGTAAACTTTGCCCTACATTCACATCAGTGGATATGCAAATACTTGCTGTGCAACTAAACATGCAAACATAACTTTATTAATTACTACTTATTTGGATTGGCTCAACTGCATAATTACTTCCAAATTATCATTTGAAATGCACTATGAGTTTTATCAGGAGGCCTTTAAAGAATCATTACGGCTCCGTCTCATGCTGCGCTGATCCATTTTTAATCTCCACTGAAAATGGGGGGGGGTAATCATTAGGTCAATGTGTTTCGTCCCATGATGCACAAAGAATTAAAGTCCATTTTTATTAGAAAACCAGTGCATACTTACTTGTTATCAAATCTTTATGTTCAGCAAGTGTTTTCGAGGGATCGAGCCAATACTGTAAATATAAGAGATTTGATCAGATACAAGATCAAAACATCATGTAACTGAAGCATCAGGCTTTAATTAGTGAGTAGTATTGAAGCTTTGCTTTAGTTCCCCCTAAAAGCTTTGAGATGCTGAGATGTTCAGTCATGCAAGTGCTGGCATACTATGAGGCCTATTAAACCCGGCCTCTGAAACAGGCTCGTTAAAAATTTGTGCGAGTCACTGTGGCCTCCATCAATAAAACATGAAGTTTGAGCACGTCAGAGCATGTCGTCTGGAGCTGAACGAGTGTCTGTGGGTTTCACCTGTTAGACGCCACAGAAGGGCCCTCCAGAATGAGACCAAAATTAATAAAAATGCTTCCAAAAACTACGATATGTTGCCAAAAAAGTCTCTTTGAAGTTCTTGTTTTTACTAAGCAATATGACATAGCAAAAGTGCCGTTTTCCCGAATATCAGCACTTTTGCAAATGCAATGTTGATTTTATACAATTCAATGAACAAGAATTAATAGGCTATTAGGTGACTTACATTTTAGACACAAAATTGACTGTTTTTCCTTACTGCAAAAAAATAGTTCCAAATTGCATCTCCGAGCAACACAGTTTCAGTTTCGTTACTGAAGAGATCCACGTTTTATGAGCGAATTGATTTAATGAATGACTCAACGATTTCATTGCCTTGTCACTGAGTTAATGAGCCATTTATCAGACTAAATGATTCAATGACTAACTCGTAAAGACAATTGATTTGCCACCACTTAATGTTTGTTTTAGCATCGTTTCATTTTAGCTGGAGGAGGAAGTTTGAATGCTGTTTTTGTTTTTGGTTGTGATTGTTAAAGGGATAGTTTACCCAAAAATAAAAATTCTGTCAGTAATTACTCATCCCTCATGTTGTTCCAACCCCGTAAGACTTTCATTCATCTTCAAAACACAAATTAAGATATTTTTGATTAAATCTGAGAGCTGGATCACTCCTCCATAAGCTTTTAAGGGATTGAAACTTGCCGGCCCTGAAAAGTTATTAAAGAGTTAAATATCCAGTGACTACAGTGACCAATCTTAACTTTAACAAGCGACGAGAATATTTTTTGTGCGCAACAAAACGAACAAAAATAACGTCTTTATTCAAGTATTTATTTCCTTCTCTGTCGGCCTTGAGATTGTTCACGTAGCATCGAGCTTCTGGTTGAACGTCACACGCATCACACACATGACCAGCGTCGGCCAATAGTGAGCCTACGTGTGACGTACAACACAGAAGCTCTACGCTGTTACACTACGTGAAATCTCAAGGCTGACAGAGAAGGAAATGAAATACTTGAGTAAAGTCGTTATTTTTGATTGTTTTTTGCACTCAAAAAGTATTCTCGTCGCTTGATAAACTTTAGATTGAGCCACTGTAGTCACTTGGACTATTTTAACAATTTCTTTAATAATGTTTCTGGGCCGGCAAGTTTCAATCCCTTAGAAGCCTCTGTAGGAGTGATCCAGCCCTCAGATTTAATCACAAATATCTTAATTTGTGTTCCGAAGACGAACGAAAGTCTTACGGGGGTTGGAACGACATGAGGGTGAGTAATTACTGACAGAATTTTCATTTTGGGGTGAACTATCCCTTTAACAATGGTTCTGATTCTAGAGATAGAATGGGTTTATAAATAGACTATTAAGAGGGAAATATGAGCTAATGTTGTTGTGGAAAGCAGTGGTGGGCCGAGAGCTGTGGGAATGGAGCGATGCCGGTGGCACACCGTTAATGAGCGTCACTTTTGCGCCACACAGGTCTTGAATGTTATACAAATGCTACATGACGATGCACAAACTGAACTTTAACACTAATTATGAGCAATATAAAAAGAGATGCCTTCATTAGCAAACAAAACATCAACTTTGAGGGCATTAAAATGATTTACTCAATCTGTGAGGCGGTTCAGCTAATTAACATCTCATGGCCTCTGTAATGAACGGATCTCCGGGATTATCATGCATAAACACAGCCTGAAGATCTTCTTAATGTTTTAGACTCTTGTCAGGTGATATTTCACTGAAGTCATGAGGGGATTGTATCTGGCATTGCCTTGAAGACAAGATTTATATGCCATTTAATGGATGTGCAAATGCATGCATGAAATACTTGAGCATGGGAAGCCTCACTTCCCAACAAACATAATAAACTCCCTCTGAACCGCATTTACATAGAGAGACAAAGCAAACAAACAAACATGTGCAAACAATAGGAAATGAGTGAAGGTGTGTGTGCAGACGGAAAGAGGATTAGTGCTGCACGTTATTAAATTAGAATACATTAAGTCGCTAAGACTCATCTAATAATACTAAAGGCAGCTGGTGTGTTTCACCGAACTGAAGAGCTCAAAAACACAACAGAGAGAGTCTAAGGCTGTGTCCAAAATCACACTATTTAGGGCACTATTTGAAGGGACAGCCATTGGTAGTGGTGTCTGAAAACATTGTGGATGTTATCAAGTGCACTCATTCAATCCACAATGCAATGCAATAATGAGTGTACAACTGATGTACGCTCAACAGATAGAGAATACCCATAATGCACTGAGAGTCGCGCGCCGAATGAGTTTGTGTATCTCGCCAGAAGATGCGCCACAGCTGAGTCCATCCATCCATCCATTTTTCAAACCGCAGGTCCAATGTGGCTGCAGTGTAATATCACGCAGGTATAAATTCCTTTTTAATTGATTATTAAATAGTTTAATTAAGGTTTATAGATGCTAGTTTCCATGGCAGAGTTGAAGTCAAACTTACAATGAAGGAATAAATCCTATTATTACACGGCTCTGTGGTTTTTTCATACTTGATTTTCATTGGTCAATCGCGCCATCCAGCGGTATGTCGATAACTACCGCTGAAAACAGATAACGCTCATCCGGGTTACTGAAGTCAGCAGCGATATACGCTTGCTAGGAACGTTTTTTCTTCATGGAAGTTTTACTTTTGGTGAGCTAATAAAATATTAAAACTCAGTCAAATCAATATTTTGTGAATAGTTATTTAATTATACACATAAATTATATCGTGGACTCGCTCTCTCTCGTTTCATACAAACGCAGCTGCTGCCATTTTGTGACTATTGTTTAGTACACGGTTGGATTTTAAGATACAAACAGGTATGATTATAAAACAGGTTAATCTGAAACCCTATGTCTCTTATCTCCATGATTATTTATGTGGTGAAATGCTGTGTAATAAGTGGTATGACTGTATACTGTATCTGTTAAATGTACGTCTAGTTTGAACTTGCTGAAGCTTTGCGTTTAAAGACCTAATCAAATATTTCAACTCAGATCAATATTTCGTGTCTAATTATTTACTTATGTGGCAAGTAGCCGTGTAATAAGTGGGATAATGTACATCCAGACAGTTGTTATCTGAGAATAAACCCCCTTCAGGCTGATGCAAGACCCTGACGGGAACTCATCACCCTGTCGGGGGTTTATTCTGAGATAACAAATGGCTGGATGTACATTATCCCTTACTTATAGTATTGAAATAATACTAAAATAACACTGCTCAGAACAACCACATAGCAACGACCTAGAAACCACCCAAAACTCACTAGAAACTGAATAGCAAGTTTAATAACTCTGAATAACCCTAACAACTGTCAATGTTAACAATAACCCCAACTACATAGCAACAGAACAAAAGATGCAACCGAAATGTTTAAAATAAGAGGCTTTTCCTCCTATAAATGCAGACAGATGTTGTTGTTTTTTTGCATGTCTAACAGCATGTCAAAAATGTCCCCACAAAATCTGTGCCAAAGGAATTTTCAGTGCCTTACAATTAGATGAAACATCTATGAGTCAAGAGCGCATGTAAACCACACCCTCAGTGCAGAAAGCACCACGTTACGGTGTAAATTACACTGTTTTGAGGAGGGATTTTTACCTCCTGTCTCTTTTTACCAAAATAACCGTTCATAGAGTTGATAGATTTGTGTAAATGTAAGTTACTGGGTGCTTCTCGCCCACTGCATGCTCAGTAATAAATCAAGGCTCATGGGACAGGGCCCGGAAGGCACTGTGGGAAACACCTTTCTCATTGGACGAGATTATGAGGTAATGACACTGCACTTTGCCTTTCCCAAAATTTGGCCCCTGGGCAAACCTTACCACCTCGACCTCAGACGTGACCCTATGGACCCCGTGACCAGTTCATGGTTCAGCAAACTTTCTTAAAGAAACAGTAGACACTAAAATGACATGTTGTTTTAAACCTGAATGACTTTCTTTCTTGCTTTTTTTTTTTATGCGGAACACAAAATAAGATATTTTGAAGAATGTCAGTAACCATGCAGTTCCCATTGACTTCCATTATACAAAAAAGAGGTTTTCGCAGAGAAGCCATGTTGGGTTTCACAAAGAACCTTTAAGTGAACAGTTCTTAAAAGAACATTTTTCCACTATAAAGAACCGTTTGCTCAATGCAGAGGCTCCATGGATGTTAAAGGTCCTTCGTGGAACCATAGATGCCAATAAAACGCATTTATTTTAAAGAGTGCATGGACAAAAAATTCAGTGGAAGCCAATGGGAACCAAAATGTTTGGTTACCAACATTCTTCCATTTCTTTTTCTTTTAATGCTTTTCACTTTATTTAAGCAAATAATTTTGATTCAATATCATTGTATCATGTTTCTGGTTCAAATAAGATTGCTTCATGTTAATTTGACAATGTTTTAATTTTGAAATAACGTGTTTCAATCAAGTAACCCAATCAAACAGGACTTTTTTATTTCTCGTCATGCTGTCCACAGGGCTGAATTGGGAAACTAAATATAAAAAAAAAGTGTTATTATTTGCATTTTTTAGCAAGATGAGAAAATGGAGACTTGTTAATGTTTAATATTCTATTATGTTGGTTTTTAAAAGTTTATCTTATGTTAGTGGGTTTGGGGATTACCATTGTGGTAAAGTGTTGACCTGCTAACAAGAATTCAAAGTGCTTCAAAAATACCACTATGATAGTGATCACTTCTAGATATACTTTTTGATATTTTTTCACTAATGGGTGTAGGACACTATAGTTAACATGCAAGTGAGGATAGAAAAATAAAGTAAACTGTGACATATTATACCAAAATATTCTTCATACAGTGGACTACCAGTAAAATTTATAAAGATTTGGGACCAAAAATGATTCAGACACTTTGACCTGACCATGTTTTGCTTAGTGTTGTTTCTTTAATTGCTAATGTGACCTTTTTACACCCCAGACTGAACAAAATTAAACATTGCTGGTAATCGGTTGAGCTAAATTGGTATTATCTAATTATGTACTTAAATTTAACATCTGACAGATATTTAACATAATTAATTTGTGAGACAGTCTAACAGAAGGATGACCAAGCTGATTTGATAACTCTGAGTTCTTGTCAAATTTTATTACTATTTTCTAAACTATAGCGAATAATCTGTGATAATGTGCGAAATGTTGAAGGTGTCTGAATAAATTTTGGTTTGACTGTATATTTAGTTTGTTGCTATGTAAATCACAGGACTAATCAAAAAGCATTAACCATTGAAGTTAAACTAAAACCATTCATTCATTTTAAATCAGGTGTGCCCAACCCTGCTCCTGGCGATCGACTGTCCTGCAGAGTTTATCTCTAACCCTGATCAAACACACCTGCCTTTAATTTTCAAGTAATCCTGAAGACCTTAATTGGTTGTTAAGACCTTAATTGAAGACCTTCAGGTGTGTTTGATTAGGGTTGGAGATGAACTGTGCAGGACAGTCGATCGCCAGGAGCAGGGTTGGGCACACCTGTTTTAAATGAACACCATTGATTCAAGTTAGTTGATTCTATTGGGTTTTACTTGTTTCAATCAAGTGGAATCGCTGTCCATGATTAATTTAAGTTCAGCCAAAGAGCTGTGAGTGCAGGTTTTGAATAACATGAGGGTGAGTAAATATATACTATGACAGAATTAAAATTTTTGGTTGGAATATCCCTATCCCCTTTTTGGAGTTTTTTTGTTCAATCATTGTTTGGAATAACATGAGAATCTTAATTCTGTTTCTTTAAGAGCCGTCATGTGATAATCTTCAAGCACTCACCGTTTGATGACTGTGATCGCAATAACGAAGCCCAAAATACTCTGTCTCAGCGAGGTTCACGTGATTGAACACATAGTCCAGCACTACAGAACCTTTGGTGGATTTCTGTGGAGAAATTAGAAACGCATTAGAAATCTCATCATGAACATACTGTTTTCAGAAAAACACAAGCAAGCAGCATTAAAGTTACGAGCTCAGCTGGACGCCATCTCTCCTGAGGATCTGCTGACAGTGAGAGGAGGGTTTGTGGCTTTTTTCTCTGATTCAATAGTGTTTAACGGGATACTTTCAACCACAAACCACACATATGATAAATGAGCCGTGCACACACCGGTTACAGCTTGAAAACACACACCACTAATGCGAATAAAGTTGAGCATGACTAAGGTAAAATAGAGGTAAAAAGAGTACAGATAAAGGAAACACAATGACTAAACCTGCTATTACGTTACACTCTGTCTGATGATGTATACTCCTTGTTTGTGAATATTGTTTAGCTCTTAGGCCCTGTTTACACCTGGTATTAAGATGCAGTCTCGCATATCCACCATGTTTGTAGTTTTTTAGCACTTTGTATTAGTGTTCGTAGTTCTAATAGAATATTAGCCGTTAGAGTTTGCACTTCAGATTCAAACCAGAAATAGTAGATCATCCGGGTATCTTTGAAATACTCATTTCAACATACCATGATTTGGGACACACTCTATTTAGAACAGATAGTAAGCGAATTGGGAATTTTTAATTTAATTAATGCCGCCTTGGTGAGAGGCTTGAAAATATCAAAACATGAAAAATATCTAGTCGATAAATATTTGGTTACCCCCCTGAATACAAGATGAGTCATCAATATTTTTGATCTGTTTTGCGAAAAAAGAGAGAAAAAAAGAAATATCTGCTTAAAGTTTATACTTTGGGGCATTTTTTAATCATTTTTTTGAGGCAGATTTAAAATTTCTCAATCATACCCGCCTTAATTCCAGTGGTTTTGAAAAAAAAAAAAACACTAAACCAGTTCAGCCCTGTTCTAGTAAATTCATGCAACAAGTACGTTACCACTAATAAAAGCTTTACTGTGTTAATAAATCTTCAGTGTTTATGTGACATCTCTGCTGATAGTTGTGCAACTGCAGCTCACACGTATGACACACGTCAGCTCATATGACACACGGTGGGTGAGAGGAAACCTGCAGGAGTTTCTCCCCGCTGGGAGTGTGTGTGTGTGTGTATAAAACACACAAAGGGTTTGGTGTGTATTCAGTGTTTTGCAGCTCCACACAGACGTATGTCATGATCGCTCCTGTTACACGCTGCAGGGTGAAACACAATAAACTTCAAATCTGAAATACTATATTCAGCAGAAAACCCACAGGACTGAAATATCACACACAAGATCTCTTCAACATCTCCTAGACAGAGATGAGATTAAACGGAGAGCAGATGTTTCTCCCCAGTAATCTCACAGGAGTCTCAAAAATGTCTCTCAGATTTTCCAGATGCTGAAGTCTGCAATCTCAACATGATCTCAAACATTTCTCATCAAATGATCTGAGCTGTTATCCATGTTCTTTTTATAGCACTGGATGACAATAATGAACTTATTTGGGTGTTTTTTATTAAAATCAGAAAAAATACTTTTGATACTGATAGTTGATTGATGCTAGTAGTTGAAATGTAATTGAAGCCTCATGAGCCCTAAAAGAGCAACATTTGAGAAATAGCATTAGTATAATTACAAGGATAAAATCAATAGTGATGCACCAAAATTATTTCTTTATCAAAACTCTATCAAAAAAGTTTTAGTTTTCATTTCGATTTAATTTATTTTCCGTTTAATAAACGTCTTTCTGCAGTTCAAACACTGATTGACGATTACATTACAATACTGTATATTTCAACATGCTGTTGATGATGTTCATTCGTGTTTATTTCATGCTATAAATATAATGATCCGATTACGTTATAATTTTATTATAAAAGTGTAAATTGACGTAAATTGAAAGTTGAGACTTTGTTTCATATGAAAAGTAACAAATTGCAAAGCTTTTTGCGATAATTGAATGGGATGTGCGCGACAAATAATGTTTAGTGAATATTTGTTCACCAATTGACTGAAAATACCATACAGACTAAAAGATCTCGTTTCATCAAAATGATTGTTATTAAGCTGACATGTTTACATTGTAGCTTCTCCACTAACACAGTCAAAACACGCCACCGGAGAAGTGCTAATTATGCCGAGTTCAGACTGCACGATTTTCAAAATAATCGGGTCACTGTTGTTTTCACACTGCATGACTATCTGGGGTAACATTCAGTTGCTTCTGTGTTCATACTGCACGATGGGTCGGCGACAGGAGGTTTCACACTGCATGACTTTACAAAAGAAAGAATCGCCGACAACCTCTGCCTGGTCCGCAAACTACGTTTCACAACCAAACAAACGCGAGAAGTGATACGGAAATAACGGAAGATCACGCGTGCGTGAGACCGGAGTATCTATCTATTAAAATACTGATATTCTGGTCTATAACTCCTCCCCGAACAGCCTGTCCTGTATCTTGCTCTCTCGTTGGCTGTCGTTCATCGCCGATGTAGTTTTCAGTCAGAACACTTTCACACAGCAGGATTGTGAATCGCCGACAGGTCCAGATATTTAGCATGCCAAATATCTCACGGGCGTCGGCGACTCGTCGGCGATTCTCTCAGATAGCGTCTTTGCTCATTCACACTGCGTGATTGTCACTCGCGTGAACGAGCACCGATTTGCCTGTGATTTCGGGCATTTGTCGGCGATTTCTCAAAACCTGTCGGCGAGCCAAAATCGTGGCTAAAATCGTGCAGTCTGAACTCGGCATTAGACGTCATTATTTTGGTCAATAAATTCGGCCCTACATAACTGTTTCAGTCGAAACCGAAAATGCTTTTTCGACCAAACATTTTTGGATGCCGAAAAATCTTCAGTGCATCACTATGGGTACGTTTAAGTGACAACGATGTACTAAAAACGTAAAAGTTTTTCCTTTGTGTTTTTCGCATATAGACAACAGCGTTGTCAAAACGATTACATGGATCTGCGAAAACAACTAAAAACGCTGTATTCTGCTGCCAGGCCAGTAGATGGCGATCACTTTGTAGAAACACTACACGTCTATAGACTGAACCTAATATGCATGCACACGACGTCACTTTTTTTTTTTTTTTAGAAATTCACAGAGACAATAATGGTATCGTTGAAACCCGTTTTCAAAGTTTGCATTTTCAGACCCCAGTGTAAATGAACGACCAAAACGCATAAAAAAGCTTTCCATTTTTAGTTGAAAACGGTTGTACTGTTGCAGAAAATGAGCATGGTATTTAGTAAACTCTGCGTATATATCTTTTTTCTATGTATGCTGAACAGAAGAGATCACTGCTCATATGTGTGTTTAAGGTGCTCACGTTCCCACACTGCTAGTCCCCGGTGGCGAAATATCTATCAAAGCTAAACACGGGAACACAGGTACGGCCTTACCAGGGAAAAACCCCCCATTGTGTGTGACCTCTGATGTCAGTGTCGTAATTCAAATCCCAAAAGCCCAACGGGAGGAGAAGTGAATATGACAAACCGCAAACACGCTGCTGTCCAAAGGGTCCCGGCACGAACACGGCCAGGAAAGATCCTCCTAAATCATGCCTTCCACATTCCTGCCATATCTCTCTTCCCGATAAGACATTTGTGCTGGTTAGGGTGGGAATGTTAAAATAACAGGGAAGAGTGAAATGAATAGATAGGAAATGTGTCGAGAAATGCTGCTTGGCATCGGCATTTTTCCAACTTACTGTAGATAAAAATGATACAATAGAAGGCCAAAGCTTTTCTGTGCTGGGAGAGAAACTTAAGCTGCCACATTATATTTAATGCCCTCGTCTTTTTAGTTTTATTAGATAGTAATAATGTTGATAACAAACCTACAATAGATTAGTGTTCACATGCATTATCAAATGTACACTAATAACAGCCCTATGTTAAAAAATCCTGCAGCAATTTTATATTTTACATATATATTTGTGCTTTTTATTTAAATTATTTTAATATATATAATATACTATATACTGTATATATATATATATATATATATATATATATATATATATATATATATATATATATATATATATATATATATATATATATATATATATATATATATATATATATATATTAGGGGTGGAACGGTACACATAAGTCACGGTTCGGTTCATACCTCAGTTCAGACGTCACGGTTCGGTACGATTTCGGTACAATGGAGTGAAAAGCAAAACAAAAATGCAGAAGGCATTTTTATAAATGTCTTAAGCCTTGTATTTTTTAAATAAGTTTTATTAATAAAGGCATAGAACCAGTTTATTTGTAGTGCACTGACAGGAGTTTTATATAATTAGTTTAATTAAATTATTAAAACGAGGAAAAGACCTTGAGATATGTTTGGTAATTGTACCTGAATGAATTTAAAATTAATTTGCTCTTTCAGATCAATATATTTGTTTTCCTTCATTTTAGTTAACCCTAACTTTATTCTCATCTGAATTATACATAATTTATTTCCGTATAAAATAATACTACCTTTAAAAACTTTTGTTAACATTTGTAGGTTACAGTTTGACAAGAGTTTAGAGTGTAACAAAAGCACAATGTTGTGTTTTATTGCAAGTGTACACAAAAATATAAGTAAACATTAAACACTTTGCAGTTTTAATGATGTCCTGTATGAAAAAATGACGGAGTATGTTTCCACTGTTTGATCGCGCACGAGAGATCTCTCTCGCACGCGCGCAAACACACACACACACACACACACACACACACACACACACTGACTGTTCATCGCGCCTCTCTCTCGCACACGCGCGCGCAGACACACACAGTGGGCGCCTCTCTCTCTCTCTCTCTCTCTCTCTCTCTCTCTCTCTCTCTCTCTCTCTCGCGTAGTCGCGCTCTCTCGCTCTCTCGCTCTCGCGCGCGCCGTTTTTGTACCGTGTATTCTACGTGCAAATTCGTGCACCGAACCGTGACGCCCGTACCGTTTCGGTTCGATACGAATACATGTACCGTTCCACCCCTAATATATATATATATATATATATATATATATATATATATATATATATATATATATATATATATATATATATATATATATATTACAAACTTAAAAATAAAATAAAATACTAAAAATTATAATCAATAAAAAATATTATTATAAAAGTATACTGCATATTGCAATAGTAGTAAGATTAATGTTGTAGAATGGCAATCTTTCTGAACATAGCCTTTGTTAATTATTGCAGACTGGGAAGTAAATAAAAAGAGCACAAGCATAAATCTAATAAATATAGATTGATCTGTGTTGGTACGCATCCTTTTGCATCAATCTCACACTGTCAAGAAGACAGATGAACCCATGGTGAGCGAGACTGAGATTGTAAAGACTTGTTTACTGAAAGCAGAAAGTGAAGCGCAGGCGTGCGTCTGATAACACAAGCTTATCAAATCAAAGCCTGATTGTGGTATTATGTCCAAAAGCGCACAAAGAAGATTAACTAATTAACACAATCCGACTTAAGTCCACCCACAAAAACACACTGTGCTCATGCACTTTTTCTCCCATCATCATCCCGTTTTGTTTAATTAAAGAAACAAGAACATCCAGCCATTTAATAGGTTGCAATGCAATTATACTAATATCTGAAATCAAACATTGCATCAATGAATCAAATTTGCTTAAAGGTGGGGTATGTGATTCTCTTTTTGTCCATTTTTTCAAAATAACTTGAAATCCTATTCCTAACCCACTTACAGCCACTGAGTTAGAAGCACTGAAATGAAAATTAAGCAATTGAATCATCTGTGGAACGGCAGGACTCGAAAAACTCCAATCATTTCCAAGACCACCTAGAATCATTGGACAGTAAGTCCGTCAATCAAACGGCTGTAACACACACCCCTCCCCCCAGCGCGCGTGACCCCCGTCGTGCAAAGCTCGTGACGCATGCGCATCTCATCAGTAAAGCCGGTTCCATGATTAGTAGTAAATCGTCATTACAATCTCTCACACATCTGAGTTTTCGCTCGTGCATGATTGCGCGTCCATGTTCTTCGAATGGGTGGAGTCAGGGCCAGCGTTGGAGGAAAGAAGGTAGGACCTTTTGAATTGTATATTTTCAAAATCTGCCGTTCGTTCGTTTTCCAAATCACATACCCCACCTTTAACAGTTATGAAAACAATGCAGAAAAAAATGGTAATGGTCCTAAAACAGGCTTTTTTATTCTGTCTTTGATGTGATTTAGGGGTGAAATATGACCTGGACTTATATGAACTATATGAACTTGACAGGTTTGGTCAGACCCATCCTCGTATGTGTCCTTCTAATGGCAGCGTGGGACATTCTGGAGGTTTGGTCATTTAAGACATTCTTTGAAACAATTAACTCCATGTGACATGCCCTGCTGTCCCCATAGCAACGGGGTTACTACATTAACGACCTGACCATCTGCTGCTGCCGGCTGTACGGGTGTGGCAGTGTGTGTGTGTGTGTGTGTGTGTGTGTGTGTGTGGTGCTGATATCCCCATCAGCAGATGTTCCTTCACTCCTCCAGAGACCAGAGAGAGCCTAAATGGGAGAATCTGACTAAACCTGTCAGGGGCATTTCCAGGTCACATTTTACCTCAAACTCAAGAGAAAGACAGAAGTGCATATTGTGCATAAAAAATATGCCTTTTTCATGACAATTGAACACATTAAATCCAAAATTATTTAATAATTTAATAGTAAGAATCTTGAGAAAATTATTTGAAAAGGAATCATGAGAAAATACTTTGAGAATTTTATTTTTTTAAATTTAATATATTAAATTTAAATATAGAAATTATAATTTGAATAAAGAAAATTATCAAAATTAAACAAACCAAAATTCTTTGCAACAGAATCTTGAGAAAATTATTTGAAAAAGAATCTTTCTCTTCAAACTCAAGATAAAGAAAGAAAATATTTTTTCATAACATTGACCCCAAAATTTGAATGCAGACAATGTTAAAATATAAATTTAAATTGTGAAAGGGTTTGTTTAATTGTGAAAGAATTTCTATATCAGGGTAATATTAGTTGGACTTCTTTTAATTTATGATTAGTTTAATACAAAATACACTATTAAATTCCTGAAAATGATCCAGGATGATGAAAAAGGCCATATATTTGTGTGTGTGTGTGTGTGTGTGTGTGTGTGTTAGGGGGGTTCTTAAAAGACTATTTTGTTATATATTTAATTTAATTTCATAGAAAAGCTCTGCTTTGAGAAGTCACAACAGATACAATGGTATAGAAAACTCATAATGGCCAATGGCCATCAGTCTCAGTTGGGACGTGAGTGTGTTTCAATGATTTAACACAACAGAAAAGCCACTTCTCTTCTGGTTTTTGCTGGAAACGCTCCAGATGTCTGTGACCCCCCCCCCTGTACGGTGGCAGCACAGACCCTCCTAGTTTCCATAGTTACTCAAAAATAAAGACAAAGATGCGACACATGGTTTACAGCGTCTGCACTTTCAACACAACACCGGCACTGAGGCGGTTCTCCGACAAGCACGGTCTTGAGTCACACGGGAAACGCTGTATTGTTAACCAGCAATTTTACAAGCGGTTAACATTCTTCTGTGGATGCAAACAATAAGTAGGGTTAAAAAAAAGCAGGATCCTCTAAAGGACGTAACATGGTATAGAAGGTCATATAATGTTACTTTGATATACATTAGGTTGATGTATGCAAGAATACTATAGTACTTTCAAGTTAAATGTATTAGAGAGCTGTGCAATAATTACCATGGTACACGGTATTTCAATGCAATCGTGTCCAAAAATCATGAACACAAGAAAAAGAAAAAATCAAAATCACATGGAAAACAAGTGTATGTTCTGCAAACTCCCACAATGACTAGAGGAAACACACGGTACATACTAGCTTTTGCAATCAAAGGAAGAGGAACTCGCACAACTGATAACACTCCAAACCAAACACATCAACCAATGCTGAAAGATGAAGCAAGGCTAAATGCGACTCAAACATGAACCGTGAATAAATAAAGCCAACACACTAGTTTACTCGGACGAAACTCAAAGGAGAGCAAAATCACAACTGAGATGACGTCCTACACAGAGATTAAACGAAGAAAAACTGGAGACATCTGCAGGAGTTTCGTTCTTCTCAGACGTTTCTGCTGAGAAAAAGACAATAGTAATCTCACATTTGCAATCCTAAATCAGAGATCTCAGTATGAACTCAAACATTATTAAATGCTCACACCATAAAGTCCGATTACACCAAGAAGAACGTTAACTATAACTATAACAATATTAGCGTCCACACCAGCGGACAATATCGGTTTATTTGAGGATGTGAAAAAAGAGCATCATTCTTTTAAACATTTATGATACGGGCCCATGTGTTTTGCTTGTATATTTGTCAGTGTAATGCTTCTAACACATAGTAAGTAAGTAGTAGCAAGTTTATAGTAGTAAGTTCTGACACATCTCTGTCTTTCCACTGACACCTTTCACGACGGTCTTGATAACTTTGGGTATGTAAAATCTTTGAAGTGACTCGCTGGAGTGCAGAATTTTCTTAGAGTGACGTAAAAGTTGCATGAAAGCTGATATGATTGTTCAGACTACGGTCGCATTGCTTTGGATATCGGATTATGGACCACATATAGAAGTGGCCCGAATTGGGATTGAAAAGATCAGATCCCATGTGATTTGTACTATTCACACTGACAAAAACAGATCCCATATGAGCAAAAAAATCGGATTTGTGCCACATTTACCTGCAGTCTGAATCAAGGATGCACGATATATCGGCCACCATATCGGTATCGCCAGATATATAATGTTTATGTTAAAGGATAATTCCGGTATTTAGCACTTTGAGTCTATTTTCTAGTTTGTTTTGGATGAACTAGAGTGGTGGACACAGAAATTTTGACGATGGGTCCTGTTTCGACTTTTTGACTCTTTTAGAATCGCCTCTGAGCGCTTCAGAGTGGCTGTCTATGGGCATGCACAAACATGCCCTTAAAACAACCCTTAACGTTCGTTTTCAAAACTGTGCATCATCGAGTGGTTAGTGGTGTTCGATGATGTTCCAAAACAAGTGGCGTAGCGAAATACAGTTTCTGTCGTGTTTAATTTGGCATTTTGTAAAATCGCATGATTTCTGTTGGAGGACTCATTGCAATAACTCGTGCAATAAAACACGACAGAAACTGTATTTTGCTACGTTTTAAGGACATGTTTGTGCATGCCCATAGACAGCCACTCTGAAGCGCTCAGAGGCGATTCTAAAAGAGTCTAAAAGTCGAGACAGGACCCATCGTCAACATTTCCGTGTCCACCACTCTAGTTCATCCAAAACAAACTAGACTCAAACTGCTAAATACCGGAATTATGCTTTAAATAATGTATTATTTCCTTCAGCTGAGACACTTCAGATGCGCACTGGTTTTGAATTGCTTGAAATATGATTTTAATCACTTCAAAAAAGGGAAAATACAGTCTAGTCCAACATAGTCTGTCAGACTACATAAAATTGTAATAAGAACATTATAATTGTGTGATTGGGAAATGGCTTTAAATTGTGAGACTTTTGTTTTTGTAATCAGACTCTCAAAAATGATACAAAAATTTGGTTTCAGATTTATCTGCCAATATATTGGCTATCGGCTTTCAAATATAAAGAAATATCGGTCTCGGCCAAAATGTTCATATCGATGCATCCCTGTCTGAATAGTTCTTTATTAATGAAATACAGGAGAAATACAAGAAATTTCCCAATTACTGGATTTGAGTTTGTGGTTCTAGTCGTCTAGTCTACAGATCAAGAAATAAAAATATTCAATGTTTCTCTGGGAACTAAAACCCAGAAACCACATCTCTGTGGAGCTCTGCGCTTTGGGAAAATTTTTACACGGCAGACGGATTTAAATTTAGACTCCAGCATCAGTAATAATTCATATGCACGAGGCTTGTTGAAATACACGCGGCACTGTTGATGAGGGATGACGGATGAGCGTTTCTGAAAGCCTTTGTTGAACGCTTGCATTCGACATTGGAAGAAACTTACCAGGGCCATTACCAAACTAAAGACTGATGAAGGTTTTCAGCGTGCCACGATTCACTGCTCAGACTAAACCACAGCTAAGTTGATCTGGAATGACTCTAATCAAAGACGTTTAAATCAAGCATAAAAGAACGACAAACCAATCTTTTTATTTTTGACTGCCATCTATAATTCAAAGCTCATCTCGACGGAGCATTGATGTAACTTTGATGAGCATCTCAATCAGCTCAATCAACTAAATAATTAGCATTCTGATTACTGACGGTGGTTCACTTCAGGGCATTTCTGCAGTGAATCCCGGCATATGCTCACGCTGAAGGAATGTGTCTGTACCGATCAGTGTTGATTCTGCGTTTGACAGGAGAGATTACGACCCTCATTGTGACTAAAGAAAGCAGAGATTATTCCCATTTCTTTTCTCACTCCTTCAAATGCCTGTTAAATCCTCTACCCTCAGCTGACACACAAACACTGCTGACACACAATCCCCATGCTTTTCGCATTTCTGCACCAATTTGGGACAAAATCTGCAGACTCTTTTAGAAATTAAGTGGGTTTAAATGTTAAAAAAGCAGAACTAAGAGTCCTACACTCTTACTGGTAGCTGAAAGCAAAATCAAATTCACTAAAATATCTAACAAACAAACAGAGAGGCAGAACAGAACTGCATTCCTGTTGCTCAAACATTGCACTAGCCAAAGGTCATGGGTTCGATTCCCAAGGTATGCATGCACTGATCCAATGTATAGCTTGAATGCAATGCAAGTTGCTTTGATGCATAAATGTAAATTGTGAATTACAAGCAATCCCATTCGGTTTATGTGGGGTTTTGAATGCACAGGTTCTGACTATCAGTAATCCATTATATATTTACTTCCTTATGAGTGAAACACTGTGACTCTTTCAAAACATTGATCTGTTTGTTTGAGCAGCCCCTATGTGAGGTGTGTTTCAAACGAACACCTTGATATTAATTGTTTTTAATGACTGCTTTGACAACCTGTGAGATGAGATTTCTCCGGGGAATGTGGTATGACAGGCTCATGGGTCGTAATGGACAGATTGTAATGTTTGTCTCCAGCCCACTTGAATTCACTAAGGAAAAAGTATCATAAGTAATTCCATGGGTTTGTGTGATTGCATGGTATTCTTGATATTAGTATACAAAGGGATTCATGATATAATATTACCCACCACAATCGTTTTTTTTTTTTTTTTTTTTTTTTTTTTTTTAATGCCATGTCATTTTTTAGATGGATGGCTGCAGAAAATATTCTGTGTGAATTCCTTGAATGTGACGTTGGCAGCGCCAATAAAACATCTCAGGGCTGTCAGAGTTCAGGTTTCGAGTCTGTCTGTGCCTGTCTCCGAAACACCCATAAACCTAACCACTACATCACACACACACACACACACACACACACACACACACACGCACGCACGCACACACGCACACACACACCTGAAATCTGGCTCCAAATCTCAGGAAATATTCATCCATGGAAGGAATTTAATATTTTGGCTTTCATCACTATTAATGTTTGTCTTTCATCAGAAAAAAAATATGAACAAAATCTACAAAATGCAGTCGGGGATGTTTCTGAAAATTTGCTTGATTTGACATGGAGTGACCCAAAAGTTAAATATTGCAAAGTTTGGGGTCAGTCTGAAAGAAATTAATACTTTTTTTATTCAGCAAGGATGCATGAAAAGTTAGAAAAAAGGCACTTGATGTTACAAAAGATTTCTATTTCAAATAAATGCTGTTCTTTTAAACTTTCCATTCATCCAAAAACCCTGATTTTTTTTTATCACGTTTCCACACAAATCTGAAGCAGCACAACTGTTTTCAACATTGATAATAATCAGAAATGTTACTTGATTATCAAATCATCATATTAGAATGATTTCTGAAGGATCATGTGACACTGAAGACTGGAGTAATGATGCTGAAAATTCAGCTTTGATCACAGGAATAAATTACATTTAAAAATGCATTCACATAGAAAACAACTGTAATAACATTTTCAATATTACCGTATTTTGAATCAAATAAATGCAGACTTAGTGAGCAGAAGAGACTTGCTTTTCCAATTTATGAAATGTTGTCAGTGATTGAATTTACCATGGGGAAAAGCTGATGCATAAAACACACTCCATATGAGCTGCAAATACATGACGCTCTCTAGTCTGTGGTTTATACCTGTCTCATGGCACACTGTCATTACGAGATGAGCACCAGATAATGGGCTTAAAAGGTCAGACTGCATTAAAAAAAACATTGAATATTGTCACTCTGTCCTCTTCTGGACTGTATAATTCGCTGGTTAGGCTTATCATCATTATTAACATGAGCTGTAAGTGTGTTTGTAGGTGAATAAGTACAATAAAGCACACTCAGTTAGGATAACGCTGAGGCACAAGCCCATTTAGGAATCCCATTAAACGCAACGATGAGGGATTTGATCCAAAGCTTGCATTAGTCCAACTCAAATCCAGCCAGAGGAAATCTGCTCATCTTATCACAAGGGTTTCTCTGCCTTTGTCTGGAAAGGCCGGCACACTCCCAAACGCCTCACAACCCCCTCCACCCGTGCTGATGGTGTGTGTGTGTGTGTGTGTGTGTGTGTGTGTGTGTGTGTGTGTGTGTGTGTGTGTGTGTGTGTGTGTGTGTGTGTGTGTGTGTGTGACTGGAGGACGAGCGACACACGGACTAATACTTAATACACATTTATCCTGCCTTTCACTTTCTCTGTCTGTCGCCAATACAAAAGATTACAATGGTATTACCAGGCGTTTGGACATGTTTGTAATATCATGGCATTCTTTAAAATAGATGGATGCAGTAATTTATAATGTACCATATGAATATGCTAATCATAGTATGATCTCATAGTACAGTATATCAAACCACCATTAAGATGTCAGAATCTTTCACCACAAAAAAACATATATACATACATACAGAGAAATATATTTATGAAAATTACTTGGAAAAGGCAATTTTAAAGGCATTTTATACACACACACACACACACACACACACACACACACACACACACACACACACACACACACACACACACACACACACACACACACACACACACACACACACACACACACACACACACACACACACACACACACACACACACACACATTTATTCAAATGCAATGAATAAAATTATATTTTATTTCTTTTGTAATTGCTTTTTTTGTCATCACATGCATTTTTAAAAAAAAATTCCTCATTATTCTACAAGTAGTATTTATTTGAGTATAACAGGGAAAAAAATACTGTTTTTCATTATTATTTATTTAAAACTAAAATTAAAGGCAGCACAACAAATACTACCATGACATATATCACTGTATTTATTACTGTTTGTTTCCAGTACAATTACAATAAGGAGAATTTGGTGGTTTAAATGTTTAATTGTCATTAAAATAAACAATTTCTTATTTTCATTTTAGAGTGAAATGTGACCCAGAGATTCACTCAAATATGTGATATCACCCCTGAACCATCATGAGCCTATTTTGATGCCCCGTACCGTAGCGTCATACTGAACCCTTGAACCTCACAGTGAACACAATAACAGCTTTTATTAATCTTTTTGTGTTGAAAAGTGCCAAAGGACCTTATTGTTTAGAAATCAGAGCCCTTCTCTCACAGGAAACACAATGGAGGAAGACGGTCTAAATCTCGCACTGGTCAGACCCTAAATAAACGTTTCTCTTTGTCAGACATTTCTTAAATGTCAGGAGAGCGTCACCTCGACAGAAGCACGGCCTCGCTGCTCTGCTGTCTTTGTTTTGCAATGATGGAAACATGTGAGCTGTTCTGTTCCTCACGCACAAATACACACACCGCCGTCTGGGTCAGCTCAATGAGGCCTTTGTGTCGTGAGTGTGTGTGTGAATCGCTCCAAGTTTTGTGTGTGTAAGCATTTGTGCACATAAGCAAATGTGTGGCTTTGTAAGCACTTCCTAACAAATAAAACACTTAAATGCTAAAATACTATTATTATTGCTCATATTTAATGTAAGTGCATGTGATCAAACCTCTAACAAGCGTGTGTGTCGTTCTGCAGTGTTTGTGCTTCTAGTTTACTAACTGATCAGATGCAACATTTTCACCTGCTGGACCAAAGAACAGGTGAAAAAATCCCACAGACGCACGCTGAAAAACATCTATAGCAACACCCTAGCTTTATTTATAGTATTAAGTTTTGCACATTAGCATAAGATCCCATCCTCCCACCAAAGCCACGCCTCCTTCAAAACACATATCTCATACTCTCTTGAGTAGGTACTTATTTTGAAAGAGTAATTACTTCACGACCGCTAAAAAGTATGTTAGCCTCATAGCATAATTGCCTTAAACATATTTCAAATAAACATGACTTAAGGCCATTGCACACTGAGTCAGAAATTTTCGTATGCGTTTTTTCATATTCGTGATTCGGTGGCTCTGAACTGTCAAAAAGCCATTCAAACACCATTCAAACTGCTTGCTACGGATGCGAAAAACGCAGAAAATTGAACCCGATGCGATTTTTTTTATGACGGACGAAAGTTTCGGAGGCAGTGTGCAAGCGTGATTGACATAACGTGAGGTCGAATTTTTTTTTTAACGTGCGAAAATTTCGGATGCAGTGTGCAATGGCCTTTAGGCAATTGAGGCTAACGAATGTGTGTAGTATGAATGTATTCTGGACGTACTACATTCGCCATGTTGTCATAATCATGTGACCTACCAGAATCAGTTACGTCGCTTCATTGCCATTCATAAATCCTCTCCCGTGGCCTCATGGGATAGTAAAGTGTCCATCGGCGCACTTGAGACTCTTGCCAAAGTAGTAGGTCATCCGGGTACTTTTTGATTACTCTTTTATGAGTACTGTGAAGTCGGATATAGGCCTACTTATTTTGTCACATACGGTTTTTCACCTACTTGATATAGGAAGTATGCAAATTTAGGATGCAGCCATGAATGCAAAGCATACAGCAGCGTCTGCAAAGCATTACGAGACGAGAGACGGCGTTCAATAACCTCATGTCTCAAAGCACAACATTACAATAATAACTTACAGAGCTCTTGTACCACCAGATTGCTGCAGATTCACGCTGTTTGTTTGTGGCGCTCTGTGACTGACGTCTGTCTACAACTCCGTATAGCCTTACAGATGACGTGTGTGATGTATGGAAACATGTGTTGACTCGCAGGCAGGACAGCGTATCATTGCATTCAGACAAACATTTTTTGGGACTGTGACTTCCACAGAAGATATATGTACATGTTTTCATATTTAGAGCATTTTCTATGATCGATTGCTATCAGGATTTGAAGAGAGTTTCAACCAGAAAGTGTTTCTAAAACAAATTGCCTACCCTGTCTTTAATGTCTTAAAGGAGGGAGACAAGCATTACAGGCAGCTGGACACTTTCATCAACTTTTATCTCAGACTCGTTCCTGTGGTTTGTAATGACCATGAACATGCCTGGCAATGTGCAACAAACTACATAAAACCTCTGATCAAAAGCCTTCTGACCCTTTCACGCACACTCCTCTCTGTAGATATCAGGTAAAAGCTACAAAAATGTGTTGTGCAGATGATGTTCGATCTCAAATACTGCTCATTTTCCCTCATGTATTGTCCATTAAAGACTTTTGCTAAAGAAAGATCCTCCTGCTCTGCTGTCCATTAACAATTTAGAGCAAACGGCAATATGATATCTGATGTCAGTCTGTTTAGAGTCGAACATGCTGCATGTGAACGATTACAAAAAGAGCAGTATATGCTAATATACAAATTCAACCCATTTGTCCTGTATTAACTAACACCCTGGTTGAAAAAATCAACTTATCAAACTGACAGCACAACAGAACCAAACTTCTACCATTATGCATTGCCATGCAAATAACGTGAACACACGATATATAATGTCTAAGAGATGTTACTCAGGAAAGTCAAAGAGCTGAAACAAGGATTAGTGCATGAATCAGAAGAACTGTGTGCACGTCCGGAAATTAATATAGTAAAACAATGCTATCATGTCCACAAAACTACTTCACGTTCACTTAGAGGTTTAATATTTCATAATGAACAGCTGTATACAGTATTTAATAATAATCTATATATACTGCATGTATATATTTAGCATTTTACAAAAGCACGAGGCAGCTCTACAGTATAATAATTGGGCCGTTCTCCTTGTGTTTAACCAGATCATCTGGTTACTGTAATCTGGTTAACAGTGTGCTGGGCTCATGTGTTCTGGGTGTGGACCACACCACTATTACATATGGAAACAGAAACTGTTGCTTTGGAACTACTACTATTATTTAACTACCATTTATGAATGCAATAATCAATCATACTTTAGCCTATAATATAATTCCCATTTACTGTACTATCACTCTTAAAAAAAATAAAGTTTACAAAAGGTTTTTTTTCACAGAGATGCAATAGAGGAACCATTTTGGGTTCCACAAAGAACCTTTCAGTGAACAGTTCTTAAAATAAAAATGTTTTCTTAGTGTACAGAACATTTGCATAATCTAAAAAAACCTTATTCAACTATCAAGAACATTTTGTGGAACGTAAGGTTGTTCGTGGAACCATCAATGCCAATAAAGTATTTTTATTTTATTTTATGTTTGCATTGGAATAAAGGAAAACAGAGTTGGCTCTCTGGATCAGTAGTTCATCTTTTGAGCATAATCCTTATGAAAGCATCTCCTACCTTTATTCCCTGCTGATGAGTGGTTAAAATCAGCTTGGACTCGTCCAGCAGCAGAACCTCACAGTAAAACTCCTCTTGGACTGAACAGAAACAACTCATCTTGAAGTAGACAGAAGACCCAGCCGAACAGCCTACAGAAAGCTCTCTTCTGCCGGAATGTTACAATCCATCGGGAGGAGATGTCAGCTCGTGTTCTCCTTTGTTACATCTTATCATCTTCATTCTTCATGTGTGCACCATCCAAATGTCCTCATCTGAACTCATATGATGATGAATAAACTGTTATGTGTCAAGGCTCATCGCGGTCCTGGAAGTGAATCCCGAAGCTTTCGCCAGGTTTCGGGCCTGTGGAGACTTTATCTGGAGCTGTCGGGCTGGATTGATCAAAGTGTCCCATCAAAATCTCCTGATTCACCGAACGTGTTTCACTGGGATTCATGCTGTGTGTTGCCAAGCAGCCCGACGGCTGTTCGTGTGTGTGACTCCTCCCACACACACACACACACACACACACACACACACAACACCACACACACACACACACACACACACACACACACACACACACACACACACACACACACACACACACACCACACACACACACACACACACACACACACACACACACACACACACACACACACACACACAACACACACACACACACACACAAAGTGTGAGCAAGACTGTCCTGCCACCTGTTGGAAACTAAGCGCATCCTCTCATCCAGTGACTGACTTTCTTTCTTTCTTTCTTTCTTTCTTTCTTTCTTTCTTTCTTTCTTTCTTTCTTTCTTTCTTTCTTTCTTTCTTTCTTTCTTTTCTTTCTTTCTTTCTTTCTTTCTTTCTTTTCTTTCTTTCTTTCTTTCTTTCTTCAATTTATTTAGGCTATTACTTGATAAATAACCGTAGGCCTAAATAAAATATTATTATTGTAATTAATAATTATTATATTATAATCATATTAAGTTATATTGCATATTAAGTCATGTACAAATATTTTATATAATATTTAAATTATATATAATATATGTAATAACGATTGTTTGATTTAAAACATTTTAAATATAATATAAAACAATTTTAATTATTTAATATGTAATAATTTACAGTTCCTCAAATAATGTTGTATTTAATAAATACAATTTAAATAAAATATGGTTTATTATAATTAATAATTAAATGATAAGGAGTAATAATATAATAATTAAATAGATTTAAATTTTAGATTTATTAATTTGTACGAAAATTAAATAAAATAAAAATATTTCAGGAAAATATCAAAGTAACTGCATTTTTTTCTACTGTTGTAATATATCAGGCTCTTTCAGGCAGTGCAAGATTTCGAAAACGTTTCTGTCAAAATTTCTTTTGCAGAGGACAGTAATGCTTACTTTTAAAATTAATTTACAACAATGACTCAATTATTATTAATATTATTAGTATTAGTATTAGTATTACTAGTATTAGTATTATCTACATCTCAACAAATTATTAAAGAGATGAAAGCAATTCTTTAACCTGCCGCGTGGTGTCGTTGTGAGCACACAGCTCACTGCGCATGCTCAAAGTCTGACTCCACTAACAATATGGCGAAGCGTCGCGGGGACTGGAGCTGCTGAGCAGAAAATCACTCACACAAAAGAAGAAAAAGTTTCAAACAAACAAATGATATAATCAGCGAACAGAGAAATATCCGTTTATAGGCCTCCAACAATATGAATTCACAGGATCTATTCCGACCTGGGCGATAAACTCGAGTTATTTACTGGAAGAGGCGAATGTTTGTGCAGGTAAGACTTTTAACTAGCTTTAGTAATATTTATATAAAGACAATAAGCTCTGATACACAATAATGTACAGAAATATATGTTAATAAGGTGTTGGTTAAGTTAAAAAAATCTTAAAAGTGTGCTGTTAAAACAAGTAACGTTAGTGCTTTATAAAACTGAGTCTGAAGATGTGTGTATTTATAAGTAATTATGTGTGAAGAGTTTATAGACCAGCAGTGATGTGAACACTCATCCATCAGTATTGACGTTTACATATGTTTTTATTTATCTGTATATTGTATGTTTTACTGTTCTACAATGTTTAACAACTTGTCTTTGAAATATACATAAAGTTTACTCTATAATTTACTAATTGTATTTCTTGTTCTTCCTCTAATAAACTCTACAATGGTATTGTACTATAATATTATGTCACATACTTCATATTATTTTATAGAAATTGTCTCAATAACACCATATATATTTTTTTCTTAACATAAATATATGTACCATTCTCTACAAAAATCATTATTCTATTTTCTTCCTTTAAACTACACATTTTATCCCATTTTCATTACCAGGAAGGTACCATTAACGTTTCTCTATTAAACTCTGTTAGTACCGCAATAAACTCTACACTGGTATTGTACTAATAATCTGCTACACTTCACAGACTTTTATTTTGCTCTATAAATTCTGCTCTAATAATCTGCTTTAACAAAGTCTATTGTTCCTCTAATTCTACTCTTTTAATCAAAATTGCTCTATAATAAACTACTAAGAGCTCCCTGATAAACTCTATTCTTCTTTGCAGGAGTCCAGTAGTGGATCTGTGCTGCAACCCTTGGCAGACGGTGAGGAAAACATGATTTTTTGTTTAAATCACTGTGCTATGATGGTCTTTGAGTGACACCAAAGAGTTGAGATGAAGAATAGTGTTGTTATTTTTTACCACTCCCCTGCCGAAGTGTAATCCGTGTTGTTTAGCTTTGACAGAGCCTTTGAATGTGGTTTGACATTGTTTCAGCTGTTGTTGTCATATCTGATGCAGCTTTCTGGAGCGGTTAAGATCTTTCATGGGAAATCTAGCAGTGATATTGTGCCAAACCACAAGCCATCCAGGCAGTTTTAATATTTCTTTTTTATGTTAGTGTGTTGTTTATTAATTGTATTGGATGCTTTGGATTCTGTTGCTTTGCTTGTTTTTTTCTTGAAAGCTTAAATCCTCAATTATTGTATTTTGCATGGAAAAGAGTGACCAGAATGGTATCCAAAAATGTTTCCATTTGTGTTCCATGGGGAAAAAAAGTATAAGTAGTGCTGTCAATCGATAATAACATTTCTTTTTAAAATGAATAGCACATTTTTTGTAATTAATCACGATGAATAACATTAAAGTTTTTATTATATTTTTATGTTGTAATACTTTCACATTGAATTTCCAAAATAGTAGAAACAACATAAAAACAGTATACTTTAAATGTTTGTTTAATGGCATCTTTTTACTAAGTACTACAAATGAAGGCCATTATCACTGATACCAGTACTAATACTGATGTCTATTATAGGGGTGTAACGAGACCCTCATGTCCAGATTCAATACTGATACTTGTGATAAAAGGTTAGCAAAATTTTACTGTAGATTAAAATGGTAAATTTGCTATTACATTGGGTGTGTAAATGAATTGGCTTGGACTTGTGTTGGAAACCCAATGAACAGTAAGATAGTGACACCAGAATAAAATATTAATGAATATTAAAGAATTATTTCAGACTAATATGCTGCACTATAGCACTATACATTTAAAATAAAGTAGGACACTTTTTACTGGTAACATAAGACATTTGGCATTATCATTCAGGACCCACAAATATTCCCCCATTGCATATTATACATTATATTCAACATTATATTTAGTACTGACACTAAAACTCTGTAAACTTTTTTACATGTGAAAATTTTTTCACACAGTAATTTTCATTTTGTGTGAAATACACAAAACATATTGTGACTATTCACGGTACATATTGTTGCAGTTTTGTATTGCGATTATATTGTGACATGCGATATATTGTTACACCACTAGAATTTTTTGATACTAATTATAGCCATTCAACATTACAGAATAATTGAAAGCTATATTTTTTAACATTTTTACTTTAAGTGAACATCTTTACATAAACCCATTGTAATAAATGTCATATTTAGCTATATCAGGGCTCAACGCTAAGGTTTTTTCCCCCACTCGTCCAGTCGGGCCGCTTCAGATTTTTACCTGCCCTGCATAAATTATAAATTGAATAAGTAAATATTTTTAGCTAAATATTGAATTTTGGGGAACTTCTGCCTTTAAGTTTCGGCTAAAACTGAACTGGAGTCGTAAAAAATGTTTTACGTTTTATTGACGATTTTGTGAATTCTTGTTGAGGGTTAAACGGACAAAGTAAGTTACTTGAATCTTTGCTTTCTTGTGCACAAGTTGTTTTGAGACCTTATTAATATTTAATCTAGTTTTGAAGTGAGTAAACATGAAGTGAGTCACAGATTTGGCCTGTTTGGTGTGTCTTACAATATTGTGGTGCAAAGTTGCATTTAAATTACAGCTTAAATGTTTTTTTTTTTTTTTTCAAAAAAGTGGTGTATTTTGGTTGAACACCTATCAAATTGATGATAATTATCTAGTGAAATATTTGTGTAACTGCATTTATATCCGACATAGTGAATATTTGAGGCACTAAATGAACATGGATACTTAAGGAAGGAAATCAGATTGAAGTTTTTTTTTTTAAAAGGCACAAAACATTAGCCTTTCTCCTTCTGTTTGAAATGTTTTCCCACACCAGGAAGAAAAAGTGTGGACAGTTTCCCATTAAATTGCACCACAAGATAGGACTGACCAACAAGAGTCTCTGCCAACGTCCGTTTTTCAGCTCTCAAAGACCGAAAGCTCATTTACATGAAAAAAACACTTCCAGCGTGTATAAAGAAAGCCATGGAAGTGTCCGTGTTATCTATTCACTGCCTCAGTTTGAGAAAGCAAATCACAGCCATTTATAGAGCATGATTTATTATTCACAAAGGCTTATTCAGGAACTCTTGAGACTGTAATTGCAATGATAAAGTTGTACAGTAGCAGCAAACACACACAATGATGGACATTAACACCAGTGTAACGCAATAGTACAGATTATGAACCAAGTTAATGTGTTGTTTAAGACAGAGATTGATGCACTGAATTTGAGCATGATGTATGTGGCTAGTTTAGATTGAATACAGGTGGGTTTGTTTCATTTAATGTACCGTTTTCTGGCCATTAGCCATATAGAAAACCTTTTATTCCCTTCACATTTTGGAGCACATGTTATGTATACATTGTGTTTTGGCTTCAAAATATCTGCGAAAGGAAAAATCGTGTCTATGGCCCTTTTTTCATGAAACATGAGCAGAACGAATTACTGTATAAATCATACGTAAAACCATTTGTACGCCATTTGTGCCAAATGGATTGATGAGCAGTTTACACAGATTCGTTCTGCTCGTGTTTCATGAATAAGGTCCATTATTGTGCAAGCAACTGGTCATTGTGTATTTTTTGTGATGGAAATATTGCATACTTGTGCATGCTGCATGGAAAATTTGGGAAGTATTTGAATCAGTTGTGTAGTATCTGAGTGTTGGTTTATTATGTCTATGCAGTGTCAGAAAGAGTCTTACATAAGGGTTTTTTGTACATATTTTTGTGGAGATATTGTTTACTTCTGCATCTTGCATGGAAAATGTAATTGGAAGAGTGCTTGTTGTATTGTTCAGGAAGTCGGTTTGGATAAAAGTATCTACTAAATGAATAAATGTAGATTACATGTAATTGTATTGATTCAATTATTAAAGGTACAATATGCAGGATCTTTCGCCACCAGGGGTCGCTAACCTCTTACAATAACAAAGGTGTATATTGATGACGTATATTCCGCATTAAGCAGAATTATGGATCTTGTCGTTAAGCTGATGGATCTTGGATGGATGAGTGAATACATTGATGTTTTTACATGACTGTGTTGTGAAGCAGGAGCGATTGCTAGACGTATACCAGCGTCACACGCAACGTGAATATAAAAGAATGTGACGGTTATTATATAACCGTGAGGTCGACGGTTATAGTTGAACACCGTCATTAGAACTCTATAACCGCCAAAACCGTGTTATTAAAATATTTTTTACAAACATTTTTTATCATGTTTAAATAATATCAGCTTACGAGGAAAACGGAGGCTGCTACTGCTGGAGATGATTCGGGAGAGGTCCGATCAGAGTGCACGCTCACACGGAGTAAAGCCTTGTTTATAATCGACGCATCCGTTTCTTTTACTGTCTATGGTCCGCATGAGCGTGGAGGTGCGCGCGGCAAAAGTGATGCATTGGGTGCGCAAGAACACATTTCGCTTTGCTGTGTTCAAGGCTTTTTTTGTAACAGTACGCGCGGCGCCGCATCCGAGGATGAACGCCTTCAGGCCGAATCTGCCCGAGCATGTACGTCCGCACACCGGCACCCAGTTTGCGCGTCTAAATTGCAGTTCATTGCAAAGTTTTTTTTGTTAAAGTCTCTGTAAAGGCAATTTCAAAAAAATTGAACAATATTAATAGAGTACATTCACTCACAATCACATCAGTTTGCCGCTCAATCGCGAGTTACTGTCAGTACTATTATTAGTAACAGGCTACAGATTGCTAGCTAGCTATGCCTTTGTCACGGAAATGCGTACTACCTGGATGCGATCACCGGATCACGTACAAAACAGATCGGTGTCCTTATTTAAATTTCGAGAACCGACTCCCGCCTCGGCATTCGTCCTCCTGTCGCGCCTTAATAACACATTTTTGACTTTACAGGGACTTTAAGGTGTTGTTTACTGTGTGTGATTTATTTAAAACAAAGCACGTTAATTGCAAAGTTTTTTTTGTTAAGGATTTGTTTACTGTGTGTGATTCATTTAATGGAAAGCACATTCACTTCTAGTCGTCTTGCTGTTCATTTTAAATAAACGTAGAGCAAGTAGCTAATCAGTGTCTGCTCGTTTATTCAAACTAAGTTGTCCTATAATAACAGATGAATAACAGTCACATTTGACTCGCGTCATAATCGTCATCACCAATTCTGAAACCGGCACACCCATAAAAAGAATTAGGACATTTCAATTTACCGAACTACACGCAAGTGCTGAATTACTACTCACACAGGTCAGTTTATTAGACGAATGAAACTTGAGGTAACGCAGCGCTGTTTCACTCGCTCTAACAGTTACACTGTCACACTAAACGCCATTTGAGTGTGTTGAATGTTGTTAGTTGGGTTGTTTGTTGGCTGTATGAGACTAAGTAAGCTAGATCAACATTAGAATAACATACAGATCATATTCTAACATTTCATCATGTTGAACTAAATAACATTGATTAGTTTTATGTACATTTGCTCACCTGTCTAATAAAGTACATGAACACTCGCGTCTCTGTCGAGTGGAAGTTAGTCGTGGACGCGGAGCTCTCGCATCTCGAAAGATGTTGATCTTCGTTTTAGTCTTTTTGTCTCAAAGTCAGCTTGCCATGATCCATAATGTTTGAACAAAACAACAACAGCGTGAGCGTCCTGCTACGCATAACGGGCATAACCCAGTTGTTGTCTGTCTCCATGGTTACTATGGCAGTACGAGGTCAAATCTGGCGGAAACCGAGGGTAAAGCGGATATGACGCATTAACTGGCGACTCCTCACCGCTGCTCACACGCCACGTTTCCTTGGTTAAAATTGCAATTTTCTCACGATTTTACAAATAGTTGGAAACATATGGGATATTGTAAGTAATCAACTAAACAAAATATATAACATTGGCCTAGTGGTTTTTGGATATTTTACTGCAAAAATTCTACATATTGTACCTTTAAATGTAATATTCACAAAATTAAATTTATTCAACTAATTTAATACAATTATATAATTATTCATTGCATATATTATAAAATACATAAAATAATTACATTTCATACTATAATGTCTAAAGTTGTTTATCAGCCTGTATGTGTAATATGCCAATTAAATAAGGCTTTTTTTGTTACACATAATTTTGTGTTTTTTTAGATGCAGTTAGCGAGATGTTGGTTTCGATTTGATTTCGAATGTCGGTAATAGATTTCAATTGCATCTGTCAGTTTGTTGTCTTTCAACATGAATCTTCTATATGGTCCGGTTTAGGCTGCCATATTGATCTGTTTATTATAAACCAGGTCATGTGACCTTCAGACGTTATGACCCATCTCTGCATCTCCAGTATATATGCCCGGGGCCGCACCGCTTCCCCCCCACGAGAGCTTTTAAACCCAGTCGAGGGAAGCAGCTGTACAGTGGGGCAGAAATCTGGCCCGCCACCATCAGCCACTGCACCAACACCGGCCTGGGCTGGCCGCCTTCTGATTGGCCGAGCCCTCGCCCATGTGACTCGGTGCTGGCTGGATGCTCTCCGGCAACTGACATAGTTGATGGGTTGCTGGGATGGAGGCTGTCACTGGTGCAGAATGGGGTAAGTCTCCGTTTAACGCCCCGATCTCTTGATGCAAACGCACAGATGTGTGGTCTTGTATTCCAGCTATTCAGTGTGGAGGAAATAATAGCGCGGTTGTGCGGTATAGCAAGGCGGTGCCGATAAACCCTTTTGTCTTGATGGCTGGTTATTGAGAGGGTGTGGGGGGATGTGCATGCATAGATTGAGATTCTGGCTTTATCATCGGGACGCTTTAAAAGCCTCTTTTGTGCTGTGCAGGGACAGATGCGCTAGCAGGCTGATTATTTCGAGTGATCTCGGCTGTGGACACGGATTCCACAGTAAATGTAAGCGATAATTGCCCCTGTCAAGATGGAGGGGCTGTTGCAGGAGAGGCTTTTTCTGATTTAGCTGGCGATGATGCCTGAACAAAGCAGACGTTTAATGGTGGATTTGTTGTCAGCTTTTCCGGATAAAACACGGGGTAGATGATGGTGCGTGTGAGGCGATGATCACGGTGTCTTTGTGCGTGGAGGGAAGGGCATCTCTTGCAGTTGTCTGCAGGGAATTGTGTATCTTGCATTGCTGGTGAAGAGGTGACTGCTTTAATGCATCATAAGCGTTGCATGCATAACTGCACCTCTGGTGAATAAATGCAGAAAACTGCACAGGTGCAATAGTGAAATAATGCGCTTTATATGTGTGAAGGTGCAAACAAATTCAGATGCGTTGTGATACAGATTTGAGGAAAGTGCTGAAATATTAATGAGTCTTTCTTCTTTCCACTCCTCCCTGTTTCCTTTTGATTCTGTCTCGATACCTCAAGCCTTTTTGCTGAATAGATGTCGACCATTTTGCTGTGTCTACATGCCAAGAGAGCTTTGCTTCAGGTTTTTAAATCATTTATAAATGGATAAAAAAATTGCATTTTCACGATTCTTCTATAATAATAACTACAAAATTGTAAAGCTAAAATCAGGATTATTCATGTGAGCATAAAATGTATTATAATATAAATTTGTTTACCTTTAATGGCCTTTTATTACCTTTAAAAGTGCAAGTGTTGGTTTTTTCACTAAATGTGTGTCATCAGATGTGTGTCAGCAGATTTCTGTGGCAATCGGACTCATAACAGCTCAAAGCGTGTGTAACGTGCTGTTGGCATTAAATCATATGCATCCACGCTGGTTTATTATTCATGTTGTTTTATAAAAGCAAGATCTTGATGTAATTATTTGGATCATGCAGACCAAAGATGATGTGCTTTAGAATGATTCACACATACAATTCTATATTTTTGTCTGCATTTAATGACCTTCACATTAGAAATCTGATCTGTAAGGAAAAGCCAAATAGGGGGATCTTCCCTTTATTGATATATTGCGCTTCATATCGGCCGTGGATGCCCTGGAAACAGTGGCAGAATCCGTAGCACAGTCACATTGATTGGACACAGCTGCAAATGATCCCTGACACATTGTCGGCTGCTTGTAATGTAGGCTGTTGGTTAATGTAAAACCAGGGCAATGCATAATACGGGGAAAGTGGAATGGAAGGAATTCAATTTATTGTGCATTGTGAAATTGTCATGATACCAGCTTGTGATGTATTCCTGTAAGGCAAGTCGCTTTTGTTTTGTTTGACCTTTGGCAGAAACTGTTTTTGGATGCAAATGCACGTAGTTGCATTGCTTACAAGTTGATATGAAGTATTACAGTTCAATGTGTGCATCATCCTGCAGCATTTCAATAATTTGATGGGCCTTTTTTCCCCTTCATAACATGTTTTCTTTTGCATGCAATATGCTCTCTTTTTTTGTCCTTTTCCTTATTTCTGTATTTTGAAAATGTTGTTTACGTCACAAGCCATCAATATTCCTAATGCTGAGAATGGTATTTTGGCAGAAACTGTATATATAAGTTACTAGTGATTTGATGCTAAGTATTAAGGTTCAACGTGTGTATCATCCAGCAGTGTTGCATGATTCCTCAAATCATGTGTTGGTGAGGAGAGGTGAGCAAATTTACCATAAAACAGGTTCTTCATAAAGTTATCTTTATTTGGTACGATTATGATGATGTTTTATCAGTAGTCCAGAGAGCAAGCAGGCTGAACAGGGTTTGCCGCTGTTCTTAGCATGTCAGTGGTAATTTAGTGGCGATGTGGTGATAGATTTTTCCACATGGTTGATCAGGCCTTCACTTCAGGACGGAGATAAAAATAGAAACTTTCGCTTTGTCTTTCAGAACTGTTTGCTTGACCGGGCTCACTGCAAGGGTAAAAAATGGCCCAGAGGCATCGGCTCTGCCATCCACATACACACGTGAGGCACGTGTGTTATAGTTCTTTATGAGTGTCATGACATGGTCATTGACTACATGGCAAACATCAGAGTTCAGAGGATGATGCTCACTCATGATTGACACATGACACTGATGGTCTTTTACAGACCTCACACTAGAGGAAGCCCTCGGGGCAACACTTATACATTTACTAAGCCTCATGTTTATGTGGGCTTTTTTCCCTTTTAACTAGATATTAAAATATGTATGTAATAGTATTAGCTGTAGTGTCCAGTGAAGTAATGCTACAGTATGTTTGGCATATTTATTCACAGACTTGCTCAGAAAAAATGCTATAAAAATATAAATATATGTATGAAATATAAATATTTACATGATATATTGTGCATGTGTGTGTGTATATATATATAATAATACATGTGTGTATGTATATATACACACAGAATATATTAATATGTTTATATGTTGTTTTTAAAGCATTTTTAGCACACATCTGCAAAAAGATCAAATATGCGGCAAACTAAAGCTATAATTACTCCAGCTTTACCAAAATCTAAACGAGCGAAGGATATAATTGCACAATGCGTATAAAACAGCTTTTTGAATACCTATATTTTAAACAAAGAATAGCAATATTGTTTTATTGTGATCCATTATTATGTTATTTCACCATGTAAATGCTAATTCTGCAGTTATGTGTTTGCTTATTTCCTTTCATCAGTTATTTTTTCACTATTAGTTATTTTGATCTTGACAAATAGGCTAAAATATTGGTTAAATCAATTAATCTACAGATATTTTGCTCCCTTTGGTCAATTTGTATTTCAGTCAAAAATGATCAATCTATTTTGGCGTCAGTCATATTAATCGAGCACCACATGTGATTGTTCCTCCGTTCTTGGATGTTGTAGGTCAAGAGATAGTCCAAGATGGCTGCAGCATCTTATGATCAGCTGCTGAAGCAAGTGGAGGCACTGAAGATGGAGAACTCCAACCTTAGACAAGAGCTCGAGGACAACTCCAACCACCTCACCAAACTAGAGACTGAGGCGTCCAATATGAAGGTACAGTGTCTGTTTATGTCATACAGCAGCCTAACCGTGTTCTTGACAACATGACATCAAAACCAGTGTTTCTTTTACCTCACTTATGTTTCTTGACTCATAGAGCCCTGCGGTGATGATGTATTTTTGTGTTAAGTTTACCAAATCAAAAAACTGTGCTGTTCAAACAAGTAATGCTTTATAAAACTGAGCCTGAGAAGTGCCTATTTAGAAGTATGAATTATAAGTATAGTATTATGTGTGAAGTTTATAGACCAGCAGTGGTGTATTAACATTTGCATTGATTCATGTCTGTAATTTTACTGTACGATTACTTCTGCTTGACCAATATCCAAACGAGCAAAGGACATAATTGCAAACTATAAATAAAACAGCTTTTTAATTACTGTATTTTAAACAAAGAATATCAATATTGTTTTATTTTGATCTATGTTATATTTTTGTAGACTAACCCATAAGTTAGCTTCACCCTTGTCTCCTTGACAAAAACCCAATGGACTTTTCCATTGGCTTTTGGATTACCAATACAAAGTTTATGATTTTTAAGCATTTTGTTCATCATGATAATCTTTACAAATGAATACAACTTTCATGAATTTTACAGCATAAAGACAATCAGCAGAAGTAAGAAGTAAACAAAATAAACTACAGTCGCATGATCTTCTGACAGCTCTTTTGGTCTTTATTTATAAAAATATTTTTATTTTTAGAATAGCAGTTATAAACTGTAAAAGAAGACTAGTAAGTAGATAAGTTTACTTGTTCGGCGTGATGACTATTAATGTCCTCAACAACCTCTGTAGTCCAACCATTTAGCCACTTGTTAGCAAGTAAATGCTTAAAAAAATACAATAGAGTATTACTGATGTTTTTATGTCACAGAATAAACCACAGACCTTATTTCAGGCATTTAACCAAAAACCCATTGACTTCAGGATGTTGTGCTAAATGCTAATTTGCAATCTGGGTTTAGCCTATAAAAATGCATCATCCCTCAGCAATCGATTGCGCCACAAAATTTAATGGTGCACGTTATTCTGGAGAATGAAAAATAATTTCATAATCTTTCATTGTCATGCAATAACTAGCAGTGTAAATTGTGTAGCCAGTTTGTTAAAACCTACAACATTGAGAAGAGAGAGTGCTAGTAAACTAGAACAGGAACAACTAGACCTCTTTACATTTTCCTCCTACCTTTTTGTCAATTTCTTAGTTCAACCTCAAAGGGTTTGTACTTAAACGCCTCAGCGACTCATTTTGTCATCCAAATGCTGTATGCTCGGGCTTGCTTTTAATGTCGCAGACTTTCAAGACTTAAAATGTCATCCTCCGCCACTGATTTCCCACTAAGTACTCTTTCTTCTAGCAGCTTCTGACACCAAAGGCAGTTTTCTCAGCACTTCTTTGAGTCGAGCTTTTGAAGTGGAAGCGGCAGCCTGCTAGGTGGACATTAAGAAATTGGATGTGACCTGGCAGACTCTCGGGAAGGAAAAGAAAAAGGAGAGAGGGCTTTTGAAAGAACTTTAGGCCCAAAATGAATGTGGTGGTTAGACATTAAAAGTTGGCTAATGTGGAAGTTTTAAAGCGAGCCTGTCAACCCGGATTGTCTGCGCAATATAAAGACGAGGTTCAAACGAGTTCATGATAAAGATATGTGCTGAAGATCAGCTAGGAAACGGGTCGCTGTCACGCCTTGTACTGTTTAACACGTGTGAAAGTCTCTTGAAGGGAATTCATGTTGCTCTGAAGACGTGAGATTGGTGTTGCTGAGGGAGAATCTTTGAAGCGGAAGCAGACTGTCTCTCCTCATGTTCATACGTTGCACATGGGTTAAGAGAGGTCTTTTTTTAGTTGTCTCGGGGGAAAATCATTGGGAAAAGCAGCAGTAAAGGTGTCCGTTTTAAAAGTTAGCAGATGAGAATGATTGTTTTTTTTGTTTGTGTGTTTAATGGCATCATGTTTGCTGCTATATAGAGTGCCATTATACTTTGGTAAACTGCTCTTAAAGATACTCATAGTCCGCATGAAAGTGAATTTTACTTCCTTTTTATGTGCCGTATTTCCAACGAGAAAATGTGAGGCAAGACTGGATATTGCTATAATTATTAAAAATGTCATATTATTGGCATACTTTTATTATATTTACAGCTACTCATTACATTAACAACTAGATTATTGTTAACTGACTGTAATAGTACAGCAACCTAAAAGCAAGGCTATTTGCCTATAGTTTCATTAACCTGTGTAAACATTGTGTAAACTACCGTGTAAACATTTACGTGGACTTGGTGAGATCATCTTTTTTAATGTGAGTTAAGTAAATAGGATCCATTTTAATTTCATTTTAACTTGAAATATTGCTTTTTTAGTGCATTAATTCAATGTCCAAGTAAAGACCCTGCTCTCCAGACGTCCTTGTCATCACGACGTCAAATGCCAGAGGGGTTGTCTAAACTCTGGGTGTCCCTATTTCTCAAGGAAGTTGTCATCCATTTGCATTTTCTAAAAAAAGAAGAAGAGCGAAATCATATTTGCCTGTTTCTCAGGAAGTGAAATCGCTGTTGATGTTTGGCTTATGTAAGAGGTTTTGGGCTTAACCTCTTTCATTAGGATGATCTGATTTTAGGCACATTCTGGCCGCCCTGGTGCCAGTGGTTATGTCATCCCTATACGTAATCATAGTGTTTAAACAACTGGGTTTGTCTAGTGTGTTTCAACTGTGACAGATTCTGCGGAGGCCAGAAGTGCATCTATGCCGAATCCTTCATGCTGCTTTTCCCGTTTTCAGTTGCTGCTGTTTCTACGTCTGATCAAATCTCTAATGATAATAATCCAAAACAGATTTGTATTATAATAGAAAAGTATTATATTAGAAAAGTATTATACAGATATTTTTTTAAATTATGTAAGCTTCATATTTGAAACTATTTTTGCACACACAGTATACTATAGGATAGGATACAAATAAACATGAGTTTGAATATTTGCTCAAACAGCAGAGCGTATCGATTCCCATGGGAATGCTTGAACTGAAAAACAATTATAGCTTAATTCTTGACCGCCCGTGTTTTTGATCATTTTCACAAAACATTCACGGCCCCCAAAATATTGTGTTGTATGAATATCTGAACATGAAATATATCAAAAGAATGAACAGAGACTCTTCTTTTAAACTAAATACTTTTATTCTATCTTCATGCATTCTTATTAACACTTGAATGTGGGTAAATTTCATTAAAAAAATAATAATAATAAAAAAACAGAATAAAAAGCAAATCTCATTTTTGTCAAAGACTGATCGGATTCAGAACCATGATCATAACATAGATGGAGTAGATCAAGTCCATCAATACCCGAAAGCTTCACAGTCCTACAGCTCGTCCTGGGTCAACATTTCATTCTGTAACATTAGGCAGTTTTGATTTAAATGCTGTTTGATTGTGTTATTTTACATGTGTGTGTAAGCAATAGTTCCTTCTATAGCTTGTTTCTGCTGCTTTTTCGCCTCTGTTTTAATTCAGAGATTCTGTACTATTTCAGAAGATAAATAACCATCCCTTACCGTATAACTGTGAAAACATGAATTGCCGGACATTTCCGTCAAGGGCATGGAAGCACGGTGTCTTAAATGACGGAAAATTCAGTCAATGGCGGGGAAAGAGTTAAATGCAATGCAAGTTGCTTTGGATAAAAACATCTGACAAATGTAAAATCCAATTAGTCATTGAATTGAAGAAATAATATCAAAAAAATATATTATAAAACAATATATATATAGATGAAAAATATAAAAACAAATCTATTTTCAGTATATTGTATGTTCCTCATATCATTCATGTGCTGCCCTCTGCCGATGAAACTTCAGACTGTCTTTTTTCCTCATTTTTGTGAAATGCTGTGAGAAACGCAGGATTTGTGATAAGTGTTCCTCTTGACGTTAAACCTGCAACACTAAATCGCTGCCTCCATCTTCCTCTGTCCATGGTAACTTTGGTTTAGTGTTGCGGTGTCACAGAAGGAAAAACACTTTCATTTTTATTGGACTGCTATGCACTCCACTTTTTCCCAGGATCATAAACATTTTCCTATTTCGCATGGAAGTGTTCAGAGGCCTCTTCCGTTTCCCAGTCTGTGAGAGACTTGCAGCTTAATTTAGAGAATCTCCCTTCCTGTCTTTGTTCGTGGCATGAATGCAGCTCGGCTTCACCCTGCAGTCATTTCCCTTCCCCTCCGGCCAGCTGAAACAAACATCTGCGGGCAGAAAATAAACAGCATGCGTGTATCAGCGTCTGGGCTTCCCCTCCCTGCTCCCAAATCCAAATACCACAGCAGCTTTTTAGTTGCGTTTACATAAAAACTAAAACTAATATTAGTTTTAATTCGCTTTTGTTTTAATTCGGAGATTCTGTACTATTTCAGAAGATAAATAACCATCCCTTACCGTATAACTGTGAAAAAATGAATTGCCGGAAATTTCCGTCAAGGGCATGGAAGCACGGTGTCTTAAATGAGGGAAAATTCAGTCAATGGCGGGGAAAGAGTTAAATGCAATGCAAGTTGCTTTGGAGAAAAACATCTGACAAATGTATATAAATATAAAATCCAATTAGTCATTTAATTGAAGAAATAATATTAAAAAATCTATTATAAAAATATATGGCCAGAGCAGATTTTTAGTTGCGTTTAGCTGTTTTAATATGAAAATATTAGTATTGTAATTTTACAGTTGTAATGTAAATTTTTTACATTTTTTTTATTTTACAATATATTTGTACAATATATTAAAACAACTATTTAGTAATAATAGTAAAAAAAATAATAATAATTAAAAAAAAATATATATATATATATATATTATTGTTTATGGCCATGTTTATTCACTGTCCGACCAAAAAAAAAAAGTAGCTGTTGTTTGGATTAAAATATGCAAATGCTTAAGAGTATATGACTGGATCATTATTGCAGTGATTATTATGTTTCTATCGTGTTATATGTTTGGTAACAGTTCTTCTAACCCTCACTGATGGAGTGTGTAGCTTTTCATTTCTTAAACAGCCATGTATGAGACACATCATGCACTGATGCACTCTAAAAAATGTTGGGTTGTTTTAACCCAATTATGGGTCTAATATGGACAAACCCAGCCATTGGGTTACATTGGGTTACGTTTGTCCATATTTGACCCAAAATTGATTAAAACAACCCAGCATTTTTTAGAGTGTGGCCATATTCCAGAACGACAATGTCGACTCAGGATTCATCAGGCTCAGATTGTGAAAGAATGCTTGTCAGAATTGTCAATACAAGATCTTGACCAAATATTTGTGCACCTTTTGATGGAAATAGCATCACAACATTTATTTCCATCAAGAGGCACATATATTTTTGAATAAGATATATTCATACATAAGATTTGTATTTACAATGCACTCTGTAAAGTCTCCTCCAGCACATCCCAAAGACTCTCAATGAATTTAAGCTCTTGTAAATCATGAGGAAAATGTATGATCTCTAGGGTTGGGTATCGTTGGAATTTTAACGATTCCGATTCCAATTCCGATTCCTTGTTTCGATTCCGTTTCCTAACGATTCTTGATTCCGATTCTTTTAAGAGGCAGGGTCAAAAAAGTTTAGGATATTTTAAATGAGCTTGCTAACCAATGGTCTTTCTGAAGGAAATAGATGACCTTCTCCATCAATTTTAATTTAACTTTTAACCTTTTACTTTTTATGAACTTTACTATGAATTTCTCACAGGGCTGTTTTCAACTACAATATAAATATAAAATCTATGAACTTGAATATAAATATTCTAAATGATGATTAATTAATATTAGACTACACTTTCCTCAAGAGAGCTTTATTTTTGAAAACCTCATGAAAGCACATTTACACATGATGTATGATGCTGCAGGTACTTAAACATGTTACTGTGCTTCCACTCATATGCTAACCTGGTGCAGAAAAGCAAATGAACAATAAGAAACAACCTTTGTCATCTGGCGAGGAGAGAGCAACCAGCAAAATAACCTGTGCTCTGAACGCCGTCGAGAGCACTTTTGGAACATATCCATTGATGCTGCGTTCACACCAGCGTCTGGCGCGAGTGATTTCATGTTAAGTCAATGCAAAGACGCGTTATGCGCGTGAACAATTCCTGCGGCGCGAATGGGGACAGCCCCGCTTTTCAGTTTATAATGTCCGTTTATAGACGCGAATACTACTTTTTTACGCACGTCATTCCGCTCTTGACGCGCGAATGGATTCAAAGTGTTCAAGCGTATAACTAGACGCGGTAGGCGCGAATTTGACGTGCTATTCCCGTCTTGAGTGAACGCAGCATAGGACGACTCTTGAGTTGCTTCGCTCGGTTATGCCAACACTTCTGGTGGACGCTTCTTCATTGGGTGTTCAGACGGTTTCTTCCGGTCGGCGGACTGTGAAACGAAACTAGGAATCGAAACTAGGAATCGAAATTTAAACTTTTGAACGATTCCGTGAAAATCGTAAAGCAAGACCCGGTTCCAATCGTATACTCGATACCCAAGCTAATGATCTCACAACCGTTCTTTCACAGTCTGAGCCTGATGAATCTTGACATTGTCATCCTGGAATATGGCCATGATGTGTCTCATACATGGCTGTTTAAAAGAAATAGTTCACTTAAAAAATTAAAATTCTTTCATAATTTACTTACCCTCAAGTTGTTTCAAACTTATATGAATTTCTTTCTTCTGCTGAACACAAAATAAGATATTTTGAAGAATGTCGATATATGTACCCCATTGATTTCATTGATTTTCCTACTATGGGTATCATTGGGGTACATCAACTGTTGTTCTCCTCCAGATTAATTTCTCCTCATAATGGTCCTGAGTTATGACCCAAATCTTCCATTATTTCGTCACATTGATGTTTGAGGATTTCTGTGCGGCATGGCGTATAAATAAATTAACTTTCCCAATGGGATGAGCTCAGCAAATAATGCTTATATTTTCCTACATTAATGACTCAGAATGCTGTAATCTTCTAATGAAACATCTCTGGTGGATTTCCTGGTCATAGTTTGCACCTTGCCCAGAAAAGTGCAGCTTTCAGGAAAAAAATCTGCTTAGACGTTGCCTTTTCTGTCCAGAACTTGTTTTCTTTTTAATCTCTAAAGTATTAGCTAGTCTAGATGTTGTGTTTGGAGTCGTGTATAATGTTCTCCAACCTATTTTTAGGTTAGTTCTTACTTAGTAGTGATGCACCAAAATTTCAGCATCCGAAAATAATTTTGGAGGGCCAAAATCGAAATGGTGACGTTTAATTCACGCACTTCCGATTGTGTGTTTTGACTGTCAGTGGATAAGCTACAACAGGTAAACATGTCAGCTGTGTGAACGTGTGTGTCGCGTTATTTATCGATCTGCCTGGAAACAAATGCCGTGACGCCAAAACCCCTCGTGAAAGAAGAAAGAGTTGTGTGTATAACTGTGACTGAGCGCTTATCTGGACTAACTAAACGCTGGATTTTAAAGTATGGGAAGTTCACGGCTCTATTGTTGCAGTAAACTTGCACAACGTTCTTGAATGAATGATTTATTACATGCACGTCGTTCTGTTATTGTAGGGACATCGACATTATATTGTCATGCCCCTAAACATGACGCGGAACAAAACGAGCTGTGATTGGTTGTTACATGTCAGTCAAACATCCTCTTGGACGGTCCTTGGCCAAGAAAAGCTGCGATCGAGTCCAGACCTTCTGCCGTCAGTCTAAAGCTCTGGCTACGCGAGACTACCTTCACAGTGGCGTGACAGAACGCTGTCGCTGCTCTTTACTACTAGTTATAGCACAAAACAAACATAAAGGAATATCAGAAGGTGTGCTGAAAGAAACAGTACAACTTACCGTACCATAATCAATCGTACGCTCGATCAGTGTTTCACGTCAGTAAAACAGTTTGTAAATAATGTCACGTTACGTTTACCCTTAGGAAAGCTTAGGAAAATAACTTTTGCTAAATATTTGCACTTTATAACATATTCGTTTTATCATATTCATATTTTTACTTAACCGGTTGTCTTTGTTCAATTTTATGTATGTTTGGGTCCCACTTTATATTAAGTGGCTTGAAGTATTATGTACTTACATTTAAAAATATGTACAATGTATTTATTGTGTTCATGTTGTATTGTAAACCACTTTTGCTGCTATTGAGGAGTGATATGGGTAAGGTTAGGGTCAGGTGTGGTGGTATGGGTCGGTTTAAGGTTGGGTTAAGGTGTAAGGGAAGGGTCAACAGTGTAATTACAAATGTAATTACATACATTAATTACAGCTGTAATTACATACAGCTATTTTTAAAATATAAGTACAATGTAAAAACATGTATGCAATAAGTCCATTGTATTAAATTATTAGTTTCAATGTAAGTACATAGTACTTAAAGCCACTTAATATAAAGTGGGACCAAATGGGTCTATATAACATGCAAATACATTTTTTTATATACAACATGAGTGTTGATTATTAAATAGTTGATTCATTAATTTATTAAATTTTACTTTCAGTTTTGATGTTATGGCAAAAAATATTTTGGTGCATCATTAGTTCGTATTGTTTACTCAAAGTTGGTTGAGAAGCTTTCATTTAATGACGTCATGTTCTTGTCACAGCCTCAGTCTTTTTTAGAAGAGTAGCCCGGTTCATGGTTTAAATCTTGTTTGTCGTCAGTCGCCACGCTTGTTTTTTCCTGAGTGCATGCCATGTGGGTCATGTGATGTTTTCTTTCCACGTTTCAAGGACGTTCTACCTTTATCACTGGGAAAGCAAAGAGACCTGCCATCCGCCCACACGAACCCGGTCCCTCCTCTCACACTCGAACAATAACTCCCACCGCTGGCCCACGGGTCTCGTCTGACTCCAGGTCAGGTGAAATGCATGCTAGATAGGAATCAGATATGCGAGTATTTCAGGCTCCCTGCAGATGGCTGCCTAGGAGCATTGATTTCCATTACTGGGAGGATAGGATGACATTTTTAAAAGTGTTGTGTGCTTGCAGCTTCGCACATGAGTGGCTGTTTGACTCTAATATTGTACCAAGGGCATCTGCATCGCTGTAACCTGATTCCTTCGGACCTTGACTCTGGGAAGAGGAAAAACTAGGACTTCCATTATAGACTCTTGGTGGATTTGGCTGTTGAAAATGTTATTATAGCTGTAATCTACTCTCATAAAGGTTATTTTAGGATTTCAGCAAATCAGTTTTGTAACATGAGCAGTAGACCTTTAAAAAAATGTCAGTTTAATTTGCATAATGTTTTTTTTATATTAGCCAAGCATCTAGCACAGTTACTATTGTTCATAGTAAGTGTCAATGATTTAAACATAGTGATCATTAATATTAAAATTTATATTTGAATTTATGAAATATTTTTGTTTCGTATTAGATATGTGTTGTTTAATTTTATGTTTTTAATTAATTTTTTTAAATTGTTTTACTTGTGTTTCTGTTTTAATTTTTAAATATATATAATTATATTTTATTATTTTATATTATATACATTACTTTTTTTAATATTATATATTTGCAATTATTATAGTATTTTAATTTGATATTTTCATTTGTTTAATTTGATATAATAAGATTTCATTTTATATGATATTATCTTGTATTTTATTATATTTTCTATTTTGAAATTGTGTTCTATTTTAATGAAGATTATTTTTAAAAGACCAGAGACATTTCTGAAGAGCATAAATAGAGGCCATGTTGTCTTGAACGCGCAGAGAGAATGATGATGCTGTCGTTTCATCTCTCTGACTCACAGTGCAGTAAAGCGGTCTGTAATCATATGACCTCCCCTATAATGAAGCTGTTGTTTCCTGAGACGACTCAGCGTGACGTCATGCTCCCTTGGGAAAAAACACCCGAGTGACTCTCCTTAGACACAGAATAACCCCGTGTTGTTCTTTTCTACTGGATAAGGGGAGATAAACAGCATGTTCATGTGTGACCTTTCGCTTCTGGACACCTCTGGCCTTCTCCACGTGTCTGCGGTGGGCTGTGGACATGGTGACCCCGGGCCGTTTGGGAAGGGTGGTCCTGTGAGCTGAATGGGGAAGCATCTGTGCTCTTCATGAGGCTTCGGGTCTCCGGGATGGGATGAAGGAAGGGGGAGGTAGTCGCTTCCTGTAAGGCAGTCGCATTGTTTGGGCTTTTTCGGCTTGCAAACACGCTGGAGAACTCGGAGTAATGGCAAAAGTCTCGTGTTTGATATGGTTTTGGGCTGTATTGGCATCATCAAGGGTTTGAGTTATGTTGGCCGTAACCGTAAAGGAACATTGACCAAAACCTCAGCATATGTGCAGTGGTAAGTTCTACAAATAGCCTGAATGTTTTTCTTATACTTTAATGTTTTGTGTCAACAGCAGAAATGACTTGTTGCTGTTAATCAATAATTACTAGTGGTTGATCATCAATATAACTGGAGCATTTGAGCTCCAAACATAATCGATTCATCAATTTATGTGTCTTAAACATGCTACATAAACAGCAATGGGTTTTCCATGAGCAAGCACTCTTCTGTTTTCTTCTGAAAAAGTAAAAAACTAGTAACTCAGAGTAGGGATGGGCAACGATTAATCGCGATTAATCGCATTCAAAATAAAAGATTGTGTTTACATAATATATGTGTGTAGTCTGTATAATTATGTTGTATACATACATGATACACACATATGCATGTATATATTTAAGAAATATTTGCATGTATATACATACAGTATATTTATACATAATTTATATTAAATATAAATATTTTATATATTAATAAGAAAAAATTCTAAATATAAACATGCATGTGTGTGTATTTATATATACAAAATAATTATACACACTACAAACATATTATGTAAACACAAACTTTTATTTTGAATGCGATTAATCACGATTAATCGTTGCCCATCCCTAACTCAGAGTCATATAATCAGCAACCTCTTCTACATTTGATTTGTAGTACGGTAAAATACGGTGGTTTATGATGTGTAAAGCCCTGGCCAGCTGAAGTTTGGTTGAGTAATGAACGCTAGCTGATTTTCTTGCCTAAATCAAAAAGCTTTAGCAGAAATCAAGGCCTTTGAGGCATTATCACGGCCAGATCACGCATGAACACGGCACTAAAGAAGTAGCAGGTGCATCTTTACAGCTTCAAAGCTGTTTATGTCTCTGACACGCGCGTCTTCAAAGCACTTCAAAGCTCTTTGATGGAAGTTTTCTTCTCTTTATCAGCCCACAGGCTGAAGAAGTCTTCTTACATGTGGTGGGAGATGGAAAGATCTCGTGTTTTTTCTGGTGCCTTCCGTGCATCATGTTGTATTATCTGAAGATGGCTTCTAACACTCGACCTCACACAGATATTGTCTGTTTCTCTTTCAGGAGGTTTTGAAGCAGCTGCAAGGAACTATTGTAGAGGACCCTAAAGATTCGCAAGGGCAGATTGAGTTTTTCGAAAGATTTAAAGGTGAGGACATTATTCTGTGAACAATGCATATTTTAGCATCATAAACTCACAACATCACTAATAAAAATTATGCAATAAAAATGCAATTTAGACAGATATTCCTGAAATGTTATGTTTAAATAATTATAATTAATAGCCATACATTTCCAGAAATTAAATCTGACCATTGGATAAAGCCAGTTTTAAATTCTTGTTTGACTTTGTTGACATGGGTTTTAAAGGCTTTTAAAATTTAAAAAAATAAATTTTCAACATGTTTTTAGGAATAAATCTGGCAAATGATATATGAACAAACCCCTGTGTAAAACCCTTCAGAATATAGATGGGAACAAAAGAGAAAAAACCCATGACCACCTTTTAAAATGTATTGTAATTGAAATCTGCAGATGCAAATATATACAATTTAATAAAATAAACACTTAAATTTGTATTTTGAATGTTTTTTTTCCCCATTATTCTAAAAGAAGAAACAAAATAGCCCAAAATCTCTGAATTGACAAGTGCATGAAAAAACAATGTTTTTTGCCTGTATTGTCTTGCCTTAAGACAGCATAGGTGCGTTTCCTAAGCACACTTCCAAATAGTAACTAATTTTGGAAAAACTATTTAGTGTGCTGTGTATTTTTATGCTTGGCCAAATATTGTTGTTAGCTTAGCAACTAGGTAATATCAAACCCTATCAGAATCAAATGCTATTTGTGTGGTTGCTGCATTTAGGCCGTTCCAAATCGGTCACTTGTGGCATTTCATTTCAGTTTGAATGCTGCCTTAGAAAGACTTTCGTGAAGATAAAGATGTAAAAACATCCCTTAATCTACCATATTTCCAGAATATACTTTTTTTTAATAATCTGAAACATGCTGCGACTTCTATTCCAAAGCAATTTATATAATGCAATTAAAGGATAATTCCGGTATTTAGCTGAGTCTATTTTCTAGTGTGTTTTGGATGAACTAGAGTGGTGGACACAGAAATTGTGACGATGGGTCCTGTCTCGACTTTTTGACTCTTTTAGAATCGCCGCTGAGCGCTTCAGAGTGGCTGTCTATGGGCATGCACAAACATGTGCTTAAAACAACCCTTAACGTTCGTTTTCAAAACTGTGCAACTCACCGAGTGGTTAGTGGTGTTCGTTGATGTTCCAAAACAAGTAGCGTAGCGAAATACAGTTTCTATCGTGTTTTATTGAGTTATTGCAATGAGTCCAACAGAAATCATGCGATTTTACAAAATGACAAATAAAACACGACAGAAACTGTATTTCGCTACGCTACTTGTTTTGGAACATCAACGAACACCACTAACCACTCGGTGAGTTGCACAGTTTTGAAAACGAACGTTAAGGGTTGTTTTAAGGACATGTTTGTGCGGTCAGAGGCAATTCTAAAAGAGTCAAAAAGTGGAGACAAGACCCTCTAGTTCATCCAAAACAAACTAGAAAATAGACTCAAAGTCCTAAATACAAGAATTATCCTTTAATATCAAGCATGCAAAATATTGCAATATGCACTCATTTGGATTCGTGCCGATGCGGATTACGTGAGCCAAAGTTTAAAGTTATAAACAAGACCAAGTTATAGTACATTTCCCACACTGCTGTGTTTTATTTTGAGGATGCAGCCTTCGAAATGAAACGCTTCTACTGTTACAGTAGATGTGGCTTTTTCTGGAAGATACGGTACGTGTTGCATCTTCATCATTATTTCCCATTCTGTCCTGCAGATATGAGTCTTGACCCCAGCAGTTTCTCGGGCCCAGGCGTGAAGTTGCGGTCCAAGGCCTCTCTGCAGGGCTCCAGTTCAGGCCACTCCGCCGACAGCAGCCCCAGTCCCAGTCCCAGTCCCATGAGCTCCTTTCCCAGGAGAGGCGTGACTGGCGGGGGTCGAGACAGTGCCGGTTACCTGGAGGAGCTGGAGAAGGAACGGTGAGCGCTCGCATGAACGGATCATTCTGTACATTAGATGGACTCTTCATTTGACCGTTCATTAGATCCTTATTTAAGAATGTTAACTAAAGGTTTCTTCTAAAGCTCTTCTAGGGTTTTGCTACTGGATGAGATTTACATGCTAAACTGTGGTAATGATGGTACATTCCAGATAGCCAGCTTTGATTTCAAGAGAAAGTGTGTTTGAATATCAGAAGTTTATTTTCGTGTTCGTTGCAAAATATTCTGATATATATACTATCAGTCAAACATTTGGGGTCAGTAAGACTTTTTATTTATTTTTTTATTACAGACAGTACATGAAATTACAAGATAAATACAAGGCATTGTGGTACAGTTCAGAAACAAAGTAAAACAACTGAAATATAAATGTAAAAAATTATAATAAATAATTATAATACTCTTATTCAGCAAGGATGCATTAATAAGGATGCAGCAGGATCAAAAGTGACAGTAAAGAATTTATATTCTTGGCCATTATTTATAATAAATTCTCTATTCATCAAAGAATCCTGAAAAAAAAAAAATATTATGGTTTCCACAAAAATATGCACAATTGTTGATGATAATAAGAAATGTTTCTTGAGCATCAATCACCATTTAAGAATGATTTCTGAAGGATCATGTGACACTGAAGAATGGAGTAATGGTCACAGGAATAAATAAAAAATGTTAAATATATTTAAATAGAAAACAGTAATTTTAATAATTAATAATAATAACATAAGTTTTTTACAGTATATTTTATCAAATAATGCAGATTTGGTGAGCAGAAGAGACTTCTTTCAAAAACATTTACAAATTCTAAATATTTAAATTAATTGCTTTTGAAAATTGCCAATCAGTTTCTCTATAGAGGAAATAAGTTGCATTTTGACTTCTGGAACCTTACTGTCATTAGATTTCGATCAATAACAACTTGAATTTAGTGAGTCTAAAATTCAAATCAAATGTCATTGTTTTCATGAGTGACTTTTCTTTCTATTAGGTCTTTGTTGATGGCAGAACTTGAGAAGGAAGAAAAGGAAAAAGACTGGTATTATGCCCAGTTACAAAACCTGACCAAACGGATTGACAGTCTGCCACTGACTGAGAATGTATGTAAACAGTATAAAAGCTACAATGTTCAATGCTGTAGATTTAATGCACGTCATTACTTGTATGATTTTGGACCTTATATGATCTCTAGCTTCACACTTCTTCTGCTGTTGTAGTTTTCTCTCCAGACCGATATGACTCGCAGGCAACTAGAATACGAGGCCCGGCAGATTCGAGCCGCCATGGAGGAGCAGCTGGGCACGTGTCAGGACATGGAGAAACGGGCACAGGTGGGCTGAAATGCAGAAACTGAAAGACTAACAAATTGTTCATGAAACTGAAACGGTCTTCTAAATTCAGAGTATGAAACCAGCAGTTTGGTGATGAAGTTTCCATCATTTGTCTTCAGGGCCGCGTCGCTCGCATACAGCAGATAGAAAAAGACATGCTGAGGATTCGGACACGTTTACAGGCCCAGTCGGCCGACACAGAGGTACTGGGTTATTCTGATGCCTATAATACTGTCGAATGAACAAGGGAAAGTCATTTTGTGAAGTCTTGTTTAATCTTGTAAAGCCTGACATATGAAATAATAGTCTGAATAATCTAATGTTTTAAATTGAACAGCTTATTGAAGCTTTACACAAATTGATTTTTTAAATCAGAAAGTGTGTTTTATGTTGAGTGTCAATTTGATACATCATGCCTTTATGGCTCATATAGTTTGATATAGTGAAAAAATGGAGCTCATACTCAATAAAAACTAAAATCTTGAATTTTATTAATCAAAGCAATATACTATTGCATAAACATGCCCTCATTATAATATTTCATAAAATTTTATGAATGATCAAAGCTCTGTAGTTTCACAACAACGCGGTGCAATACAATACAATGATTATTGACCGATAAAATAAATAAATGTTCTTCAAAAGCCTAATGGGTCATATTTGATACTCACATTTTTATAAAAAATTATTATGGATAATGAAGTAAACCTAAGTTGCTTCAGTCCAGTAAGTGTTCATCTTGAAATATTACTAACAATATAAAAGTTAATCTTATGTTTTAATCATTAAAGATTTCACAGCAAAAAGACATCGTGAACCACAAGCTGAAGGTGGATGTTTTTACAATTATATTAAGGCTTTTAGTTGCTAAAAAAGTATAAACTATTGATCAGATAACAAAGCAAGATTAACAGGTTTTCATCCAAAGTTGATAATTTAAGACTTTGAAATGATAAATATGATACATTAGGCTTTATAAGGTTAATCATATTTTGATGGAATGGAAATCTGTGGTCAGATTGTGCAAGCATTTGTTCCTCTTCACGTTTAATTCATTTTCTTTAGAAAGGCTGTACTTTCCATTTCAGCATCAGTGTTTTTGCGCACGTTTCATGTCTTATGTTCCGCTTTTAGAGCTTGTTCTGTAGCGAACAGAAATAGTGCACATAAAATGCTTCTGAGCATAAACACTGAAGCCATGAAAGTTTAATTGAATTTGCATGCTCTACTAATGTATCGTGCTCGGTGTGGCTGAGCGTTAAAAACAGCAGTGTCACCTAGCTTAAGGATGCACAGCTATGTTCACATTTAAGCATTACATTTACTTTTATGCATTTGGCAGATGCTTTTATCCAAAGCGTCTTACATTTGCATTCAAGATATAAATTGCATAGCCTGGTTAAAACCAGACCATTCTCAGTAGTAACTTGAGTTATGGTCTGGCAAAGCTTCATAGACAAATCATTTCCAAAGGGGCGTCACCAACGGATGTCGCTCAAATGCCTCTGGGCGCAATTGGATAAACCAATCAGAGCGATGAAGGAGATGACGTATGTATGCAGAGCGACGGAGAAACATCTCCGAGTGTTGTTCTTTGCTCGGGTTTTAACAAAAAGGAAACGTTCAAATCGCTTAAAACAGACGTGATAGCTGATTCGAACGAGTGATGTTCCATCTTTGTAATGTAGACTACAAAATCTGCTTCACCGTCGCTGCGCTGTCGTCATCGTGTAAAGCCCCCCCCAACGTTTCTGATTGGTGCCTCGATTTCGACGGATTGGAAATGGGCTTGAATGAGCTCTTTGCAAGACTTACTTGCAGAGCAAATCTAAATTTGCCGAAAGTTGTCTGGGTTTTCCCAGGCTATAAATGTCATGCTTTATCTAGGAATCAAACATTGGCGTTGATGTTGCAGTGCACTTCTGTGCCACAGGATGTCTATGTATATTATATAGTAAAATAGTGCACAAGTGGAAGTTTTTGTATGCATGCTCACTAACATGCTCTGAGTGATTTTCCCTTTAAGTGGATAAATCCTATTGGACACTTCTGCTTTTCCTCCCCCTCTGTTGTTTCAATCCCGTTGGCTAAAGGAGGAAGCAATGTAGGTCAGAAAGAGCCTGGTGCTCTTGCAGCTGCTGTCCTGTAGCTCAAGACTACTCAGCCTCGCTCTGTATCTCTATACGCTGATTTATCCCTACTTCACAGTGCTGATTACACAGGTTATCTGTCCCATGCTCCACCTGCCTTGACCTGTCTTTTCCTTCACTGTTGCACAGTGTGACTTACTCTGTCGGTGTCATTTACTCCTCCTAACATGCTGATTCCTCCTCATCTTCCTCTTTGAATCATCAGGTCAAGCATGACCCAGTGACTCAGACTGAAGGGGCTCATGCAGCAGGAGATGCTGGCGGTGGAGGTGGTAGTGCTGTATGCTCACAGGTAAGAACTGAATCTATTTGCAGTAGTCTCCCACTAAATTAGACTCATTTTGTTGATGGTCTCATGAACAGAAGGGTTTTCCGGTGGCCCTTTTTTTCAGCCAGTGGGTGCCAAGAATTTCAGGACCTTTTTAAAAAGCCCTTTCAGGCTATGCCAAGAGCTTCGGTGTGCTTTGAATAATAATGATTTGAATGCAGATGCTAATGGTTTTATTGTTCATCATAGAGACCTAGTTAGACTTTGAAATTCTAAGCAGAAACAGGAGGGTTTTTTGTACTTCACACTGTTTCACTTGCATTAAGCTTGTGCGGTATTTTTCGGACAGATGGTGTGAGCTGTATGTCACTGGATTAGGTGCAGGGATCGAGTTTAATACTAGAGTCATACATTGTTTACGAAGCACAGAGAATTGCCTCTATTTTGTGTTTGTGTATTTTGTGTTTTTTTTTTTTATTCATCTTCAGTAAGATTTGTTTTTAAATGATTTTATCTGTATGTACTTATTTATGATAATATATATATATATATATTTTCAATATAAAACAAATTCAGTGATACAAGAAAACATAATGCTTTCACTTAAACTATATTTTAACTAGACACAATATTCTGAGCACAAGAGGAAATTATAAAAAAACAAATGCATTACAGAAATATATTATAAAATATGAATTAAAATTTAAACATAATTTCATAAATGTAAATATAAATTTATAAATTTAATAAATATACTTATAATAATATAATTATAATAAAATAAAAATTACTATTAAATATAATACTAATATAATTATATTTTAATATCATTTAATTAATATATATATATATATATATATACATACACACACTACCGTTTAAAAGTTTGGGGTCAATACGATTTTTTATTTTTTTTAAAGAAATTAATACTTTTCTTCAGAAAGGACACATTAAATTGATCAAAAGTGACAGTAAAGACATTTATAATAATGCAAAATATTTATTTTTTAATTTAATGCTTTTCTCTTGAACTTTCAAATAATCCTGAAAAAATGAATCACGGTTTGCACAAAAATATGAAGCAGCAAAACTGTTTTCAACTGTGATAATAATCATAAATGTTTCTTGAGGATCAAATCATCATATTAGAGTGATTTCTGAAGGATCATGTGACACTGAAGACTGGAGTAATGATGCTGAAAATTCAGCTTTGATCACAGGAATAAATTACACTTTACTATATATTCACATAGAAAACAGCTGATTTACATTAGAATAATATTTCACAATATTACTGTTTTTTCTGTATTTTTGATCAAATAAACACAGCCTTGGTGAGCAGAAGAGACTTCTTTTAAACACATTAAAACTCTTACCGACCCCAAACTTTTGAACGGTAGTGTATGTATATGTATGTATGTATATATTATATATATATATATATATATATATATATATATATATATCTAAATGTATATTTAAATTTATTCATGTACATTTCTAAATTTAAATATATTTAAATTATATTTATTTAAGTATAGATTTCCTTTTAAATATGCACATATTTACTACTGTTTTTAAAAAGGTCATGTTCATGATCTCTTAAAGTAACACCAGGTAAAATTTAACTTTTGCTCTCGGGCCCCCCCCCCCCCCCCTACAGTTGGGAAACAGTATTGTCCTCTACTTACTGTCGTAAACCGTAATGAATGTAGCACATGCATTTGTTGACAACCATGATAGCTGTGAACACTGTAGGAGGAGGTCACATGCAGGTGTTCTGCTAGCTTGCGTCGCATGTGAAATGTCTTCATCCCAGGTACAGTGGCATATATTTCAGCATGTCATATGAATATAATTTCATGGGTTTTATAATATTTTTTTCTAACGACAAATGATCGCGATGCTCACGTTTACAAGCCAGTCATTATAGTAGCCTAGTCTATTGGTTACCGTTTTACTGAATCTATACTTCAATGCAATGTTTGAGTGGTAGATAATAACCATATATCGTCAATATTATAATATCAAGCTATATTATTATATCAATAATGCGCGCGCGTGCGTATTAATGCGTAGGCTACTTTAGCACACACACGCAAGGTCTCTCGCGCTCTCCTTCTCTCTGTCGTGCGCGTATTTAATTTAATAAATCGGGACACTAAAATTAGAGTTGAAATACGGCACTGTCCCGGGAAAACGGGACGTCTGGTCAGGTCACCCTAGCTAGTATGCGAGCAATATACTTACTAGTACAAAAGCATGACAGCCCGCATCGGTCAGGCACCCCTCCTCCTCCTTCAGCTCACGCCAGCGAGAAAACACTGACCCAATTTTGATCCTTGTTCTGCCTTTAACGCGATCACTTTCTCTTTTTGCTTTGCTCCGATAAAACCTTTGCTTTCTTGTTTTTTTGTGCTGCTTCGGCCATGACTATAACATTTGGCTCGCACGCCCGATTTTAAGGAAGTGGGGGGTGGTGGTGGAAGTGACGTATATGCCGTAAAGCAGTCAAATTTTGTAGTTCTCTTTGTTCACCGGTTACTACCCGAAACCCGAAGTTTAAAAGTACGATTAAAAACGCTACAGACCCCGTCAGGCTATGGCGGACGTGTCATTCAACCTATTGTAAGTCGATGCACCATCACAAGAGACATGGAAATATATTATGAAGGTTGAAAAGTTACCCGGTGCTGCTTTAAAGGTTATTTACCAGTAAAGACTGTAGGTAATGACATTTTGTAGGTTGTCTAATATCTACAGTGGAAAAATAAATGTAAACTTTTTGATTGGGTTTGCTGAAGACCTGCACGTTGTTTGAATCTGCCTCGTATTTATTTTTCCTGACAGGGCTCCAGTTCTCGAGTCGATCATGACACCGCCAGTGAGATGAGCAGTGCGGGAAGTTACTCCGTTCCACGCCGACTGACTAGCCACCTGGGCACTAAGGTTAACTTGTGCTAGATTTTAGAAATTCTCAATGCTACATTTTTTGATTTGACAATTAAAAAAACAATGTCAGCTTCCAGTGAATCAAGTCTTCATATGTTTAGGTGGAAATGGTGTACTCTCTGCTGTCCATGCTGGGGACCCATGATAAAGATGACATGTCTCGCACCCTTCTGGCCATGTCGAGCTCTCAGGACAGCTGCATTGCCATGCGCCAATCCGGGTGCCTGCCGCTGCTCATCCAGCTTCTCCATGGCAACGACAAGGACTCTGTATTGCTTGGAAATTCTCGCGGCAGTAAAGAGGCCCGGGCGAGGGCCAGTGCCGCCCTGCATAACATTATCCATTCACAGCCCGATGACAAGCGTGGCCGGCGGGAGATCCGCGTGCTCCACCTGCTGGAGCAGATCCGGGCTTACTGCGAGACCTGCTGGGAGTGGCAGGAAAGCCATGAGCGCGGCGTGGACCAGGACAAGAACCCAAGTAAGACCTAATACATCAGCCATTGATATATGGAAAGTGTCAGGAATAGCACAGAGGGGTGGGACCTGGCATCCTCGTGGTATCATTTTTAGTTTCTGTAACTGTGTGGATTAGGGCTGCACGATTTGGGGAAAATGTCATATTGTGATTATTGAGGTCAATATTGTGATTGCGATGTGCGATTGTGATATAATAAACAAATGGTTTCATGAGTCAACATGCTTGGTCCTAGAGCAAAATGCACACAGATTAATGATAATTCTAAAATGTGTATTTCTCAACTCCAACTAGCAATAACAACTAAATAATTGATAACACCTATAATGATCAATAAGCCATTGATGTCTGGATAAAAATACCCCATTAATAATTATAGCCATCCAACATTACAGTGATTCTGTCAATACAATTGAAAGCTATCAATTTTTTTAAACATTTATTAGGATTCAAAATATATAGCAGCTTTTAATTTAAGTGAACCTCAAACAGTCCTCACATAAACCCATAATAAATGTCATATTTACCTGTGCCCTTCCTGTCTAACACAGGTAGGACATATACAGAAATTGAATAGTTTTCAAACAGTCTGTGCTGCATAAATTATATATAGACTAATTCTTATTAAAGCTACAAAAGCTTTTTTTTTTAAAACAAAGTTCTTTAGTCAAGAGCAGTGAGTAATTTTCTCTGTTCTCTTTGTTCTTTGATTAACTTTACTGACAGAAAGCTTTACTGGGTGCTGGCCCTTTAAGAGCAGGCCTTTAAGAGCGTCTCTGACAGAGACCTTGCACTCAAAATAATATGTTGGCTTTACTTAATTTTATTTTGTCAACAGGTTCCACATAACTAGGTTATGTTAAACAAACATAATTTGTTCATGTAACTTCAACATAATTTGTTCATGTAACTTCAACATAATTTGTTCATGTAACTTCAACATAATTTGTTCATGTAACTTCAACATAATTTGTTCATGTAACTTCAACATCATAGAATTAAGTCATTTTAAGCGACTATTTAAATAATCTCAAAGTAATTTTTTTAAGGCTTCCTGACATGATTCAAGTATTTTGTTATATTCATTCATCCATTAATATTTCATTTATTTTAGTGCCACATATTTAAAAAAGTTAGACTTAGCTAGCTATTTGCTAGCAGTAGCACATATTAACATCTTAGATACTAAGATTAACATGCTCATTCAACCAAACAGTTAAAATAAGAAAATTAGTCCACAGCCATACAAAATGCTAGCCTGGTAATACCAGACTCTGCTACTTCACTTTGCTTCGTAGACAGAGTCTGGCATAGCATAATAGAGAAGTGTTTTCTCTCTCGCTAGGGGGCGATTTCTGAAGTTTAAAATCATTGGTTACCCGTAAGCCAATCAGATAAGTTTATTTATGACGTACGTTATGCGCTGAAACAGCCGTATCGAACCACAGACATCATGCATCGAACTCAAATCTATGATCGAACTTCCACTGTAAACACTTGATGATGCGAGCGAAATACCGGAGTGAACATGGCTGTGAACGACTTTATTGATCGGTGAGTGATGTAATAGAATGACTGCTGCGCTTGACAGGGCGCCGCAAACTAGCAGAGAGAGAGAGAGAGAGAGCGAGCCGCGGCCGCGCGCGCGCGCGCGCACTCTCAGGTCTTCAAACTACACGAGCGCTATTTTGCTCTCTCTCCCTCGCAAATATTAATCAAAATCAATCGACAAGATAGTAAAAGATCGGAAGACCGCAGTTTCACGTTGAGCATTTGGAGATTTTTAGAGATTAGAGACTCTAGGAACAACATCTCAATGAACAGCATCTCAACACTATAAAAGCTTGTCTCATATAGACGCCTGTCTCAAATACAAGCCGGTGCAGTTCGACGATTTGGGCAAATAAAAGCCCAGGCTATTATTTGAAGTTTTACGGTATTTAAGACCTGGAAAAGAAAGGAAACACTGACCTGTCAAAAGGCTCCCCAGTTTCTCGCTGACGATCGGCAATAGTTGATAAATTAAACTTTTCCCAAAGGGAGTAGGGCCACAACATCACCTCCATTCAACATGTTTAATACACACTCTTCTTCTTCGGGCTTCAGTTTGCTAATGCCGGGAATATTCTCCACAACAGAGCGAATTGCATCCGCGTCTCCATATCCGCGGTCGTTTTCGATTTCTCTGACCTAACTCTTAAACTCGGCGCTTAGCGACTACGTCACGGCTCTCAGCCCGCCTTCTGTTCGTTGATTGGCCCGGCTGTTTTCAGGCCGGTGGAAAACAGAAAGATAGGCTGCTATCTCAGACTGACTACAGGAGCGAAATGAAATTAGCGGAAGTAGGAAGTCTGACGTAGTCAGGCTAACAAAATGCTCCACTCTTCCCCACAATGGTAACCCACGGTAATTTAAATGGTTCGAATAATTCAAATGTAATTGAACATTAAACACAATTACACACTATCAAGTCTTTCCTTTTTCACATTTTCTCAAAGAAAACATTAAATAACACTTAATTTTAACATTTATTCTCTCTTAATTCAACCAGATGGAAATCATGCTGGGAACTAACAAGCACCACCCAGTTTCAGTTAATGCAACAAAAAACAATCATGTAATCCAACCTGAATCCAACACAAGCGGATTAAGTAAACTTAAATTTGACATATTTAAGCAGATTGAACACAATCAAATTAAGTTCGGTCAAAATGGCAGTTCGTGATACTGCCACCCTCTGGATGTAAGAATTTTTTACTTAACATAAATGGTTTGTGTTTAGGCAACACATTAGGATTTTGTACTGTTAAGTTGAGACATAATTACGTAGACCTTAATAGAAAAAACATTTAAAGTAAAAAAACACAATTATTATAAGTAAACTAAATATAAATATATTATGTAAAGTGCACAACCTTCATAGTTCATTTTTTTGAGTGTGGATCTCACACGCGCCTCATTCTCTCACAACTCTTTACGTCAATCATAAGACTGCTCTTATATTATGAAGATACTCGACAAAACAACATTTTGTAATAATTGTGTGTGTTATTGTTCGTTCAAGCGCGAAAGAGAACTGTCTGTGCATGCGCATGATACTGGCCCGTGTCTTTCTGTGAGTCACAGTCAGGACATTCACAGGCAGCGCGCTCTCTTTTGACTTGCCGCGCATGAATGGTTTAAAGGCATTTGCACGAATAAGAGCGGGATTATGTAACAGCCAAAGGATGACAAAAAATTACAGATGCTGAGTTAATTGCGTTAACAGCCCTGATTTTTTATTTTATATAAAATCGCTGCATTTTGCGTCATATAATCGCATAGGCTTGACATCGCGATTTCGATATGATTAATCGTGCAGCACTAATGTGGATTAATAAAAGTGTTTTCTCATCAGTGGTTTCAAAATACAGCTATAGTGTTTTCCATGAATAATTAACAATTGCTAATATAAAATAAATTCCCCCACTTTATATCAATTAACAAATACAGTATTTCATAATTTCAGTTTTAGTCTTATTTTTAGTTAACAATAACAATTAACATGTATATGCTGAAATATATTGCATTGCATTGAATCTGATGCATCTGCATTAGCCATTTGAAAAAAAAAAGTCAACCACTAATATGTGCCTATATGTCCTTAATTATATAGCAGTAAATGCCATGCATTTTGATTTATTCCCATATACTACAAACATTTTATTAATTTATAAATGTGAAAATTATAAATATAAATTCTCTGATGGGAAGGAGTTTAATAGATGACTCTTCTAAGTGGTTTGACATAATTAATACATGTGAAGCTGTACAACCTCATTAACATACTTTTGCCTTCATTGCAGTGCCTTCTCCAGTCGAGCATCAGATTTGCCCAGCGGTTTGTGTTCTCATGAAACTTTCATTTGATGAAGAGCACAGGCACGCGATGAATGAGCTTGGTAGGTTTTCCAAACGTATTCTTTTATCCCTAAAACTGTGACAACAATTAAACGCGTCCTCCAGTCTTTTCTTGGGTAGACATTGACTAACTATTTGAATATACTGTTTCTGCAGGTGGACTTCAGGCGATTGGGGAGCTCCTGCAGGTAGACTGTGAGATTTACGGTCTTACCAATGATCACTACAGTGTTACACTAAGACGATATGCTGGCATGGCTCTAACTAATCTTACTTTTGGAGATGTAGCTAACAAGGTGCGTTATTTCTCTCATCATTTTCTGTGTAGAATTCCACGTATGGTTTATTGTTGTATTTAATTTTTACATTCTTGTTTTGTCTACAGGCAACACTTTGCTCAATGAAAGGTTGTATGAGGGCCATGGTAGCTCAACTAAATCAGAGAGTGAGGACCTACAACAGGTATAACTCTTATTATATACATATCATATTTTGAATGTGATGCATGGTTTCATTATTCCAAAAAAAAGCCCCAAAAAAATATCATAGTCATTTCATGATGCATGCTACCTAGAAGAAAGACATTAATGCAAAGCTATTGTGCTAAGAGACTTTATACTACTTTGTGTAATTAAGGGTGCTTCGATCGATCAGGTGCCGATCGTTATCGACCGATAATTGTTTTAAATGGTTTGATCGGTGGTCTCTTTAAAGGCCGATCAGATGACAGCATCTAAAATATCTACACTACATTCACCAGTCTGGCAGTTCTACCAGGTGTCTGAAAAGGACAATAAATTTACTAAGTCATTGTGAAGACATTGCTTTGTAGAGGAAGAAACTAGGGCTGTGCGATATTAGTGCATTTATTTTTTCTTTCCTTCACAGCGGTGATCAGTAACGGGCGATACTGTTTTCAGTACATTTCTGTACAGTGCTATATGAAAGTTACTTTTGAAGGTGCTATATAAAATAATAGTTTTATAATTTAATATAAATATAGTTTTATATTATTATTAGTAGTAGTATTATTACATCCTGATCAGAGCGCCCTTATGGGTAATTGACAGTGATACTTGTGGTGTCATAATTTTTAGTTTATTGATTGTGTATATTAATAGAATTTTTATTTTAAAGTGAACATTTAGTAAAATGTGTTTTTTTTTGTGCAATTTGTGTACATCTTGCGGTCATTAAATTGTATTTTGTATCAGTGTTATTTTAGTATGATTCATATACTATTATAGAATTTATTTATTCATTTATTATTTATTTTGAATTGGCTATTATTTTTGTATTTTCAGTTTTATTAATTTTGGTTTGTGCTTTTGTCTTTTTTTATGCATAATTATGTGCAGCTTTATTTTTATTTCAACTTTAATTTAGTTAAATTTTAGTACTTAAGCTTAAAACTATTTTATTTCAGTTGCCAAGGCAATATTTCCATTTTGTATTAAGAGACACTCTGTACTGCTTTAGGTAATTGCCAGTGTTTTGAGGAACCTCTCATGGCGAGCTGATGTGAACAGTAAGAAGATTTTGCGAGAAGTCGGCAGTGTTAGGGCCCTGATGGAGTGTGCCTTAGAGGTTCAGAAGGTGAGGTTTCTCTGAAGCTCTTTGATAAATTCTGTAATCAGAATACAGACGAGCCATTAAACTGTCTTTCATATTATTTCTACAGGAATCCACATTAAAAAGTGTCCTGAGTGCCCTTTGGAACTTATCAGCACATTGCACTGAAAACAAAGCTGATATCTGTAACGTTCCTGGAGCTTTGGCATTTTTAGTGAGCACTCTAACATACAGAAGCCAAACCAACACCCTTGCCATCATAGAAAGTGGTGGTGGCATCCTGAGAAATGTGTCAAGCCTCATCGCCACAAATGAGGAGCACAGGTAAAGTATGCTATATAAAAGCTGCATACGTTCACAGAAGTTTAATTTGTTTACATGGGAGAAAACCATTTTCTCTTTTTTGTTTATTTCAGGCAAATATTAAGGGAAAACAGCTGTCTTCAGACTCTTCTTCAGCACCTTAAATCACACAGTTTGACGATAGTGAGCAATGCCTGTGGAACACTGTGGAACCTCTCTGCTCGGAATGCAAAAGATCAGGAGGCATTATGGGACATGGGTGCAGTTAGCATGCTGAAGAACCTCATTCACTCCAAGCACAAGATGATAGCTATGGGTAGTGCAGCTGCTTTGAGAAACCTCATGGCAAATCGGCCTGCAAAGTATAAGGATGCCAACATAATGTCCCCTGGATCCAGTCTGCCATCCCTGCATGTAAGAAAACAGAAAGCACTAATTGAAGAACTAGATGCACAACAACTATCTGAAACCTTTGATAACATTGACAACTTGAGCCCGAAAGCCTCCCATAGAGCCAAACCAAGACATAAGCATAATGTCTATGGCGATTATGATGGTGTCTGTCGATCAGATGGCTATAACCCCAATGGAGTCGGTGTTCGCTCACCTTATATGAACACCCCTGTGCTCTCAAGCCCATCCTCTCGAGACAACAGAGGTAATGCAGAAAGTGTCCGAGCCGAAAGGGACAGAAGTTTAGATAGAGAGCGAAGGGGATTCCATCCAGATCCTGAGGCTACCAAGAGAATGGTGCAGATTCCCACGACTGCAGCTCAAATTGCAGTGGGTATGGAGGAAGTGCAGAGCATGCAATTAAGCATGGATGATAGAACCGCAGGATCCACACCAGACCCTCATGTAGTGCAAGACGACATGATCCGGCGTCAAACTGCTGTTCATGGTCACCAAAACATGTACAACTACAGCAAAACTGACCTATCGGGCAGACGGGGCCCACTGCCCAAACTGGAGTCCACAGCTTCAAATGACAGTCTTAATAGTGTCAACAGCACCGATGGCTATGGAAAGAGAGGTCAAATGAAGCCCTCAGTGGATTCCTATTCAGAAGATGATGACGGCAAATGCTGTGTCTACCGAAAATATCCTGCAGACCTTGCCCATAAGATACACAATGCAAATCACATGGAGGATGACAATGGAGATCTTGACACACCTATTAACTACAGTTTGAAATATTCTGATGAGCAGCTAAACTCTGGTCGACAAAGCCCAAGCCAGAATGAAAGATGGGCAAGGTCTAAGATTCTTGATGATGAAATGAAACGGCCAGATCAGAAACCATCAAGATCGCAAAGCCCAGGATACCCCATGTACTCTGAAGGCAACAGTGAAGGAGAGGATAAACTAAAAAAGTACCAGCCCAGGTTTGTTCAACAGGACCTGGCTGGATTTAGATCAAGGGGCTCAACTGAACAAATCAACAGTGGGTCAAGTCATGAACTTAACAAAAAAATCTCTCAAACCATCTGCACTGTTGATGATTATGCCGATGACAAACCCACAAACTACAGCGAGCGCTATTCAGAGGAAGAGCAGCTTGATGCGCAAACTCACAACTACAGCATGAAATACAATGAAAATCATCACGTAGAACAGCCTATTGATTACAGTTTGAAGTACTCTGATGCTTCTTCCAAGAAGCCCATGTTTAGTCATTCAAAGCCATCTTCTACCCAAAGTTCTGTCAAAGACCATTTAAGCCAAGATAACTCCTCCTCTGTGGCATCTTTAAAGCATCAGGGTAGGCAAAAGCAACTCCACCCTTTCTCTGCTCAAAGCAGATCAGGACCTACAAGAGCAGTTCAGAAGAACTCAACATGCAAGGCTCCCACAATAAATCAAGAAACAATACAGACGTACTGTGTTGAGGACACACCCATTTGTTTCTCACGTGGTAGCTCTTTATCGTCATTGTCTTCAGAGGAAGATGAAATGGAGAGCTGCAAGCGTAATGTCAATTCAGCCAACAACTACCCAACTCGACCTATATCAGAAAAAGAATCCACTAGTAACATTTCACCTGACCAACGCACAGCTGAGAGCCATTCGTCAGTCCATTATGTACGCAACAAGCCTCCACGAAATCACTTGGGACATGGAGATGGTTCCAGGCATCACAAAACAGTGGAATTTTCATCAGGTGCTAAATCACCATCCAAAAGTGGTGCTCAGACACCCAAAAGTCCCCCTGAACATTATGTGCAAGAGACTCCGCTTATGTTCAGCAGATGCACATCTGTCAGCTCCCTCGACAGTTTCGAAAGTCATTCCATTGCAAGTTCTGTACAGAGTGAGCCATGCAGTGGTATGGTCAGTGGGATTATCAGTCCGAGTGATCTGCCTGATAGCCCTGGGCAAACAATGCCTCCAAGTCGCAGCAAGACACCACCACCTCCACCACCACGATCCACATCAGTAAAACAAAAAGTTACTGTGCCACCCCACTCAGAAAAACGTGATTTGGTTCCAAGGCATGCGGTTGTAAGTGCTGCTGTACAGAAAGTGCAGGTTTTACCAGATAACGATACTCTTTTACATTTTGCAACCGAAAGCACTCCAGATGGTTTCTCTTGTGCTTCAAGCCTTAGTGCCCTAAGTTTAGATGAACCCTTTATTCAGAAAGATGTTGAGCTGAAGATAATGCCCCCAGTTCATGAGGATGACCATAGTAATGAGGCAGAGCTTGAGACAGAAGACATCCAAGAGCCTAACATTCAAGAGAAACCACCATCAACATCTGAAGCCAGAAAAGACATATTGGATGACTCGGATGATGATGACGATATAGAGATTCTAGAGGCTTGTATTAACTCTGCAATGCCAACGAAATCATCAAGAAAACCCAAAAAACAATCGCCCTCAAGCACCTCAAGACTACCACCACCTGTGGCTCGTAAACCAAGTCAGCTCCCTGTTTATAAATTGTTGCCACCACAAAACAGAGGACAACAGCAGAAACATGTAGCTCTAACACACAGTGAGGACATGCCCCGAATATACTGTGTTGAGGGAACACCCATTAACTTTTCCACAGCAACATCTCTCAGTGACCTCACAATTGATTCACCCCCAAATGAGTTGGCTGGTATTGAAAGTTCAGCTCCCCATGCAGAAGCACCTGGTCAAAGACGAGACACTCTGCCAGAGGGGAAAAGTGCAGAAGCTAAAGATACAGGTTTTTCACCTCCCATGCAGTCTGCTTTTGCTGAGAACGAAGGGGATGATATTCTTGCGGAGTGTATCAATTCAGCAATGCCCAAAGGCAAAATTCACAAGCCATTTAGAGTGCAGAAGATGCCTGATCAGGCTCCACATCCATCTACCGCCACTGGCAGTCTAGTTCAGCAGGACCTGGAAAAGAAAAAGCCAACTTCTCCTGTAAAACCTATGCCACAAAGCAATGAGTACAGAGCAAGGATGCTCAAACGGCCAGAAGCTCCTTATAGCTTGTCAGAAGCAACATCATATCCAGATAAAAACAAAGAACCCAAAAAGCAGGAGCCCAAAGTAGTCACACGAGAGTTTGCCAATAAGCCTGCTAATGCTGAGGAGAGAACACGTCCTGGGTTTGCCTTTGATTCTCCGCATCATTACACACCAATTGAGGGCACACCTTATTGCTTCTCTCGCAATGATTCACTGAGTTCACTTGACTTTGAGGATGATGATCTTGACTTGTCTAAGGAAAAAGCTGAGCTACGAAAAGATAAAGAGCAAAGAAAATTCCCCCCTATTAAGTGCAATGTAGAACAGCCAGTAAACACCAACAGAGTATCAGCATTTCAGACAGCTCCAACAAAACCCATTCAAAAACCAGTAAGTTTTCAACAAGCACCCAAAGAAAATACAGTTGCAGTGTGTGACGAGAAGCAAAAGTTTTCCATTGAAGACACACCTGTATGTTTTTCAAGAAACTCATCACTTAGCTCACTAAGCGACATTGACCAAGAAAACAACAACAAAGATTGTTCACACAAAGATGATGCAACTCAGATGGAAGTGCCTAGGCCACAAGCCTCTGGTTATGCGCCAAAGGCCTTTCACGTGGAGGACACCCCTGTGTGCTTCTCTAGAAATAGTTCCCTTAGCTCTCTCAGTATCGATTCTGAAGATGACCTTCTCCAAGAATGCATCAGCTCTGCAATGCCAAAGAAAAAAAAACAGCCACCAAAAAATAAGGCAGAGGAACAAGGGGGTAAGGAAGAAAAGAGCTCTTTGGCAGATGGTATTTTAGCAGAAGAACCAGATCTTATATTAGATCTCACAGACACACATAGCCCTATTTCAGAGCAAGCCTTATCACCAGACTCTGAATCATTTGATTGGAAAGCCATTCAAGAGGGCGCCAATTCTATAGTTAGCAGTCTACATCAGGCTGCAGCGAGTCTCTCCAGACAAGGTTCTTCTGATTCAGACTCTATTCTCTCTCTCAAGTCGGGCATTTCCATTGGATCACCATTCCACCTTCCTTTAAATCAAGATGATAATAAGCCTGCTACGAATAAAGGGCCAAGAATACTAAAACCTGGTGAAAAAACCACTTTAGAGGTCAAAAAGAAAGAGGAAGAATCTGTTAAGAGTCTGAAAGGAGGAAAGAAAGTGTATAAAAGTTTAATCACAGGAAAGCCTAGACCCAGCCTAGAAAGCATGTCCTCTCAGCACAGACAAGCTCAAGCTCCTGTGATCTCTAGAGGGAGGACAATGATTCATGTTCCTGGTGTGAGAAGCAGCTCTCCTAGCACCAGTCCAGTACCCAAAAAAAACCCTCCGTGTGGCCAAATGTCAAAACCACCATCCCAAGCATCTGGTCCTGGAAACTCTCCCAGAACCATGAAAGTCACAGCAAATTCTGAGCCTAGTCCTGCCAGGGACTCACCATCTTCTCAAGGAGGGTCAAGTAAAGCTTCCTCTCGATCTGGGTCTAGGGACTCTACACCTTCTAGACCAGTTCAGCAATCTCTAACGAGGCCCATGCAGTCTCCTGGTCGTGCCTCAGTTTCACCTGGTAGGAATGGTTTGGGCCCATCTAACAAATTATCTCAACTGCCTCGCACTGCTTCCCCCAGTACTGCTTCAACAAAATCTTCGGGATCCGGACGCATGGCTTACACTTCTCCAGGGAGGCAACTGGGCCTGCAAACACCACCAAAGCAGAGTGGTTTGCAGAGAAGTACCAGTGGAATTCCTAGAAGTGAATCTGCCTCAAAAAGTCTAAACCAGTGTGGAACCACAGGCCCTTCAAAGAAGGCAGAGTTGTCCAGAATGTCATCCACAAAGTCAAGTGGGAGCGAGTCTGACCGGTCCGAGAAGCCTGGACTTGTTCGGCAGTCAACATTTATCAAAGAAGCCCCTAGTCCAACACTAAAAAGGAAATTAGAGGAGTCTGCATCTTTCGAGTCCTTGTCTCCTTCGTCTCCAAGCCAGTCACAGACTCCAGTATCTAGTCCATCCTTACCAGATATGTCACTTACTCTACCTTACCAGGGAAGTGGTTGGAGAAAGTCCCCTCATGATCATAACTCTGCAGAGAATGGTGATAGCAAGTCACTCCGAAGGCATGACATCTCCCGATCTCATTCAGAAAGCCCTTCCAGGCTCCCAATCAACAGGACGGGGACATGGAAAAGGGAGCACAGCAAACATTCATCTTCTCTCCCAAGAGTAGGCACTTGGAAAAGAACTGGAAGCAGCTCTTCCATTCTCTCTGCTTCGTCTGAGTCCAGTGAAAAGGGGAGAAGCGAGGATGAACGGCAACCTGCCAATCCACCTCAAAAATCAGGTAAAGAGGGGGGCCTGGAACGCAAAGGAACATGGAGGAAAATGAAAGAGAGTGAAACCTCATATGCACCTTCTATGACATTAGACTTACCAGATTTAACTGATGATGCTGCTCATTCAATGGGTGCTGCTATGTCCAAGACAGAAGATGTCTGGGTGAGAATTGAAGACTGCCCCATAAACAATCCAAGGTCTAGTAAATCACCCACAGCAAACACACCTCCTGTTATTGACAGCCAGTCAAGCAAAGGGCTTACTTGTGACAGGGACTTAATTGAATCACACTCAAAACAGCCACTAGCAAGTGAGAATGCAGCTGTGGCCCACCTGGGTTCAGAAACAAATCTGAATTTACTCAGGAGTACAGAGTCTCTTGATAAAAAAGTCACTGACATCAAGCCTGCTCCAATAATCCAAACATTGGCACAGAGGTCCATGAATTCCCAGTTGCTGAACGCACACCATTTAGCTCAACTAACTCTAGCAAACACAGCTCCCCTAGTGGTGCAGTGGCTGCTAGAGTAAGTCCTTTTAATTACACACCAAGCCCAGAAAGAGTAGTGCTGACAGCACAACTCCTAGACCATCTCAGATCCCAACACCTATTACAAGCAATGCAAAAAAAAGAGACACTAAAGGAGACACGACTGAAAGTGGGTCGTACATTGTCACCTCTGTGTAAGTTTGGAGTTACTCATAGATCTTTATGATGACAGCCAGAAAAAACTTATTATAGACTTTTTTTTTTTTTTGTGGAGACAAAATGCCACTTTCTTGGAACTTCTTATTGCACCCTGTGTTAGGCAACCTATTCTTCTGGTTGATTGCTGTTTAAGCTAAAGTTGGTTTCAAATCCATAGAAACAGCAGTAGAGAGACATCTGAGAGTAAAAATGTTTGACAATTTGTACTGTACAGATTTGATTATGTATATATTTAATTTAACCGCACATCGGGATCCTGTATTTAGCTTGAATTGACAAGAATTACGGCTAATTGTGGAATATTTGGGATGCTGTTAAGCTTCTGGTGGAATTCAATACTATTGCATTTGATTTTTTTATTTTAAACAAACTGTAAACCTGTATTAATTCAAATGTTAAACTCATTCTCACTGTTGCATATTGTATGTTACATAATGGATTTTCTCCTTGCATGAACCGATTCAGTGGTATAGTATTTCCTATAAAGATAAACATTTCTGTGGACATATGACCTGTACTGATAGCTGTAGTGTAACATTTTACACTTTTGTGTGTGCGCTTTTGACAGCAAGAAATAACTCTCAAAACTGTTGAATGATGATGTTGACGGTTGACATAGATTATATGAAAACATAGTTCCATTGCTCTGCTGTTTGTGTATAGTTGTTGCCAGATGAGGTGGGTGTCTTTACAATGAAAGACTGAAGTAATGTTTGAAAATTAAATTATTTCTGTAGGTTTTGGTGTTGGTACCTTTTTAAAAGCTCATTTGCTTTCCCTTTTATTTAGTAATTAAGCACATAATTAGGTTCAACTGTTTTGCCAAAACCACGGTGTAAATAATCACATTTTATTTTAGTTTTTTTATTTGTATTTTTCTCATGCAATAAAGTGGGCAGATCAATGTTTACAAAATATTTCCAATAAAAATATTAAATTACACAATAAACTATCATTTTTGTGACTGTCTTGATTGTTTAAAGAACTGTGTTAATCTGGTCTAAGTTTATTTTTAATTGTATTTTGTATCCACAGACTCCTTTTAAAAGTGTTTTTGTTCCCAGTTTAAATACGTAATCTCAATTAATTGTGTTATTTCTTTTTTGGGTGCTCTGTTATGTTTTTTAAGGAAAAAGAGAAAAGAAAACTTCAGAATTTAAAACTCATGGGTTATTTAAGCCAACTCATTTGTTGCCTTACCAAATTGGATATCTAAATACCTTCCTGTTATGTAGTCAGCTCTTAGGAATGTATTACTCACAAACAGTCATGCTGACTGTAATCAGCCATCATTTTGTAAAATGGATTGCACATTATGATGCCATTGCCATGTTTTCCCACTCTTTAAACAAGGAAACCAAGAATGTGAAAGATTGTAATAGATTGTGTTCGTGCCACAAGATCAACATTCTAGATATAATTAAATAAGGAATGTATTTATGCAATTAGCACAAGAGTTCTTCAGTAGTCCGTTCATCAAATGACTTCCTTCCATCTGTTCCGCCTTAAAGTGGTTGTGAAAGGGGTGAAGTATCACTAGCAAGTACAGAGCAGTTGAGGTGAGTACAGTTTTTTTTAAGGCAATATCTGATATCATGTGCATAAAATTTTAACTTTGTTTAATAATAATGAATATTATTTCCTCAGTCAACTTATTTTCCTCTTCTGTAAGTCATTCTTGGATAAAAGCATCTGCTAAGTGTTTGACTGATAATATGTGATATTTACAGGATAAACAGAGCACTTTGGACAGCATCAACTCAAACAAAATGAACCAAACGTCTGCTGACGATTACATCAGTTATGGTGGATATGATTCATTTTACACGAATGATAGTGAGACAACCCCAATGTCTTCAGAGGTGATCATTTCCATAAGGGTGATTTCTCTGGTCGTCTACAGCCTGGCGTTTTTCCTCGGAGTTCCCGGAAACATCTTTGTTGTGTACATCGCTGGAATGAAGATGAAGAGGACCGTTAATACAATATGGTTTCTCAATCTAGCCACTGCCGACCTCCTGTGCTGCCTCTCCATCCCGTTCAGTGTGGCGCAGATCCTTCTTGACCATCACTGGCCGTATGGATCCGTCATGTGCAAGATTCTCCCCTCTGTTATAGTTATTAACATGTTCGCCAGTGTTTTCACCTTGAACTTGATCAGTCTAGATAGGTTCACCCAGGTGATCACACCGGTTTGGGCTCAAAATCATCGCAGCTTGTTTCTTGCACAGCTGGCCTGTGTAGTGGCCTGGGTTCTGGCTTTAGTGCTCAGCTTGCCCTTTATGATATTAAGACGAACTTTCACTGATTTTAACACGACACTTTGCACATTGACCATTGAAGAAGATTACTTTACAACATATGACATTTTGACTGTCATCAGATTTGTGTTTGGCTTTTTGGTCCCGCTCATATGCATCACGTCATGCTATGGAGTCATCGCACGCAAGTTAGGCAGGAGTCAGTTTCAGTCTGGCCGAGCGTTTCGCATCATGTTGGCTGTTATTGTGGCATTTTTTCTGTGCTGGCTGCCGTATCACACGGTGGACTTGATAATAATGTTCGGAGAGGAGTCATCAAGTGACTTTGCTCGGACAGTGGATCCATTGGCCATCTCTTTGGCGTATATCAACAGCTGTCTGAACCCCATTCTGTATGTTTTCATGGGGCAGGATTTTAAGAACAAAGTTAAACTTTCTCTGAGACGTGTTTTTGAAAAGGCTTTCTCTGAGGAGGGAACGCAAATATCACGATCCACCCAGTCACAACAAATGCACTCGGTATAGTGAACATATGAGTTTTATCTGTTTCTATGCCAAATCTATGCACTTTCAAATAAGACTCCACCACTTGCTTCGATGTTTTATTTCTAATGTAATTACATAGACATTGTTGAGTGTGACTTGAAATGTCCAAATTGGTCTTTTTTGGTTCGATATTTTTTTGTATTATTCTCAGAATCATTTACTTGACCAAATAATTTTATGAAGTAGGCTGTCTTGACAATTTTTTTTTCGCCTTTGTTATTTCTCTTTTTAAAATGAACAAGATATGCAAAACATTGCAAGTAGCTTATTCAGCACTTTTCAGGAAGTGTCAACTTTTTTTGTTGTGAAGTTATGACACTTATTTAGTGCATCTAAAACATCTGCAATGAAACGGATATGATAGAGAAGGATATTTTTAATGTTACAATGAGTTTTTGATGTTCTTAGCAATGCTCAGTTTTTGTTGCACTGTTTTTATCTTTATTTATATGAATTAACAGGATTTTTGTTGTAGGCTTATGACAGTAGCTTGCAATCTGCAATATCGATGCTATTATTAGACAGTTTCGGAATGTTTTGAGGAAGTTCGTATCTGATCATGGTAGCTTCATGTTAACTGATACAGCTGCACACTTGTCTTGATTAGAACTTTACATTTATGACAGAATATTCATGTACATTTTTAGTGTCAGCATATGCAGTACTACTAGGCCTATTAATAATAATAATGCTATACCATTGATGTAACATCAGTCGAGATGACTTTTTATCACAGTGTCTTTGATCATTTTATAGTTTTGCTACTATTGTTATGCCACATTTATCACATATTTGCATTATCTCTAAAAGATGTTAGTATACAGTGTATTTTAGATAGAATTACTGTTTTATGATCATTAAACATTCAAACTGATTTTTAATTTGAAGAAAAGTATTATGCAGTCTTATATTTGGTCTGTATGGAATGCTTTTGATTGGTCAATGGTGTAATTCTTTGGCCAAATATTTAACGAGACTTAACTGTAGGCTATCATTGTTTCAGTCAAATGATTTCCTAGTCTTTTAGTTTCATGTCTCTCGATTCACTCTACACTGAATGGAATCCATAGAATGGAGATTAAATATGAAACAATTACTTTATTTATTTATTTATTTATTATAGGCTCTACAATAAAATAAAGGGTATAACAAATTAAGTAACATTAAGTAACAACGTAAATTAGTAGGCTACTGGAAAATAGCTTGTAATTTCTGTAAATAGTAAAAACGATGGTATTTTAGTCGAGATGTTTTTAAAAACCATTTGTAAATGCTGCTATGTGCATAGATACAGTTATTATGTTTTGGATTTGGAAATCCACAAATGAATCCTGTTTGATTGAGGTCCAATTAAAAAAAATTAAGTAGGCTAAATGTCTAAACCAAATATATGTTTACGTGTGTTTTTTTAGGCCTAGATTAGCCTATATATATTTTTTTTTCTTCTAAAAAATGCAATTTCTAAGAATTGCATTCTATGTGTTTTTTTTTTAGTATTAAATCCCAATCACATTACATTGGATTATTACCTTTCTATATATCATAAAGATGACGTATAATAGTTTTTTTGCCCTTCCAATTTAAGGTAACCCATAGTTCTTATGTAGAGTAATTACTCTAACTTTATTATACAATTGGACATGTGACTACCACTGATAAAAAAAAGTAAAAAGTAAAAAATAAATTCTTCAGCTCTAGCCTAAGTTGCATGAATCACTAGAATTTGGATTCAGACTGGTGAATTTCACCAAACGGTAAGTAGGCCTAGTTTGCATTACTGCTTTCGACTTGACTTTCAAAAAAAACAAAAGCAAAAATAAGTGATCACTTTTAGGATGTATGTTTTGCTGACTATTTCTCAGAATAAAAGCCTGATCTCAGTAATAATAATTGCCTATTTATACATGTTCCTCTTTTTTTTTAATGCATTAGGATGTCACCGCACTCTCACAAGTATAGCCTACGGGGCCAGTTGATTCATAATGTGGCTCTTTTTATCAACATTAAAATGATATATATTTTTTCTCGTCAATATAACACATGCTGCTGTTCCATCCCCTCACCACCAGAGGTCAGTATCTCGTACCTGTGATGCGCATCACCTGTGTGTCTGTTTACAGCTCTCAAGCTCCCTAGCTCGTGAATCAGTTGCCTTTCCCCATATTCGGTTGTTAAGTCTGACGTCACGCGTGACGTTTAGCCTCTTCCGGGCCCAAGCGCTCCGCTCGTCTTTCAGATCCTAGACTACATAAAACCTTTTCTTAAAGGGCTTTTTTCGCTTCAGTGCCAGTGGGTGTTACTAGGGATTAAGGGATAGCACCCACTGGCGCCAAAGTGGGGGGGGTTGGGCGGGGGGGCTCAAGCCCCTGCCCCTTTTGTCTCAAAATGTATTGTGCCCTTTTCTGATAATTGTAAATAATAAAAATTATTAATATTTTTATAAATATTATAATAAATAACAATACAATTACGCACAATTGCCACTCAAAATAATAATACAAACAAATATTATATATAAAAAAAAGTTTTGGCGGAGAAGTGGTAGGCGGAGTTTCCTTTGCAGCGCCTCATACGCATTTAACGGTTCTGGTAGGCGCTACGCAGCAGAGCTCGCGCGAGTCTTCAAACTACACGAGCAGCAGGTAACAGATAATCTTACCATCACCATGCTACTCTAAAAGTTGCGGCAGCACGCGAGTCTTGATTGTTACATACACCTTGTGATGCACTCTTGGACACATCCTCAGTGATAGTACCTGCCTGGGGTCATAGGGGGTTTCGGGTCTTTCAACTTCAGACCTCCTCACCCAGGCGACCCGACCGGGAGGAGGAGTGATCAGTTCCCGGCCTGTGTCCAAGAAGCGTTCGCCCACAGTTTGTCCCTCCTGATCCACAGCCATCGTGAGGCTTTTTCCAGCAGCACGCGAGTCAGCAGGCGAGTAGCACGCGAGTCTTAACTATAATAAAAGTATAACTCGATATCAGACGAGATTTCTGAGTGATAATGTAATTCGTTTTTATCCACGGAATAAAAGTGCAAGGGGAAATGCATCTAACGTTAGTTAAATGAAATCTTAAGTCCATGTCCAACGTGTAAGGAACTTCTTTGATTTCATAGTAACGCTTTACAATAAGGTTCATTTGTTCATTACTCATTTATGAACTAATGAACTAACCATGAGCAACACATTTGTTACTGTATAGGCCTATATTTTAGTTAAAGGGACACTCCACTTTTTTTGGATATAGGCTCATTTTACAACTCCCCCAGAGTTAAACAGTTGAGTTTTACCGTTTTCGAATCCATTCAGCTGATTTTCTGATATTTAGAAGAATGTCTGCTTACTGATATTCTTCTAAATATCAGAAAATCAGCTGAATGGATTCGAAAACGGTAAAACTCAACTGTTTAACTCTGGGGGAGTTGTAAAATGAGCCTATATCCAAAAAAAGTGGAGTATCCCTTTAATAATACAACTGTTAATTGGTATTATGTCACAGTCAGTGCATTAACTAATGATAACAAAAACAACTTTTAATTATTAATTATGTTTTAGTAAATGCTGAAATTAATATTAACTAAGATTAATAAATGCTGTAGAAGTGCAGTTCATTATTAGCTAATGCTAACTAATTTAACTAATGAAACCTTATTGTAAAGTGATACTGATTCTTGATAGCTAACAGTGTCTTTCATACATATAATACATACATAAAATTTACAACATCAACAAAACTAAAAAATAATTTTCCATAATTACCTTCTTGATTCTCTGTTTTGTTTGGTAAAGTAAATAATATTTAGTAATATTATCATAATTTCCCTATTTTCATTTGATGTGTTATGCATTCTAATAATTGTATCAACATATTTTCTTTGAATGTCAAGAAAAAAAGAAAAAAAATCAGGGAACTCTCTGATGCAGCCAAAGGAAGCATCCCTCTCACAAATTGGCTGAAAAGAGAATAAAAATGCAGGTACTGTTAAAAAAAAAAAAAAAAAAAAAATAGTGCCCTTTTTGGTCCCTCCGCCCCTGCCCCTGAAGAGGTCTGTGCACGCCACTGGTCCTGACCGAGATGGTGAACAGAATTTCACGAGGTACTACAATATTTTCCTGGATCAATATCACTGTTGATCCTGAAACAACATTCTAGTCAACTAATCCGATTTGAGGGATAAGTTTATCCTACAGTTTATGTAAAGTTTAGGCTTAACCCAACCAGGGTTAGCTGCCTCATCAGTGTTATTCACCTATCATTATGGATAGGGTTAGGTTTAGGGGTACTAGGGATAGGACAACATTTTCAGACAGGATTGTTTTATGTTAACCCAGAAACATGTCTTTACAAAGTCATGGTGACCGATTAAAAATCTCCTAATGACTCAAAAGACATTCAAACTCAAACTACCAACAATGTTGGGATAGGCTATTTTGCATAATGAACCTGAAATTAAAAATGTTCCAAAAAATGAATTGCTAGGCAGTACTTTTCAAGCTGGCTGTGCATTTTGCATCATGACCATGAGCAAAAGCACGCGCACACGCGCACACACACACACACACACACACACACACACACACACACACACACACAAAAAAAAACCCAGTTAGACACTTTTGCTGGAAATTACTAAGAAAACTGACCACTGCAACTTAACAAGTTCCTCTTTTTCATCACAACAGAAAGCAGATTTTAAGGTTTGCATGCCAAATGGATTTTTGTCGATGTAAATGCAAATGAAACGAAAGTGAAAAGGTTATCTTTATTTTCTATCTATTTTTACATCTGCACCGGCATTTTTGTAATGTAAATAGAGTTAGTGTACTGAGCTTTACAAGACCAATATAAGTCTTAACATAATGAAAAACTGACAACTGACATCATGTCTCATTTGTCAAAAAGAGCAAACTTATTTTTAAAGATGGAAATTGTTATAACAGAGATAGACAGCGCAACCATGATAAATTATGCTCTTTTTCAGTAAGGCATAAAGCATAAAAAAACTACACCGTGAAAAGATGATATTTAAATTTTAATAAAAACAAAGCTCAGGAAGAATGTATTCTATGTAACCCAATGAGCCTTATATGAAAGACGAATGCTGGAAGGCAGATCACATTTAGTTTAATGGTGCATGTCTGCATCTTTCTGTCTCAAAGGCTACATCAAAAAACTATTTAGTTAAGTTAGAGAAATAGACTGTGACTTTTATACTGATACACACTCTCAGAAAAACAGGTATAAAGCTGTCACTGGGACGGTACCCTTCAAAAAATGACACCTTTTGTACCTAAAGAGGGCATATTAGTCCCTCAGAGGTTCCAAAAGTACATTTTAGAACCTTTTTATACAGTAGTACAGCTTTTGTACCTTTTTTCTGAGGGTGCAGACTATAATGTCAGGCTCTTTAGGAAGTGCATTAGAGAAGTGCTTTTGGTTTTCATGCTGATGTCTAAACTCTTAAAATCCCTTGAACTCTCTGAGCTCTTCTTATTTGTTCCTCTCTCATGGTCTCGATCACGTGTTGGTTCCGGAACTGAAGCCGCTGGACCCACTCTTCCCGTAACCTGAAGGAAAACATTCAGTCTTTATGATACAAGCGTTTTACTGCCATATTTTTACATAGACTTTACATTGGCGAGTCTGATATACAGTGTATAGGCTACATAAAAATGCTGGGTTGTTTTAACCCAACTTTGGGTCAAATATGGACAAACCCAAACATTGGGTTAAAAATGTATTGTAAAAATCTACCCCAACAGTTTTTAGAGTGTATATAGATGTCCTTTATTTGTATAGGCCTTCATTTGAAGAACATGTATGGGAGTGCTATTGGTCAGTGATTAAATTAATTGGGGGATCTTTTTAACTGTTTCATTGAAATTTGATAGGTATTTTACTGAAGCATATTGCATGCACTGAAGGAAAAAAAATCGACTCTGTTTTTCTGAATTAACGAGATATTTTTTCATGGAAAAAAGTTTTTGCTCTGTTTTTCTGAATTAACAAGTTAATTATCTCAGAATTCCGAGATAATTTTTCATGAATTTTTTTTCCACTGTTTTTCTGAATTAATGAGTTACTCAATTAATTTCATCAATTCAGAAAAACAGAGCAAAAACTTTTTTTCATGAAAAAGTATCTCGTAATTCTGAGATGATTAACCCGTTATTATTCAGAAAAACAGAGCAAAAAAAAAATTCTGTGAAAAATTATCTCGTAATTCTGAGATAATTAACATAATTCATTAACTGAGATAATTAACTGATCCAAGTTTGGTGCCTTTTTTAATAAACCTTTGAATTTGCTTTGAAGCCTGTTGCGGTTCATCCGTACGTACGAACAATCTATCTATTCATTGCCCACTCTGAAAGCCGCACTCGTCTCCACAGCTGTCTCTAGTACATTCACATTGATTTGAACGAGGTCCAAACTAAAGCCTGGAGATTTGTTCCCATGTTACGTGCTAATCCACCCTGACCTTTCTGAAGGGACAGTGAGGAAACACTAGAGAGCAGCAAAAACAAGCAAGAGAAGCTCGTCTGGATTTACCCATGAACCTCAGGGCTGTCATTGGGATGCTTTTCATTTCCAAAAGCAAGATGCTGTTTATGGATCCAAAACTAGGTCAGAAAAAACAATTATGAGTTTCTTCGGTTTTCTCCCATAAAGTCCATCCCTACAAGTTTGATTTTGTGACTTGTGGTCATTTATCAAAATGATCTTTTCATTTTGATTTTCTCGACCTAATCTTTCTCTGCAATTACCGCCCCAGAAATAACCTCGACAGAAAGGACAGCAACACATTGGATAAAGTTATTCTACAGCAGCAATCATCTGAAAAGAGCTTTGACTTCCCGTGATAGACATACACACTTGGATAAAGCGCTGTTGTTCATTCTTGAGTCCTCATTTCCCATCCTCTGAACGTGGCTTTCAATCTTCGCTTCCCAAAACATCTTCACCCCGTATTTATCATGAAGACGTGCCAAATTAATCATCTGAAACAATGAAACCAGAATATTTCAAGGTGACGGATAGCTGTGCATCAGTGTTTCTGGTTTTCCTCCTAACGAAAACAAATCACAATTTTTCATTGGAGCATGCAATATTTGTAGATCCCTATTATACATGGACAAACCATTTTTTACAGGGAATAATTGTATTCCAAGCAAACAAAGACAAAACAATGCAACTGCATATGACACGTAATCCATAATCAAGAGAAATGAGAAATTTGACATGTTAGCAAATGCACATGCAGCGCAATCTCACTTCTGCCTCTTCTGGGAAGTTCATTACAAGTTTAGAAACTGTGCGTTTGACTTTTTTAGCAGTAATGCAACAAAATGAAGACTATTTTCTGACAAGCTTTATCTATATTCTTAAAGGATTAGTTCACTTTAAAAAAAACTTTTGCTGATAAAAAGAAATTAAGGTTTTTGATGAAAACATTCTAGAATTTTTCTCCACATAATGGACTTCAATGGGACCCAAACGGTTCAAGGTCCAAATGAGAGTTTCAGTGCAGCTTCAAAGGGCTTTGAACAATACCAGACGATGAATAAGGGTCTTATCTAGCGAAACCATCGCTCATTTCAAAAATAAATAAAAAAGTTTTGTACACTCTAAAAACGTCTGGGTTATTTCAACCCAACTTTGGGTCAAATATGGAAAAACCCAGCCATTGGGTTTGATTTTTACATTACATTTTTAACCCAATGTTTGGGTTTGTCCATATTTGACCCAAAGTTGGGTTAAAACAACCCGCCATTTTTTGAGTGATAAGCACAAATGCTCGCCTTGCTCTGTTCTGTGATGCGCGTTCGTGGCCTCACGTAATATTTACGTTGAAAATATTTACGTAAATAAAATACAATTACGTTGAGATTCTCCTGTTCAAACTCGTTCATCAAAATGAACGAATCTTTTTTCGAGTCATTTCGTTCATTCAAGTGGCTTTAAACGTTATACTTCTAACCGCCAAATTCCCCGAACACATCCACTTATACAATCTTGATCATATTCTGAATAAAGAAATCATTATAATGCAGTCAAAAATAATTTACGGGGAACATAAATAATTAATTTACCTTCCGAGTCTTTCATTCATTTGTCACGTGACAGACGCAATGAACGGATCATTCATGAATGACCCATCACTAGAACAGAGCAAGGCGAGCATTAGTGCTTATAAAACTTAAACTTTTTTATTTATTTTTGAAATGACCGATCGTTTCGCTAGATAAGACCCTTATTCATCGTCTGGTGTCGTTTAAAGCCCTTTGAAGCTGCAGTGAAACTGTCATTTGGACCTTGAACCGTTTGGGTCCCATTGAAGTCCATTATATGGAGGAAAATCCTGGAATGTTTTCATCAAAAACCTTAATTTCTTTTCGACTGAAGAAAGAAAGACATGGACATCTTGGATGAAGTAGTAAATTATCAGCAAAAGTTTTTTTTAAAGTGAACTAATCCTTTAAGTATGCATGTAAACTACATTATCTAGTGAAAATTTACAATTAGAATTTATTACGATCAATACCAATTAGCTCCCAATGTGATTCTTAACTTGGCAAACCCTCAAATTGGAAAGAAAATCCACTTATTTCCTAAATATGATCATTCTGATATGACTTGCAGGCAACATAAAACTCATAGAAAGTACCTTTTGTGCAGGTGTTGACCATTTAACCTCCAAACCAGCTCCAGTCCTGCGCTTTCTGTGAAGAGCAAATATCACAATGCTGAGAGATTTCAGAAAGAAAGGAACTGAAGGTTGACTCACAGAAGGTCTGGTTGACGTGTGGCCCTCAGGTACGTCTCCCTTTCTCTTCCCTTCAATCTCATCATCGTTTATTTCTGGAGCAAAAACACAAAAGACAAATGGAGCTCTGACCTGCAATACTGGTGTGTTTAAGCCGAGAGGAATGCCACCGTTCCCATTGGAGTCGGCAACTTACCACACCAAACGCCACTTGTGGACTTACAGGGTTTAGAGGAGAGCAGGCCAGGCCCGTCATGTGTCACTCTCTCAGTCACCGGCTCGCTTTAGTGGAAAGCTGCGAAGAAAATGTACCATTGTTAGGGTCACGTCAGGGTCAAACGTGCTTCTCGTGGTCTTGTGGATTAGCTAGTGAAGCCATGGGTTTGATAAATGTGTATGGATAAACATGCACTCAGTTTTGTGATGAAGCCTTTAATGCATGTTGTGTCAATGAGAAATTAATATTGCAGTGATCAATAACTGTTCATGTGCTTCTCCTGTTCTTTATATTTAGTAAAAAAAAAAAGTAATTTATTTAGCATGCAAATAAAAAAAAAATTAAGGCAGTTAAGAGATATTGGATCGAAAAAGTGAATACTTTTCAAGTGAAACTCACAGAATAAGGAGCCCCTAAAGGGACATGCTGAAGAACAAAATATGAGATGGGAGGAAAAAATAATAAGTCAATGTTATGCGTTTTATTGCTCGCAAATCTTTTGTGTTATTTGCGAGAGAATGTAAAAGCATTGCCAAGTCATTTTTCTCCCATCTCATATTTTTTCTTCACCATCTCTATTTAGGGGCTTACTTTTGAATTTTACTTTTTATGTTATGACTGTGGTGGACATAACCAAGAACTTTTGTCTAGTTAGTAAATGTTTGTAATGGGACACTTAAGACATTAACTAAATTTACTTGTAGAGTGAGATTTAAAACCTGGAAAAAATGAAAATATACTGTAGATATTTCCTTGCTGATTTGACCTCTTGACCTTTGTCGGTGTTCAGACATATTAAATGAAAATGACTATAATATATTCACATAGAGGTCATCTGTATGAGAATAAGTAATTTGTGAGACACACCTTTTCCTACATAAATATCCAGTGTACATACAGTATATATCCAAATAATAAAAAAACTGGATTGAAATTTCCTGTTTTAATCCATAAAATCTCATCCAGATTATAATACTCAGTTATCTATGGATGTGCACGTATATTGACCATCAAAGTATTTTTATGACACATCCACATTCTCTCTTTGCTCCATGGTTTTATATGGTAAAAGAAAGCCAGTAATTGTTCTGGAGACACATTCATCATTACTGCGGTAACTTTAGTCTTTGCTAAAAATTCAATATATCCGTAATCGTCCAGCGATGAGGGAGTGTGTTCAATAAGCGCTGTCATTTTGTCGTTGGTCTGTGTGTAATCTCAGCGTGTACAGTCACCCTGTAAGCATGACAAAACTCTGCTCTGATATTCTGGGCATCTGCCCGCTGGGATCTGTCGGACAGTCGTCTGGGTGAGAGATGTGTGTGTTGAGCCAGCCTGACGTGCGGTGAGGATTTGTGAGTCTGTGTGTGAATACACAGGAGTAAAACACACCTGCCGCTGTGCCCTTCACAGTAAACAACACCAGGATGACACACGGAGATAAAGCTCACAGATGATGCAGACGCATAGTTGATGCAGTTCCTAGGGTGTTGTGAGTGGTTGCCAGGGTGTTGCTATGCACTTTCTAATGTGTTCCAAATAGAATGTTGCTTATGTGGCCTGTTACGTCCCTGTGGTTCCGCGTATGTGTTTTCTTTTGGTTTCTCTTTCTCTGCTATCACCTTCTTAGGTGTGCGTCCTCACTCGTCTGCTGTTGGCTGGGAGAGATGTCAATCATCATTACATCGTGACGTCATCTCCCTCCCGCCGCCTATCAAGTTCAACACTCGAGTTTAAAGGGAAGCGGGAGAGGAACGCATGGCAGCTTGCTTTCTTTTCTGTCGCTCTGCTTGCCGTTTTTTGTGTTTATTTTCTGTTACAGACATTGTCCTGTTGTTTTTCTTTGTGTTCTGCCATGTTGGCGTGTTCTGAGATTCGTGTTCTGAGATTACCAAGAGAAATTCGGACAGGTAATATGTCACGTGACGTACACAAAGCAACACTTAGCAAACTCGATGTATACAAACACCAGGTAAGGAAGTGAACGCCACCCATGGATGTTTTTGTTATTAGTTAGAACAGCTAGAGAGGGCGCTTTGGCGCTGAAGATTACTGTCTTTTCTTTTCTTTTTGTTATTAGTTAGTAAGAGGTTGGGACTAGATAGTCGGAGTTTGTTTTGTTTCTTTCTTTCATTTGGCTTCACTATTTATGTCCTTATTCTCTTGGGTTATTTATTTTTGAACTCTCAATCTGTTTATATTTTGTTTATTTTCTTGGTGTCCACAAGTATATTTATCTTCATTATTATTGTTATTATTATTATTGTCCATCTTTTGCATTTACACTTCAAGTACAATAAACCGTACTTTATTTTCTTTCATAATACTTTGTTGTGTCGTCTCTTGCCACCTTAAATACACCATCTTCTGATCACGACCTCAATGTTGCCCCTTTAAAGACTTTGTGTCTAAGGGTGCGTAACATTTAATGGGGGCTCGTCCGGGATCTTTTATCTCAAGTAATTTAGTTGTGATTAGTTGTGTGTGTGTATGCTAGTGGTAAGTGACGTTACGTTAGTTTGGCGGCATATTCATGCAGAGTAGTATTTTTGTACTCGTTTGCTGGTTGTGCATCATGGAAATGTTTAGCTTGCGAAAATTCATTGCCAACCCGTCTTTGGAACAGATTAGTTCATGTAAGAAGCAAGACTTAGTGCTGATAGCTGATCACTATCAGGTTGTTGTGAGTAGACAAGCTCTTAAGAGTGAGATAAAGAGTAAGTTGATTCAACGTTTAAAAGAGATAAATGTTCTTCCTATGTCAAATACTGGGGATGATGAGGAGGCTAGCGGAGGTGTTGGTGTGAGTGACGTTGCAGTGGCATATCGCAGTTCTGAGGATGATGAGGATAAGCGGAGCGGTAGAGCTGATGCTGAGGCGGAGGTGATGGCCGAGGCTAAGGCCGGCTTGCCACCGTTTGATCCATTCTCTCCCAGTTCTGTTGATTCGAGAGACGGTGCGCGACTGAAAGTCCGCTTGGCCCGTTTACAATATGAGGCACAGGAGAAAGCCCAGGCACGTCAAGCTAGATCGATATGCGGTTGGAAATACGCAGGCTTGAAATTGAGGCTGAGACTCAGGTGAAGCTGCGACAGCTCGATCTGGACGCGATGCAGATCACTGCCAGTTCGGCTGCGCGGTCGGCTCCAGGTCCGGTCTCTGATGTTCCTCCGCGGTCTGATTCATCCCAGGTAAGATTTGACATAAGTAAACACATTGTCTTAGTTCCTCAGTTCAGAGAATCAGAGGTGGATTCTTATTTCAATGCATTTGAACGCATAGCTACTTCTCTTCATTGGCCTAAAGAGTCTGGTCTCTATTATTACAGTGTAAATTGATTGGAAAAGCTCAAGAGGTTTGTTCTACTTTATCTCTAGAAGAGAGTTTAAAATATGAGTCTATGAAGTCTGCGATACTTCGTGCTTATGAGTTAGTCCCAGAGGCTTATCGGCAGAAGTTTCGAGGGCATAAAAAAAATTCGGCACAGACATTCGTGGAATTTGCAAGAGACAAAGGAATTTTATTTGACAAGTGGTGCACAGCTAGCAAAGTGAGTGACTTTAATGAGTTAAGAGAACTTGTACTGCTCGAAGAGTTCAAAGGGTGTTTACCTGATCGTGTGTGATCTATCTAAGAACAGAAAGTAACTTCGTTGTCTCACGCAGCCGTGTTAGCGGATGAATTTGTTTTAACCACAAAAATGTTTTTTCACTTGATGTTCAGAGAGGTCACAGCCTGCTCCTGTGCAAACCCAAACGTTTCGTTCTAAAAACAGCCCACCTCGTGCTAGAGAGGATCGAGAATGTTTTTATTGTCACAAACAAGGACATGTGATCGCAGATTTTTGACGTTAAAACGCAAGCAGCAGCCTAAAAGCGTAGGGTTTGTGAAAACTGTTAAGCCGACTGTTAGTGTGCCTAATGTGGAGAAAATTGATGACAGTTACCAACCTTTTATCTTGAAAGGGTTCATTTCTTTAAACGGGAATTGTGACGACCAGAAAGAAATAAGAATGCTCAGAGACACCGGTGCAATGCAATCTTTTATGTGGCAGATAGATTACCATTGTCTGAGGACACTTTCTGTGGCTCAAGTGTGTTAGTTCAGGGCATTGACATGAGTTGTATAACTGTGCCATTACATTGTATACATTTGCGGAGTGAGTTGTGTACGGGATTTGTAAGAGTGGCGGTACGTCCTTCTCTTCCTGTTCAGGGCATTGATTTTATCCTTGGAAATGACCTAGGCGGAGGAAAAATCTTGCCTGTGTTAGAAATGGTTGAAAAACCAGATGTCTTTAGTCAATCAGATGATGTGTCACAAACTTAACCTGAAGTTTTTCCCGCATGCGCTGTCACTCGCGCTCAGTCGCGTAAAGTAGGCGATATGGTTGATTTGTCTGACTCTATTTTTATCCCTCTTCTTGCTGGTGACGAATCGTTGTGTACTGTTACGTCATCAAAACTAGATAAATCACAGTCAGAGAAAATGAGAGAAAATGTGTCTGACGCACCAGAATTGAAAATGTCCGTGTCACGAGAGAAAATTATTTCTGCACAGAAAGAAGATAAGTCTCTCATTGCTGTTTTTAATTCTGCTGTCTCTCTTGAGGTAGCTAAAAATCAGAAAGTTGCTTATTTTCTTGAGAATGAGTTATTGATGAGGAAGTGGTGTTCTAACACAAACAATTCAGATTGGAATGTTGTGTATCAGGTGGTCGTTCCTTCTCCTTATCGTCAACATGTGTTATGTTTAGCGCATGACCATCAGCTTGCCGGTCACTTAGGAATTACGAAAACGTATGATAGGATTTTACAGCACTTCTTTTGGCCTGGCTTAAAGAAGGATGTTGCTCAGTACTGCCGTACTTGTCACACATGTCAAACTGTTGGGAAGCCGAACCAGGTGATTCGTCCTGCTCCACTGTTTCCCATACCAGCAATCGGGGAGCCGTTCGAGCATGTGCTCATAGACTGTGTTGGGCCGTTGCCTAAAACAAAATCGGGTAACCAGTTTTTGTTTACCATAATGTGCATGTCTACTAGGTTTCCAGAAGCAATTCCACTGAGAAAAATCACCGCACCCGTTATAGTCAAAGCATTAGTGAAGTTCTTTTCCACTTTCGGTCTTCCGAAAATAGTACAAAGCGATCAGGGCACGAATTTTTTATCAAGACTTTTTAAACAAGTGCTGGAGTCTTTAGAAATTTCTCACCGAGTTTCAAGTGCGTACCATCCACAAAGCCAGGGCGCACTTGAACGCTTTCACCAGACACTTAAGTCGATGCTTAAGAAGTACTGAATGGATACTGCTAAAGACTGGGATGAGGGGGTTCCCTTAGTATTATTCGCGGTAAGAGAGACGGTACAAGAATCTCTTGGTTTTAGTCCAGCCGAACTAGTATTCGGACATCAGATGAGAGGACGTTTGAAAGTTTTTAAAGAACACATTTTGACCACTGTTTCAAGTCCTCACACTAATGTACTGGATTATGTGAGTAAGTTTCGAGATCGTTTGCATACTGCTTGGTCACTAGCGAAAGAGTCTCTAGAAAATGCTCAGAAAGGCATGAAGCGCAAGTATGATCAGAGAGCTGTTGCGCGTTCGTTTTCGCCTGGTGATAAAGTGTTGGTGCTTTTACCTGTTCCTGGATCATCTTTGTCTGCCCGTTTCTTTGGACCTATGTGGTGAAACAGAAAATGAGTGAAACTGATTATGTGCTTTACACACCTGACAGAAAACGTCAAACCGAGTTTGTCACATAAACATGCTGAAAGCTTACCATGACAGGGAGATGCCTGAGGTGAAAACTTCAGAGGAGACTGCAGGGCCCGGTGTCTCGTCTGTCGCACTAGCCGTGGATCTGTTAAAACCTGTTGATATCTCGGGGGCTGACGAGGATGGGGTCGTGCTCCGCAATGCTCCTCAGCAGTGTGCAAGGTTAGCTAATTCTGAGATTTTAAAAGATCTTCACTCGTCTTAATCATTTGACTATGGATCAAGAAACTGACATTACTAACGTAATATCTGATTTTTAACTGTCTGTTTAGTGATGTTCCTAAACAAACAAATGTTTTACAACATGATATTGTTGTAAATGATGCTCGTCCTATTAAGCAACATGCTTATCGCATAAATGCAGTCAAGAAATCTATTATGCGTCAAGAAGTGAATTATCTGCTTGAGAATAATTTAGCCAGACCTAGTTGCAGTCCCTGGAGTTCTCCGTGTCTTCTCGTTCCTAAACCTGACAGCACGTTTAGATTCTGTACGGATTTCCGTAAAGTGAACGCCGTAACGGTGCCAGACAGTTATCCGTTACCGCGAATGAAAGACTGTATTGATAATCTTGGGTCTGCTCGTTTTGTTACAAAGCTGGATATGCTAAAAGGGTACTGGCAGGTACCACTTACTCCACAAGCGTCAGATATTTCAGCATTTGTAACACCAGACAAGTTCCTTCAATACACAGCGATGGCTTTCGGACTCAGAAACGCTCCAGCCACCTTTCAGCGTCTTGTAAATATCGTCTTAGCTGATGTACCGAATTGCAATGCGTATCTTGATGATTTAGTTTTATATTCGGTGACTTGGAAGGAACATGTGTGCTTGTTGAGAACTGTGTTCGAACGTCTACGTGCAGCTAACTTAACTCTCAACTTGGCAAAGTGTGAGTTTGGTCGAGCGACTGTCACTTATCTGGGTAAAGAGGTTGGACAAGGCCAGGTACGACCAGTGGAGGCTAAGGTTACCGCTATTGCGGAGTTTCCGGTCCCTACTACTCGACGACAGTTGCGAAGATTTTTAGGTATGGCTGGTTATTACCGCAGTTTCTGTAAAAACTTCTCAACCGTTGTTACTCCTCTCACCTCGTTGCTTAGTCCGTCTAAACTTTTTAAATGGTCTGTGGAGTGTCAGAATGCTTTTGATTGTGTCAAAATGCTTTTATGTAATGCACCTGTTCTCGTTGCACCTGATTGCAGGCATACTTTCAAGCTTGAGGTCGATGCCAGTGCTGTTGGAGCAGGAGCTGTTCTTCTTCAGGAAGATACAAATGGTATAGATCATCCTGTGAGTTATTATTCCCGTAAGTTTAATAAACATCAGCTTAACTATTCTACCATTGAAAAAGAAGCACTTGCTCTCTTGCTTGCTCTCCAGCATTTCGAAGTTTATCTCGGTTCCAGTAGTCTTCCTATCACAGTATTCACCGATCATAACCCTCTAGTGTTTTTATCCAGGATGTACAATCAAAACCAGCGTTTGATGCGCTGGGCTCTAGTACTCCAGAATTATAATTTGGAGATCAAGCACAAAAAGGGTGTTGATAATGTCATGGCTGACGCTCTTTCGAGAGTGTAAAAATATTGTTTGTTTTAACTTGTTTTTCACAAACAGGTTTGCTCTTAAGGGTGGGAGTGTTACGTCCCTGTGGTTCCGCGTATGTGTTTTCTTTTGGTTTCTCTTTCTCTGCTATCACCTTCTTAGGTGTGCGTCCTCACTCGTCTGCTGTTGGCTGGGAGAGATGTCAATCATCATTACATCGTGACGTCATCTCCCTCCCGCCGCCTATCAAGTTCAACACTCGAGTTTAAAGGGAAGCGGGAGAGGAACGCATGGCAGCTTGCTTTCTTTTCTGTCGCTCTGCTTGCCGTTTTTTGTGTTTATTTTCTGTTACAGACATTGTCCTGTTGTTTTTCTTTGTGTTCTGCCATGTTGGCGTGTTTCTGAGATTCGTGTTCTGAGATTACCAAGAGAAATTCGGATAAGGTAATATGTCACGTGACGTACACAAAGCAACACTTAGCAAACTCGATGTATACAAACACCAGGTAAGGAAGTGAACGCCACCCATGGATGTTTTTGTTATTAGTTAGAACAGCTAGAGAGGGCGCTTTGGCGCTGAAGATTACTGTCTTTTTCTTTTCTTTTTGTTATTAGTTAGTAAGAGGTTGGGACTAGATAGTCGGAGTTTGTTTTGTTTCTTTCTTTCATTTGGCTTCACTATTTATGTCCTTATTCTCTTGGGTTATTTATTTTTGAACTCTCAATCTGTTTATATTTTGTTTATTTTCTTGGTGTCCACAAGTATATTTATCTTCATTATTATTGTTATTTATTATTGTCCATCTTTTGCATTTACACTTCAAGTACAATAAACCGTACTTTATTTTCTTTCATAATACTTTGTTGTGTCGTCTCTTGCCACCTTAAATACACCATCTTCTGATCACGACCTCAATGTTGCCCCTTTAAAGACTTTGTGTCTAAGGGTGCGTAACATGGCCATACGCTGATTTCACGCTGCCGCCATTTTGAAATCGAACGCAGGCTCCGGTGGGAAGAACCCCGGAAGTACAGATAGACAACAATACTTGGACTACCAACCTGAAGCTGCTGCCGCGATTTACACTATTGGATGTTAATATCCAATATAGGGTATGTATATAGTTCGTTCCTGCTTCCTTTTTTCCGTTCTAATTATATATAAAAAAATAAAGAAAAATTTATTTTAAAAAAAATGAATTTCCACTAACATAATAAAGTAGATAGTAGTAGAAAGAAATGTATGTACATTTTTAGAATAAGTAATTTCTACATTAAACACAACAATATGCCATCGCCTTCGCGACTCTCCTATGATTAAAAGCGACATTTCCGGTTTTCTTCCCACCGGAGCAATTTCAAAATGGCGGCTGCGTGAAATCAGCGTATTGCAAGTCCACAAGACATGAAGTGTGCCATTTGGGACAGTGCCTTAGGTTTCAGAATGATGCTTGCCAATGCCAACGTCCCCCTTTTGGCCGGTTGCATGTTCGATGCGTACTTCTGCCTACAGTCAAAGTGGCATTATGTGACGAAAGTGTGGATTTTGAGGAAGATTGCGAGGGTTTGGGTTCCATTTGGGACAAGGGCCACTGTCGAAACGTTTCAATATTCTGATGCCTCGCCACTAGATGGGATTGATCTGGTGAACTCATGAACAAGAGTTTATCAAACTGATCTTGGGTCAGTTATGTAATGTAGGTTTATTTTTTAATTTTTAAACTTATGCGACCGAACTAACCAATCAGAAGCGAGAACTTAGACTGAGATAAACGTGAGAGAATCCCACCCGATCTCATGGCAATTCGTATGAATTTTACGTGGTGGCAAATTCGTAACAATTCGTACGACCTTTTGCTAAGTCGTACATATTTAACGAGTTGCCCAATTCGTATGAATTCGTACGAATGACCTAGCCCTGACCCCGCCCCTAAACCTACCCATCACGTGGGTTTAGACAAATCGTACAAATTCATACGAGTGAGATTGTTTTTCAAAGTAAACACACGCTAGATGGACGTCTTTAACTCGGGTCTTGCGTCTTTTGCAGAGTCTCACTCACAACAGCGTTCTAAAAACAAGGCACTCAAGTTATAAAGACAGTCAACTTTTAAAAAACGTGTCACTAGAACTTGCGCTTTTTCTCGTTCCATTGACCAGTGTCTTGTGTTTTTAACAGCAAAACATGTTCTGTGTACCGGCCCTAACACAATAAGGAGAATGATAGGTAATTGTTTCTATTTGTCATAGTTCGACAAACCCTGCATAACAAAAATACATAAAACAAGCACTACAATTAACAAAGAAGACTTCATATTTAATGGTGTTTAATTATTTGTGTATTACAATCAATAGATTACATGTTATAGATTATACTTTAAGTAAAACCTTTGCAATTGGTTTGTGTCCTAATACATGTTTTGACTGCCAGCCTGCAGTTAGTTGAGCGCTTCAAAACACTAAGTAATTTTTTCACAAATCACTAGGATCTTTTAGCTTTCAGAACAAAGCGATTATTCCCCTTAAGGTTTAAAACATATGACAGAACGAGATACTACGAAGGAATCATATATATTTATGATTAACTTCATCCTTAATTTTTCAATGAAACTTCTAAATTAAAATGGCAAATACATACACATCACTAATAATAACTGAGCAATATTAATAATGATTCTTGCCTCAGGAAACAGCACTGATAATGTCAGTGGGAATTTTTGGAAGCAGTAAACCCTTACGGCGTGTGTATTAAGGCCATCTCTTCAGAGAGGCTGATATCTTCACCATTAAAAAGCTCTGAGATGAAGCGTCAGGTCTGAACCCAGATATCTGTACGAGCCGTAAACTGGAATAGACAAGCCGCTCTAGGGCATCTCCTCCTCACTGCAGGACTCGTGTAGGCCATAGCTCAGGGTTTATGATGCGTGGGGATTTCATTACGGTCCAATAAAACATGACGCTGCCACAGAGGGCATGAAGAGGGTCTCGCCAGACCCACACTTACACAATATGAGACGTCCCAGCACCCAAAAACACAAACTCACACTGACACTTCCCAGATTCCCTGCTGACGTCTGGCACGAGCACAGTCGGATTGACCTGTCAGCTGTGCTGGGATTGACGCCTGGACTCGCGCTAATTTAACAGGAATACTGGTAAATCAACTGACTGTGAGATATGAGATGTCACATGAATCATTACTGGTCAAACTGAGATCTAAGATACATGGCTATAAGTAGACTGGACCAAAAAACTAAACAAAAACGTGCGATGAGCATTTTTTTTAGATACGAAGATTTGAAGAAAACATGTTTTATCATTTCACACTTGTGAAAAGTGTATTTATGCATCTTTCTTTACACTTGCTTTTATATTATATTCAATGTGATTATTGCTTTTCTTTTATAATTATAATATACTCATCTTTATGACCTCATATTAATTAAGAGACTCGGTTATTTTTTACTTTTTATTCGACTATTACAGTGAATTGGCTATAGATAGAAAATGGATAAAAATGGATGACCTGTCACAACATAAAAAGAATATACACTTTTTCTAATAAAAATGCTGTTATTTACTTTGTTCATTTGTAGATCGCCACAATACACATTGTAAAAAGTATCTTTACGGAAAATGTTAAATATTAAAAGTTAAAGGGTTAGTTCACCCAAAAATGAAAATATCCTGTAATTTACTCACCCTCAAACCATAGTATAGTGTATATGACTTTCTTATTTCAGCCCTGGGAGTGAATGATAGCTTTTTTTTCTGAAGCTCAAAAAAAACAAAAAAGCACATTCATCCATCATAAAAGTAATCCATACGGCTCCAGGGGGTTAATAAAGGCCTTCATATTTTTTTGTAAGAAAAATATCCATATTTATAGCTTTATAAACTATAATCACTGGCTTCCGGTAACGGCCGTATGCGAGTCTAGTTTAGAGTGACCTCTGACCTCACGCATGCCGTAGGATGTAGGATATGGCGCTTTTCCACTGCATGGTACGGTACGGTTCGGTTCGGTACGGCTCACTTGTGGTGCTTTTCCACTGCATGGTACGGTACGGTACGGTGCGCTTCGGCGCGCTTTAAATGGTACCTGATCTGTTGAGGTTCCAAGCGTACCGTACCGGTACTAAAATGTGACGTGAAACACTGCAGATCACTGATTGGTCAGACAGACAGAATCGTAACTACCAGCGTCATTGGATTTGCGACACGAGACCGCTATACAGAGTCATATAACCAGTAGACAACAGCCAACACGGTAGCACCTGTGTTTTACTTACTTGAAAAAAAAGAAGAGATCAACACTTTAAAAAGGAAATGGCTGAATCGTGGTCGAGGTGCAGACAATCCTCTCGTTGGTTGCCTAGGAGCGGGTCCAGCGAGAGCTGGATGGGGCAAAACAGAATGAAAAAGTGTTCCAAGAAGTAGCAGCTAGCTCAGCTCTTAGCCGCACACGGCTATCACCGGACCTACAAACAGTGTAACGATCAGTCCCACCCACTTTGAATGGGTACTAACTGCAGTGGAAAAGCAACCGAGCTAGCGAACCGAACCGTGCCGTACCGAGTCGTACCACGCAGTGGAAAAGCGAAGCCGAACCGAACCGTTCCGCGCCGAATCGAACCGTACCGAACCGTACCGAACCGAGCGTACCATGCAGTGGAAAAGCGCCAATAGTGTAAGCTTTGACACCTCTCGTGGTTTAAACAAACAGGGCTGGGCAACAAACTCAAGCTCCTCCCACATTTCTCTTTACAAACTCTCATTTTAGACTTCTAATTTGTGACTGGTGTTTTGTTTTGCTCTATCCTCTGGCTTCCACGCTCACCGATACGTCATGCGTCCGGTCAGAGGTCACTCTTCCTCTTGTGTATGGCCGTTTAAGCCAGTCATTAGAGTTTATAAAGTTATGGATATTTTTCTTACAAAAATGCGTTGCTTTGCTTTAAAAGGCCTTTATTAAAACCCTGGAGCCTTTTTTTGGCTTAAAAAACAAGGTACTATTCAACCCCACTATAAAGCTTTGCAAGAGCCAAGATATTTTTTAATATACAGTAACTCTTTGTTTGGCTGAAAGAAGAAAGGCATACACCTGGGATGGCTTGAGGGTGAGTCAATTATGGAATAATTTTAATTTTGGGGTGAACTAACCCTTTTATTTTTATATTATCTTTGCATTTAGCAGATTACATCTGGGCAATTTTTGTAATGAAATAAACAATCAGCTATTGAGATTAAATACTAGTATATATTGCTTCACGTGATGTATATGGATAAAGTTATATCCAACTTTATATAAAGAGTTGGGCTACATTTTGCAATGGAAACAAACCTAATCATATGTACATATAGTTACAGTGTAAATAATGTAAATTGCTGGAGAAGAAGAGCCATCTTTCCTGTCAGGAGTGTCCCAAAGCAAATGTATTCCAAAAGTGTTTGGGGGGAAATGTCTCTGACTAAAGCCATCCATCATCAAAGCATGAGCTGGGCTGAGTCCGTCTGGACCGGCTGCATCGCTGCCCCTGGAAATGACCTCATGGAAAACATGTCTCCATTGACCATTACTGCAGGAGCCTCGGGGAACAGAAGCCACCGCTGCTCAGGAGGTCATTGCCAATTTAACTGCGGCTATAGTAAGCCGGATAACAAACCTGAACTATAACCTAAGAATAGTGGACTTTACACAAGCCGATCGACGAAACACAGACATAGATGAGGGCTGCCAGAGGGGCTAATGAGAGGAAAGAGGGCTGGAGGGGAGCGGGATTGTTGGGAATAAGATGAGGCCGCTGGAGTGACGGATCAGGGAATGGAGGAAAAACAGGTCGGTTAACAGAATGATGACATCATCAGCCTTGAATCAGAGGGAGAAATGCCAAGACTTCAGTATCATCATGTTCAAAACAGTGCATGGGTCTTGTGTCGGATCAGGACTGATCAGTTTTAATCCGTTCCATTGATAAGGCTTTGTGTGGACCATCTCTCTCTCTCTTATTGGTCCACTGAGTTCATTATTTCAAAGAATAAGAGCAATATTGGACGTGATTAAATAGATTTGGGTCACTAAAGGTCACATGTGTTCAGTGAACTGTATCTTATTTTCCTCGGATATAATGGTGGATGTTTTTTGCAGAAGCTGATTTTTTTTTAAAAAAAACCCACCCTGAGAAATATTCACTAAAGTAAATATGTATAACATGAAACAAATGATCACAATTTAAAATAACTGTTTTCTCTCTGCATATATTGTAACGTAATTTATTATGCTGAATTTTCAGCATCATTACTTCAGTCTTCAGAGTCACATGATCCTTCAGAAATCACTATAATATGATGATTTGCTGCTCAAGAAACATTTATGATTATTATCAGTGTTGAAAACAGTCGTGCTGCTTCTGTGATAGCCTACATTTTTTTTCCAAGATTCTTTGGTGAATAAAACGTTTTTCCAATTTGAAATAAAAATATTTTGTAACATTATAAAAGTCTTTACTGTCACTTTTTAAAAGTATTAATTTATTTAAGATACTGACCCATAAATATTCGAATGGTGTACATGTGAAATATAAAATTTGACATGTACAATAAATGTTATAAAATTATGGATAAGAAAATACAAAAGCCTTTTTGAACCTTTTAAATATTGTTTTGTTTAAATAACACTCATCAAACACGAAGTGCTTATAAATGAATCGTCTCTTAAACACCAGGGAGTGAAGTTGAGCTTCTCAAATGTTTTAATGCTAATACAGAGCATCAAGAATACAACCAGAGCAATTAGACTAAGACATATCTTTTTTATAGCTGAAATTATTAATTTGCTCATTTCAGAAAAGGTGCTTTGCGGTTATGCAAAAAAAGTCTTCAAATTTTATGGTAATTGGTTTAATTTTTTTTATTTAATTGGCCATAAAACTGTCAATAAGCTTGATGGTTCAACCTCAGCCTACCACCCTAAAATAATCTAGTTTTTAATGAATGCTCCTGAAGATCTTTAGTGAATGTTTCTTCAGTACCTGAGGAATCATTATGCATGTTTAGAAGATTTCGGCCAGTCGTTTGTTACGTATATTGCCAGGAATTATTCGACCATCATCTCTCAGCCTGCTGAATCCACCTCAATCTGAAAGCAGGAACAGAAATAGCTTGGAAAAGTATTTCTCTCTTGAGAGGTTCATATGACAGTAAGAGCTGCTGTCAAACACCTCACACTGTTGAACATGCAGCTCTGGAAGAAACTGTTATGGACCAGCAAATCCGTCCTGCACTCCTGTTCATTTTTCAATTTTGTTGTGCTTGTTGTGACACGCTTAGAGACGGAAGAGTGATTGCAAGATAAAGAAACGCCAATCACTGTCCATCTGTCTCGCTTCCATTGCACTATAAAAAGAGCAGAGATTTCATGCCCATTTAAAACTAACAGCTCCCACTGAACCCAAAGCCACACAAACTTTAGTGCAGCTTTTCTAATGGTCATTCCCTGTGTGAAGAACCTATTGGGTTCAGTAGACTTGCGGTTAATTCCAGATGCTTCATTAATTCACAACTAGAATGACAAGAAAATTAACAGAATGGAAATAAAAAGCAAGTTGCTCATTTGGTCCATAAATGGAGGGGAACGTCTTATGTGTGTCACACAACCGATTCTTTCAAACACACTGATTCATTCAGGGAAGAAACAACCCAGCAAGCAATAGCCGTAATTTTGACCCGATATAGTCCAGCTATGAGTACACACTTTTAGCCAAAATAATCTTGAATTTGGTTACATGTCGTTTTTGCCAAAATAAATTGCGAGATGTATGATATTCCATCATGTAAGCAAAGTAAACAGTGATTACAAGGTGTTTGGTTTTATTTCTTCACTCATTTCATTTCTTTGTTATTTAATTGATGACGAGTCTATACGGTTTAGTTGTCTATAAAAATGTCACTGACAGCCCAAATTGGACTGACTGTGATGGACCTACTCTCAGTATTACGCAAGGTCTCTCTCTCTCTCTGCCGTTCGCGCGCCCTACGTGGTTTGAAGCACAGTCTCTAGCTGCGTCCCAATGTGCATACTATCCATCCTAAATAATATGTGACAATAGTAACTTTTGACTTGAGCTCCGCGGCTGAAACTCCGCGAACGGTGACGGACTTTTGACTTGAGCTCCACGGCTGAAACTCCGCGAACGGCGACGGACATTGGACTTGAGCTCCCCTAACTGCGAAGGACTTTGGACTTGAGCTCTGCGAACGGCGACGGACTTTGGACTTGAGCTCCGCGAACGGCAACGGACTTTGGACTTGAGCTTGGACTTGAGCTGCCTCGGGCCCTGGGTCCCCCCGGTACCACGCCCCTGCATGGCATCCTTTAGCGTCAATATGAGACGCAGAACCCAAGGCGTCATACAGGTGACGCTTGTCTAAATCCGGCGCACATGGCATCCTTTAGCGTATGCGAAGCAGATCCCAAGGCGTCATAACTATAACCCTGCTCCAGACCTAAACCTGCTACGTGTTATATTGACGCTAAAGGATGCCATGTGCGTAAGATTTCGACGAAATGTCAGATGGCGTCACCTATATGACGCTAAAGGATGAGAATGCGTTGGATAAACTCATCTTTCAGGCATTTGACCGAGCGGTTTGACTCTTCAGCGTGAGAAATTGGGGGTGTGGCGTGTGCGCGTGTGAAAACATTCAAATGCGGGTGTCAGCTATGTATGATGTCGCTCGACGGCGTATTTATGCGGGTTGATGTAAATGACAACTTTTTTGAAAACGATGTTGTGTGTATTTGTTATAATATTTGTTATATTGTTATATTTATATTGGGGGCGATGTGTAAATGTGGCCGTAGTCTATATTCTGTTATTTTCAGTTTGAGTTCAGTTGGCTTTGGTTCGGTTAACCGCCTGCCTGAGTTACCATTAGTCTCCATTATTAGTCATTCTGTTCAGCTGTTTCCTAATTAGTTCCCTTTGTTTGTTTCATGTATTTAAGCCCTGAGTTCTCCTTAGTTCTTGGTCCGTTCCTGTTTCTGTTAATTATGTTGTGTTTCTCCATGTTCATCTGAATGTTTGTCATTTAAGACTGTGTATATTGATTCTTTCGGATCCTTCTCGCTGTACTTTGACGTCATACACAGATCGGTCTGCGCAGTGCTTCTTCAAGCGGAACAAGCCATTAACTCAACCTATTCGTTCAACAATATTGATTCGTTGAAGAATGTACACTACCTGCTTTTATGAGTGAGTCATTTAATCGTTCACAAACACTGATTCTTTCTATTGTGTTTGGAACTATTTTTATTGGCGGAGCAAAAATAGACAAAATGGTAGGGTGATCAACTGTCCTGTTTTCCCAGGACATGTCCTGTTTTCATTTAACAATATAACAAATTTCTATCCATACAGAGGAGGCATAACCTACTTTAAATGTATCGTAATTAATAGGTTTCTTTGAGTAAACTTCGAGTATCATTTGAGTAGGCCTATCTGTTTGCCGGGCCGAGTGTCCTGTTTTTTCAGGACAAAATATGGTCACCCTACAAAATGGTCTAAGTGCTGTATGTACAATGCTACTCAATATTAAAGAGTATAAATTGATATATAATTGATATAATGATACAATGATATAATTGATTTTTTTAAATTAAAATAATATTACCAAAAAAAATATTTCAAGAAGACAAGTGAAAATTAAGAAACACTTGAAATATTTTTGAATAAATCGTCAGGATTGATTGTAGAAGCTTTAAAGTTCACCCCTGTGTTCTCTTAAAGGGACAGTTCACCCAAAAATAAAAATTCTGTCATTATTTTCTCACCCTCATGTTGTTCCAAACCTGTATGAATTTCTTTCTTCTGCTGAACACAAAATAAGATATTTTGAAAAATGACAGGTTCGGAACAACTTAAAGTTAATGATGAGAGAATTATTTTTTTCTGTGAACTATCCCGTCAAACCCGTAACCGTTTAAGATCAAGTGATTCAGTCATGAATCTGTAATTTAGTTCTGATTCTAAACAGCTGATCAAAAACTCAGGACATGATTGCTAAAATATTATCATGGAAAATGATTCTCAGGTTGTTATATGGTAGAGTAATCTCTATTGACATATTTAGCCTAATCATTTCTTTCTATAAAAAATGCAGAGGAAAAGTGACTAAGCAACTCTCTTGATGTCTCCTGCTCTCTCTTCTCTTTCCTGCTCATGGGCAGAGCTGCCAAGGCAAGTCCCCATGACCCGCGCCTGGCATTATAAATCCCTCTCTCCGGCTGTATAAACCACAGCAGAGCGGTGCCAAGGGCAGAGATATTCAACAGGACATGTTCTCATTTACACCCCACAGAAACACGATCCCTATCTTCAATCACATTTCAGACCAATCTCTAGATGGCAGTGTTACATTTCTGGATGACAAACCGTTCCGGTATGTACTGCATACAGACATATGAAACCCACTGAAAACACCCTTAGATGAAGTACTTAGTGAACTGCTTACAACGCAGGGCGAGAAATACTATAAGTAATATGAAATGATAAATGCATTTTTGTCACATGATGTCATTGTGTTGCATGTTTTATTCAGCGAGTGTCGTCATTTTACATTTTTAAACCCAATCACTTCCGGCAGGAGAAGAATGATAATTAAAATGACAGAATAGGGTGCATTGCATTGTGTGATATCATCAATGCAGTGTTGATATTGTGGCAAATATAGGCTGGCAGTACATTTGAGCATTTATTGCTACTGTGTATGCAAAATAGTACAAATAGTATGTTAGTATGCTATCCCAAACACACCCGTTCTCACTCGCATGCTTCATAAATGATGATTACTCTATTTGTAGAGACACATTTGGCCTTTGTTTTTGTTCTCTTTCTTCCTCAGTGAAAATGTCTTTTCTAGACATGCTGTTGAGTTTAATATCACCAAATGTGGTGTCAGCACTCTGTGTGTGCTGGTTATAACATGCTGTATGGTTCAAGTGATAGAAGTTGTGAATTTCATAGCTCCCGCAGACTTGTTTCCCCCTGAGGAGATGTTCTCTTGAGATCCGTGCCGCCTCGAGGTAAGTGGATATTAGGCTTAGACAAAGAGACCGGTGAGGCGACTTTATTGACAAGATGGAAACAGCCAGGACCGACCGAGTGATTGTCTCCAAAAATAGAAGAGACACGAGTGCAAAAAGCAACAGAAAGATCCCTCGGTGGTTATCAGTAAACCTTTTTATCTATACTTACAGGTTGTTAATAGCACTAGATTTGGTTTGAAGAAGCGTGTTCGATGCTGTCACGTGCTGTTGTGTTTGATAAGTGTTTGATTCTCACAATCTGCTGAGATTTGGGTTGCTAACAGCTGTAATGAACTCCGTCTGAGCCGCAGGGAAGGGAAGCGGCTGACGAATCGATCAGGTTTAGGATCGTGAGGACGAGGTGAGATTCTGTGACCTGCAAACTCACACAGAGCGTTAATGACAGATGAGCTTCATCGACTCAAAGGTAGTTAGAAAACAACCAGACATCGACTCTGTGTTTGCGTACCTGTATGAAAGAAAAATCACAAATGAGAGAAAAATAGATTAAATAAATAGCACACTTTCAACACACTACTAACTAAAGGCCATTGCACACCGAGTCTGAAATTCGCATCCGAAATTTTCCCACGTTAAAAAATAAATACGACCCTTACGCTATGTCAGTCACGCTTGCACACTGTCTCTGAAACATTCGTCCGTCATAAAAAACATCGGATCGGGTTCGATTTTCTGCGTTTTTCGCATTCGTAGCAAGCAGTTTGAATGATGTTTTGACAATTCAGAGCCACCGAATCACGAATACGAAAAAATGTATACGAAAATTCGTACTCAGTGTGCAATGGCCTTAACTCAACCAGGCCCCGCCCCTTTATTCTGCGTTTATTATTTAAATGAGGAATATAGTGACGTGTTTGTTCCCGGAAGAAACTCAAGATTACAATGGAGGCGTTTCAGGGAGTTCAGAAACACTGACACTGATATAGAGAATAACTCCCGCTGGAGGGACTTTGTGCTTTTGTGACTTTGCAGAGCTTTTTCATGCTAAAACGGCAACATTACACACTAAAGAAAGATGAACTTATAAAAAAAGCATAATACAGTGGGACCCCTTTATAATACATATTTATTAAGGTATTAAAAAATGATTATCTGCTTTGCCTTGGGAAATATATGTGTGGAGGGTTTACAGTATTTGAGAAAGCAGTTTGTACAGGATTCACAGTCAAATATGCTGACAGACATAAAGTTTATACAGGGCTTCAAACTGAAGAAGAGATTACAGAGCTTTCCATGTGTGAGAGATACATGTCCACCTGGAATCTGGAAAGGATTGAAAGCATAAGTTGACGGGACCGGATTCCTGGCATGACGACTTGGCATGCATGGTAATGGATATGACAATGTTGATATGTTTGTACAATATAGCATACATGAATTAACCATATAGCAGATCTAGTCAAGTCATCCTCATTTATATAGCGCTTTTAACAATGTAGATTGTTTCAAAGCAGCTTTACAGAGATAAACATATAATTGAAGGTAACAGAGATTGGTTTGGTTTTATAGCGGTTCTTGAATAATGTTATTTCCAGCTAAAGTTAGTTTTGATGGATTCAATTCCGTCAAAATGATCATTTGTTATTTAATCAGGGGCCGCTAAGACGACACCGTTCTCTCTAAACAGACTTTAAAACGCGAACCTGTGTGCGAACACTGACATGCGCATTAAGAATTGATTCTATGTGCGTTTGATATGTGTGCAGGTTTGTAATTCCCTACAAACCATGCCTAAACAAACTATTTGTCTTGGCTATATAAATTTGATGCAGAATTTTATTTTATCACTTCGGTTTGGTACGCGAACAGAAATTTCCACAACGCTATTGGCGCTGGTACGGTACGATACGGCTCACTTCGGCTCGCTTTAAATGGTACCTGGTCTGTTGAGGTTCCAAGCGTACCGTACCGGTACTAAAATGTGACGTGAAACACTGCAGATCACTGATTGGTCAGACAGACAGAATCGTCACTACCAGCATCATTGGATTTGCGACACGAGACACTAAACCCGCTATACAGAGTCATATAACCAGTAGACAACAGCCAACGCGGTAGCACCTGTGTTTTACTTTCTTGAAAAAAAAAAGAGATCAAAACTTTAAAAAAGAAATGGCTGAATCGTGGTTGAGGTGCAGACATTCCTCTCGTTGGTTGCCGAGGAGCGGGGGCAAAACGGAATGAAAAGGTGTTCCAAGTAGCTCAGCTCTTAGCCGCACACGGCTATCACCGGACCTACAAACAGTGTAACGATCAGTCCCGTCCACTTTGAAGGGGTACTAACTGCAGTGGAAAAGCAACCGCGCTAAAGCGAACCGAACCGTGCCGTACCGAGCAGAGTAGTTCTTCGCAGTGGAAAAGCGAAGCGAGCCGAACCATTCCGCGCCGAGTCGAACCGTACCGAGCCGAACCTGCAGTGGAAAAGCGCCATATATCTGTAGAGTGGTATAGGGATACAGGTGGAGCTGGGGAAGGTGGAGGGTTTCTAAAAGCGCCATGCAACTGCTACAGCAAATGCTGACCGGGATTTGAAGGTTTAGCAGCGAGCTCATTGGCCACTGATACAGCAGGAACCAATCAGCTGTGCCCTATAGAGAATGATGTGATTACAAGCAGATTGAGTTAAGGACCTATGAGCCTGCGTCGTCTAGAGTTACATGACAGAGCATTTCATGATGTTTAATTTCACATATTACATAAAAAACAAACACTCTTGATAGCTCTGAGTTAAAGATTCCCCTGAGCCCTTAGGATATTGCCCGGCTCTGTTGCATCACTGCAGTGATTCATGAACTAACATTGCACTTAATTAAGAAGCCCATAATCCACAGCGTCTAAAGCTCTTCCATGTTAAACACAACTCCACCCTGGAGGGGAACAAGGTGTTGTGAGCTTAGACGGAGTGTAATCCCAGAGATGGAGGGAATGATGGATCGCAGGATCTCCGGGAGTAATTATCCCAGGCCTCTTGGCTCAACCCTCCACCAAACCCCCTCTCCAATCTCACAGCGTCCAGCGTGTCTCAATCACTCCTCCTCCTCCTCCAAACCTAAAACTAGCCTTTAATTGTAACGTGAGATTTATTAGAGATGTTTTCTAAGTCAAGCATCACTAATTTAATATGACTGCAACTGCATAGCATCATGAATAAAAACACATTTAAAAGCAAAGCAAGGTCCTCGCAACCTGTCAATGCCTAGAAACCACCAAGAACACATTGAAAACTCAACTCTTTTTCATCAGGAAATGTCCAGATCCAGTTGGTATTCAGTTCCCTGCCCTTTTTTTTCTTTTGTGGTTTTTGAAGGGCTAGTCGTTTTTGAGCAAAAATGTCACATCTTTGGTATTGAATGTGAATACATTGGATCATGGTGTTTAATTTATGGCTCATTACGGCAGCACCACCTGTCAATTAATTCAGCTCCAATTGCCCTTCGCGTAATGAGGAGGGTTTGATTCTTATGTGAGAGCGTCTGTCGTCAGGAGGGGTTATTGGCACCCGCGCATTAGACATATTTCATTCCACGAGTCTGCCTTTAAGCAATTAACTGGGTTGGAGGATAACTAAACCGTGACATTCTTGCGATGTGGGTTTTCTGAGCAGAATTTTGATGACGCGGCCCAGATGTACGTCGTCCGGAGTCTGGAGTTCGAGCAACAGTGTGTAACACAGATGGCCTGTAGACCAGAGCTTCTGTGACCAGTGTTTGTGCTTATGATCTTACACTGGACATCTAGTCACGGCCAACACCAAGAACTCAAATAGTTTGATGTGCAAATGTAAAGAAAAATTATCTTTAAAAAATATTATGAAAAAAATATGAAATGTATGAATTTTTAATATAATTATATTACAATATAAACATTACAATGTGGATAATATGGGAACACTTGCAGGTTTAAATGTCTTATTTGTTAACATTAGTTAATGTATTAACAAACATGAACTAATACTGAGCAATACATTTGTTACAGTGTTTATTAATATTTGTTAATGTTAGTTAATAAATCCATCTGTTCATTGTTTGTTCACAGTCAGTTACTGTAGTAAACGTTGACATTAACATTAACTAAGATTAATAAATGCTGTAGAAGTAGGCCTATTGTTCATTCTTAGTTCATGATAAACCTTAACGTGTTGTTACCGATAATATATTTTAATATTTTGTTATTATTTTTTTCAAATGTACACATTTTCCACAAACTGTGTTTACTATTGCATATTAACCCATATTTAATGCCATAACTTATTCTAAATGATAATATTTTGGTTTAATGTACAAAGTAAACAAAAGCATCCTTAAAACAAACATGATGAAAATGCATTTTTAATATAATTATAATATGAATAATACAATATAGCATATCATGTTATTAACGTTACATTATATGGATCATATATTTTAATACACATTTTTATTATAAAAGTATTGAGCATTTTTAAATGCATCTTGAATTTTGATGGCTTCATACATTTTGGCACATGTTTATTATTACAGTTGAACCCATAATTTTCTTTTGGCTTCATGTTCAAAAGTAATATTACTTCAAAATAAAAAATGGAAAATTACGAATATTTGAAAACTATGAATACTTATTTTTAATATCATAATGAATAATATATATTTTTGATATAATATATAGATATATCAATAATATATCATGATATAATATACAATATCAATTATGTATTTTAATATAAAATAATTGAGAATTTTTAAATGAACCTTAAATTTCAATGCTTTCATACATTAAGTATCAAAATATATATTATGATATAATATAAAGATTATAAATGACTAATATATTTAAAAATGTTGAGTGTTTTAAATGGTTTCATGGGTTCAACACATAGTCATTGTGAATGAAACCATATTTAATGTTATATTTCTTTTATGAACATTTATAAAATATGTATTTTTTCCTATCCTATGCATGGTTATTTTCCACCCCGGTCCGTGACCCATCCGATCCATTTTTGGGTCGTGACCCGCCACTGCTGTAGACTATCGGCCGTCCTGCCTTCTCTACATACCACCTTCAGATAAGAAGAGAAATCTCCGAACGAGAGGAAGAAGAAAGGACAGAGCGCAGATGAGTTTAAACATAGCCACAGGAAATGTTGAGATAGGGGACAGACGAAAAAGAAATAGAAGAACAAAGGATAAGAGATGATGACAGTACAAAGGGTGACCGAGGAGAGAGAGAGAGAGATGATAAAATAAGACAAGGCAATTCCTTTTTTCTCATGTACCTTAGCAGCGTTGCAGAAGAGCAGTGTCTCTGAGAGTAATGTCCGTGTCTCCGCCTCCTTCTCTTTGCGGGTCAGGGTAAATATGTCCCCCGTCTCTGTGATGTATAGGGTTGTCTGTTGTGTGAGTGTAAGTCAGACAGCACTTTGCTGCTAACTCACTATTACTGCGGTCCCCCGACCCGAGTCCTGGCCCCTGACGGCCCTCGCTCTGTTTACCCTATATACCTCTGTTTACTGCCACAGACCAGAGACATTTGCCACTGTCACACAAGCTTTCCTCTGGGATGAGCCTGAGAAACAGCCCGGTGACAAGCACTATATCTCAGGATAACAAACACACAGTGAGGTCCAAAACTCTGAGACCCCTCTATATCTTGAGGCCAAACATTTTCAATGCAAATTATATTGTCAGCATCACAATTTAAGAGAAAGGTTTAACTGAAAAATGAACGTGCATGTGAGGTTGTCTCTGTGTGTCTAGTGCACTGGAGCGTGATCTGAGTGTTTAGGCCCTGTTTACTCCTGGTATCTGGATGCGTTTAAAGTCCATCGATCACAAGTAGACGAGGGAAACACATTTCCGTTTATATATTTAATCAGTTCACTTTCAAACACTTCTGTCCTGATTTCTTCGAGGGAAGGGTAAATGTATGGGCTTTTTCAGATCTTTCAATCTAATGGGCAAAATGAGCTCACGCAATTTACATATGAACACGCCTGGAGACGACAGAAAACATCAGCTTTAGTTTCTTGAGCCGCGAGATCACACCAAACGCTGTGAGTGTGTGTTAGAAATCAGGAATGATGAGAGAACATTGTGCTTGGTACATTTTTTCAACATCAAAAAAAAATTGGAACTTGAAACAAAATTGAAACGACCCAAAATTTTTTTTGCCCCAATGTGACCTATATCTGATCTTTTCATGACAGTCTGAACGACACAGATCCGATCTTTTCAAATGCGACCCAGGCCACTTGGGTATGTGGTCCAAATCCGATATGTATCCGATCTTTTGAAATGCGACTTCAATCTGAATGGCCAGGTCACATGTATCCGACCCGCACACCATTGATATGCGACAAACATCATAATTCTGCGTTGAAGTAGGCGGGAATGAGAAGATAAACAAGTTAGCTATACGATAGCACGCACCTGTAGCTAGCTAATACACTCCAACGCGTTGCACTGTTATGGTCCGCCGCAGACGTGTCTCTTCCCGTGACAGAGTTAATCGAAGGCGCTCAAACATAATCAAAGGTGGATCTGGTCATTCGGAAGTTACTGATGAATTCTGTATTAGTGAAGCCACTCACATCAGTATCTCACCAATCCTGGCTGCGACTCCGCACCCACCAAATAACTTTAATATTGCTAAACGAGCTCCACTGTTGACATTCATGTTTAGCTACTTCCGCAAAAACAATGACGTCGTTGACCGTTGAGTACTCTTCTGCGCATGCGGGTCACTTCTGGGTCATTTCACATTCACACAGGAGATCACAAAAGGTCGCATTTAATTGTAAATGTGAACGCCTTGCAAAAAAATCGAATTTTTAAAAAAAAAATCGGATTTGAGCATTAAGCCCCTGCAGTGTGAACGCAGCCTATAGATAGATCTAAAACTTCATTTGAACATTTTCACAATCCCAAAACATTGTTTAAGTTCAGGTTTAATGAAATGAAATGAATAAATAATCCTATTTTTTTATGTGGTTCCAGTGCATCATTTGCATGATTATGATTATAATATACCAACAACTTTTTAGAGCCACAAACTGTAGTGATGAATTTGCACAATTTAATAATCACACCTGAAAAAGAATTTATGTCTTGCTATGCAAATTTGTAAAAGCCTATTGAAGATTAAAGTCATTATTCCTGGAGTTAAAGATCAGCAGGATCAGAAATGACTCGCTGAGCTGGTTTAGCACTGACATTCCCTTTAGTCCTGCTGTTCTCAATATAGACTCCAATAAAAAGTCAAAATTACACCAAAACGCATTCACCTGAAGAAATATAGTTTTGACAAACCTGTTTAAAAGATGCACATGAGATGATGCCTCCAGTGGTGTATACATGTTAAGATCATATACTGAGATCTATAGTACAGTTATTCAGAGATGAACAGCTCAGAATTAGTTATGTTTCATTTACCAACTTCCAAACTTTCTTTTTTCTCAAGCAGAAATAGTCAGAAAGTCTTTGCCCTCCATTTAACCTCATGGCTGTCTTAGAGAAAGAATGAAGATAAACAGAGAAACATCTTGATTCTCATCATCACCTTATAGATAGAAAATAACTTTTTTTCATTATTTTGAGAGATTTGTGTTCGTCTCGTGAGCTTTTCCTTGAGCTGTAAGCTTTAACTAAGTTTAATTCTAAGTCCAATAAACTTCTGTCAAATACTTTCAGTGGGAGATCGAGCAAACCTTAGGGCTACATGAAATTGGAAAAGTAAAAAGATTTTGATTGGTGCATACTTGCAAGTTTGGTTTTTCATATGAAACGTTACGCAGTCAAATATGCGGGTTCGGTGCCATGCATTAATAATGCCATCTTTTTATCAATAGTATATGACTCCCGGCCTGGATTGAGCTGAGCCATGCATATCTAAGACAATGAACCTATATGAGCATTAAAGTTGAATCAAACACTTTGAAAAGAAAAAAGAACACCTGCCGAGAGAGGAAGAGGGTGTTTTGAAGTGCCTGGGCTTCCTATATCTCATCAAATGGATAAAAGCTCTGAAAAGATGAAGATAAACTCTCTTGCAGGAACTGGATTGAAACCAACCCTTGCTTTTTTCCCATAAGTGATGCAATCACTTGAAAGTTTACCTGCAAATGCTACAAAAGCATCCCCCATTCATCCAACCAACAATCCCAGACAGATTTCCTGCATGTAATCCCAAACATCCAGGCTTTTCATCGAGGAGATTCCTGTGGAGCCCCTTCAGCCCAATTAAACCCACATGCCAGGCCTCCATCCCAGGAGCTGAGCAGCTTGTGCATATGAAACGCTATCGTCCGAACAATCGCATCTGAACCAGCGGGACGTTAGAGGAAGGGAAGACTAGTCTCCCAGCAGGACACAGGTTTGTTATAGTCCAGAGTGAGTTTCTCTGAGGAGTCACTTTCTAAACGCTCCCATTAATCCCCTTTCCGGAGTGTCTGAATGTCATGACTCTGGAAAATGTGGGACTTCCTGAAGCTCAAAGAATTGAAACACGGTAAAAAAAAAAAAAAAAGCCTCTCTATGTGCCGAGCTTTGTCACTACTGGATTAATCTCTGGAGGTTAGAAGATAGAGAAGCTTATTTTAAGGGGATCAATGAAACTTAAAGAATGTCTAATGCCACTTTAGAGTTTGAGGCCTTGAGCGCCTGAACAGCAGAACCCTGAGAATCAGTGAGAATCGCAAGAACGTTGAGGAAAAACCCAAGGGGTTTGTGACAGTGGCACAAGTTGAGAAAAATTTAACTTATCTGAAAAATACTATTGACCAATGAGAAACACAGACCACACAACCAAAAGAAAAAATAAGAAGTCACATTATTTTTAGTGACAACATTTTGGTTGCATTTTTCTCATCAATAGGGATTATATTATACTTGATATATATTGATATATATATATAAATATATACACATATACTAGGCTACCGTTTGGTTTAAGATATGTACGATTTTTTTTGTTGAAAGAAATTGATGAATAAAAGTATTAAGAACTCTTTAAATTTATCAAAAGTGAGTAAATACATTATAATGTTACGAAAAATTTCTATTTCAAATAAAAGCTGTTGATAAATTCTTCTGAACTTTATATCCATCAAAGAATCCTCACAAAAGATTATCACATTTCCACAAAAATATGAATCAGCACAACTTTTTTTAACTGTGATAATAATCAGAAATGTTTATTGAGCAGTAAATCAATAATATTATAGTGATTTCTGAAGGATCATGTGACACTGAATACTGGAGTAATGATGCTGAAAATTCAGCTTTGATCACAGGAATACATTTTATTATAAAATATATTATAATAGAAAATAGTCATTTAAATTATATTTTTTCTCAAAATTACCGTTTTTACTGTATTTTTATCAAATAAATGCAGCTTTGATGAGCATAAGAGACTTCTTTTAAAAACATTTAAACAAATCTACAGTACTTAAAATATAATATATAATTCTATATATAGCAGTATATATTGTATTGCCTTTCATTTTTGCTTTTGTAAATAAGAATTAAAAAAATATTGAATTTCAATAATGAGACTCACCACTGGGAATATTGAACATAATCGCAGAACATAATTTGTGACTTTCTCCTTACACAAAAATGAATGTCAAAATGAGTTTGCCTGAAGTAAACTTTCTAATCCTTAATCCTGAATAGCTGGCTGGGCCATATCCTGGTCATTTATCACATAATACATCCCTATAAGCATCTCTTTGACTAACTACTGAACTCATGCGAGGCCTTTTGCATGTAAGAGTACATTCTTCATGCAGAATGAGGCCGTTATCACGCTTGACAATGGAGAAGATGCAGGGCTTAGGATGGTCTCCTTAACCCCACCCGGCTATTAATACCAAAGAGATTCAAGCATTGTAGTGTAAAACAGGCCAGAGTCTCTGTTTATTCAGCCCAACAGGAAGAGCAGGAAGAGACACACACACACACACACACTGATTCTCTACATTTAGCTACAAGAATGGAGGCAATTGTGGTCTTTAAAAAAAATGTACTAGAAGTTGAAAAATGAGCTTGGATAAATATTACCAGAATAGGGAAAAAAACATTACAATGACCCTTTATTTTCTTCCCCAAAAAAGTTGACACTTTATAGAACATTTTTGCTTCTGAAAGTCACGGTTATTTATAGCCTCAGTTTGTTGGGATCCAATCTAATTTTCAGCGTCCATGATAAATTGCTTAATTGAAGTCAGTAAACAGTCAGCCATCTCAGTTATTGATGCAAGTTTTAATTGGATGAGACAAATTCATTCGCTCAATCATACAGAGTGTTACAGTGCATCACCGGCCAACTCAAGAAGGTCAAGATAGTCATTCCAGCCACTGAGATTGATTGGCCGGACGGACGACTTGTTTATATAAGATAAGAGAAAATAGCCGAAAGGTCAACAATCACAGGCTATCTGAGCATTATCTGACTCTCTCTCTCCAATGACAAGCACAGCAAACGAAAGTTGAGCACGAGACCGTTTGAGAAGCGAGAACTTGACTTTAAATCAAGAACTGCGGCTCATTGTTGAGATGACATGTATATTCTAAAAGGAAAACACGGGTGTATTTGCAGATACTGATTATAAAAAGCTTTACTTTCAGCCAGTGCACTCTCTGGTATAATAAATTCATACTGAGACATAGAAAAAGACAGAATCCATTTGGTTTGGCTGCGCACTGACACAAACACAATATATTTTCTATATAAATCCTATATACACATGTTCCTTCACTAAACAGTTGCTTTTAACACAGCTAGTTACACTTCCACTGGAAGCAAAATGCATTTCAGTGCCGACAATAAATGCTGCCCAGAAAGCAAACTTAAAACAAACGTCTTTTTGTTTGTAGTCCGTCTCTGCTGTGTTATTTTTCAATGGCATGTACAAAACCCAGTTAAGGAATCTAATTTACAGTAGAAAGGGTAAAATAAAGGCAACAAACATGATGATTAAAGATGACGACGTTCTGAGCGCCCTTGAACGGTACCACCGAACTTCCTGAGAGTCGTCTGAAACATAATAAAAAAAACAAATGTACATGAAATGACATACAGGAATGTTATTTGAAGAAACAGCCACTCAAAGAAGAAACAGACGGCCTGAATAATCATTTGCTGTCCGTTTGAATCAAGCGCTAGTCAGTGATTCACAGCCCTATTAGCGAATCGTTGGAGGTGAGAACTTCTGTCGTGCTCTATTGTTGCTTATCTCTAACTAAATTACTTACAGCAACCTGAAGGACATTAAAGAGATAGTTCATCCAAAAATCTGCATTTATTCACCCTCATGTTGTTCCAAACCTGTATGAGTTTCTTTATTCTGTTCAACACTAAAGAAGATATTTTGAAGAATGTTGGTTGACTAACATTCTTTAAAATATCTTCTTTTGTGTTGAACAGAATAATGATACTCATACAGGCTTGGAACAAATTAATAGGGAATTAAATAATGTCAGAATTTTTATTTTTGGGTGAACTTTCCCTTTAAGTGTGTGTCTGGCCGTACTGTAATATAACGAAACTCACAGCCTTCACAACAAACACGCTATATCTATAAACTCACCACAGTCTTTGCTGAAAACATGCGGGAAGCAGTGCAAAACTCCATATCCACATCTGCAGTATGAACATCCTTTCTGAACCCATTCTCCATGTGGAATAACACCACAATCGCTGTGAAAGTAAAAACACACACATTTAAAAACCCTGTGTGACTGACCACAACAGTGCCGTCCAGCTCAATCTCCACGTTACCTGAGGCGTTCGTCGTATTCGCAGCTCCGACCGGTGAAGTACTTCGGACAGGCGCAGAAGCTTCCCAAAATGCACGTCCCACCATTCTTGCAGCAGGTCCGACTTTGTTTAGCAACTGAGATGAGAAACAGCAAAATGAAGATATTCAATACGAGGAAGCAAACGCTAAACAGCAGCCCCTAAAATGTACGACGAGTAATCTAAACAGCTGCTCCCAACATCTGTTTCCCAACACAACATCCAGACACTGTGCAGGCCGTTACGCTTGACAACACTGGAATTCCCATTAATAAAGGAAAATCCACTCAACTCCAGCTTAAATGCTCAAAACACACAGTTTTCTACTTCAGGCACATCGTTTACTCTGGTTCATGTTTGTAAGTGTTGTTTACAATGGTGTGCAATTAAAGTCAAGTAGTTTCCTTTGTCCATGTATTAAATAAAAAAAACTGACGTAGAAACAGTTTTCACACTTAGGAATTGCTAGTAAACAGCTGTTCACAAACCACAGCAAGGAAACAGCCAGCATCACATTAAATTAACCGAAGTAGAAAACTGAAAATAGTATTTCTGTAAATTAAACTCCAATTATCTTTATTTATAACTTCTTGTGTCCAAGCACGTGACTCTACTGTACTTTCCAAATTTTACATTTATTCAGCAAGGATGTGTTGGATTGATAGATTTTATATTGTTTATAAGATTTATATTGTTAGAAAAGATATTTATTTTGAATAAATGCTGTTTTTTTTAACTTTTTATTAAATCAATGAATCTTGAAAAAAATATCAAAGGTTCCCCAAAAGCTCAACGGTTTCCAACATTGATAATAATCAGCATATTAGAATGACTTCTCAAGGATCATGTGACACTAAAGACTGGAGTAATGATGCTGAAAATTCAGTTTTGATCATAAAAATAAATTATAGTTTAACAGAATAGAAATGCCATTATTAAAATAGTAATAATATTTCACAATATTACAGTTTTTTTCTGTATTATTGATCAATGAAATACAGCCTTGATGATCATAAGTGACTTCTTTCAAAAAGCAATGTAGGCTAATGTAAATAGTAATGTTTCCAAACTTTTTCTGACCCGGTGACTTTCTAACTATATAATATACATTTTTACACACATCATGAATAGCCTAGACGACACATATATATCAACCACATCTATTTGTTTATCAATTCATGCATGCTTTATGGTTATGATAAGCTCACCTCCAGTCAGTCCTATGAACGGTAGCGCGGCCTCTGCGTTGCGGTGTTGACGCTGCGGCGTTTGCGTGTTCATTTCATTGAACTTATTCAAGAATTCCGCTTGTTGCTTTGGCTTTCCAGAAACTCCAGCTTTCCCACATTCTGAGCCCTCACAACCTGAGAGAAAACGCGTTGTCCATGTTAGAAAGAAGCTATGAAACAACCGGACATACGGAATTAAACATCCAGCGTTAAATATTCAACTTTTACCTGCTTCAGTACAAACCGCCTGACACACCACCACTGCAGACAGCAAGAACCTGTAGAGGAGAAGAGCAAACGTGTGAGGCCTGAGGAGAAAGAAGACAAACAAAATAATTATGAATCATTTTCTCACCTGAACAGTTGATTCGTCATTCCGCTCGCTGGCAAACTGCAAAACATCCCGGGCGCGCGTGTGTGATGTGACTGGTCTGCTCAACACTGATGCTCTGCAACACCATCAAAACATCCGCAGTGTCACCATCACAAACACTAAATAACCAGACCACCCTCTATCTGTCCCTGTCCGGGGTCTTTAGTGCTTCAGACTCCCTCATGACGCGCCATTAACACCTGTAAACCCCTCCCATAGTCATACATGAGATCGCGCGCACACCCACAAATGCAAACGAGCCTCCATTCACATTCGTTCCGTCAGTCAAACCGGTTTGAAATAAATCGATTCTCTACAGTATCACAGAGAAGCGATTAGAGGCTATCAGAGCGCTTTGATGCTCTATAATTGGGGATTTTAAAAAAGTTTACCAAGGATCTTGTTTGTTAAGGCGAGACACTACAGGCAAAATTGTTTTTTCATGCATCTGTAAAAAAAAGAAGTGTTTTTTCGGATTAGTGGAAAGAAAACATCAAAAATACACTTTTAAGTGGATCTTTTAGAGCACTTTATTGCTCATATATTTAAAGGGATAGTTCAGAATGAAAAATGTTGTCATAATCCTCTAGTTATTCCAAATCTGTATGAGTTTCTTTCTTCTGCTGAACACAAAAGAAGATATTTTTATTTTTGGGTGAACTATCTCTTTAAAGGCTGTTTTCTCAAAAGAGTTTTTCTCCTGCAGTCAGAAATCTTTATTTCAGCAGCACATACACTGAACTTTACCTTTTTAGCCCATGCATTCTATCTTCTGAAGGTTTTTATTGAGGGGTTGTTTATATATAATTTGCCTGATTTTATACAACATTTTATTCCTACATTTTTTTTCTGGCTGGTGACAATATTTTCTGATTTATGGAGTGATAAAAATGTCCAAGATCCCCTATTTAAAAGCCTTTGACTCTAATATGTTTTTAAAAAACAATGAAACAAGAATTTTGAACCTGGCTTTAAAAATGTTTCAGATTTTTGTTCTAGAAATGTATGCAAATTAGTGCATATTTAACTAGATAATGCCAATTTAAACTTCTTGTTTGCATATTAAAACATAACGTTTCAGAAAACAAACCTAGCCTATACCAAAAAAAGTTTGCAGTTCTTAATGTAATCAATCAACTGGGGAAGTATGGTGGTATCTATTCATTTTTTATAGGCTTACCCTATAATATTCTGGCTGGGTGTGGTGTGTGTGTGTGTGTGTGTGTGTGTGTGTGTGTGTGGTGTGTGTGTGTGTGTGTGTGTGTGTGTGTGTGTGTGTGTGTGGGAGGGAGGGGGGTGCTCGACATGGGTTCTCAAGCCCCCGCCTTTTTTCAAAATTAATCAAAAGTGCATTCTCAAACAAATATCAATGATAATATTGTGGTCAATAAAACAAAATGCATTTGATTATAATTAACATGATAATGTGTACAAAACTAAAGTAGCCTAAATTCACGTTTATTTGTAAGTTTAAATTAAGATTAAATTAAAAATCATCATATCATATATTTTAAGAAAATGACTGACCCCAAACTTTTGAACGGTAGTGTATGGGACAAAATATTTATATTTTAAGATGCTGTTCTTTTTTTTAAACTAAGAATCCTGAAAAAAGTATCAAAGGTTATAATTTATAAGTATATCATAATAGAAAACAATTATTTCAAATTGTAGTAATATTTAACAATATTACTGTTTTTTCTACATTTTAGATTAAAGGGGGGGGGGTGAAATGCTGTTTCATGGATAGTGAGTTTTTTACACTGTTAAAGAGTTGGATTACCATGGTAAACATGGACAAAGTTTAAAAAATGAAGTTGTAAGTTTGATGGAGTATTTCTGTTCCAAAAATACTCCTTCCGGTTTGTCACAAGTTTCGGAAAGTTTTTTTCGAATACTGTAACTACATGACGTCAGAGTGGGCGGTGGGTCTTAAGGCACTTCTCCGGAAGTCGCGCGCATCTGTAGCCTAGAGCGCGAGCGTCCATCAGAGCGCTGTGCTCTGCTGCGCTGCAATCAAAAAAAATGGCACCAAAAAGTGTGTTTCACTACGGGGTTTATACGGGAGTGTGTTTTATTACGCAAGGTCTCTCTCTCTCTGCCGTTCGCGCGCCCTACGTGGTTTGAACATAGGTTTTGAAGCACAGTCTCTGCGTCCCAATGTGCATACTATCCATCCTAACGGACTTTGGACTTGAGCTCATCCGCGGACTTGGACGGGCGACGGACTCTTTTGGACACTTGGAGGAACGGCAACGGACTTTGGACTTGAGCTTGGACTTGAGCTGCCTCGGGCCCTGGGTACTCGGTACCCTTTATCCCCCCGGTACCACGCCCCTGCATGGCATCCTTTAGCGTCAATATGAGACGCAGAACCCAAGGCGTCATTCAGGTGACGCTCGTCTAAATCCGACGCACATGGCATCCTTTAGCGTATGAGAAGCAGATCCCAAGGCGTCATAACTGTAACCCTGCTCCAGACCTAAACCTGTGTTATATTGACGCTAAAGGATGCCATGTGCGTAAGATTTCGACGAAATGTCATATGGCGTCACCTATATGACGCTAAAGGATGAGAATGCGTTGGATAAACTCATCTTTCAGGCATTTGACCGACCGGTTTGACTCTTCAGCGTGAGAAATCGGGGGTGTGGCGTGTGCGCGTGTGAAACCATTCAAATGCGGGTGTCTCACGGCCAATGCGTGAGAGTTGGCAGCTATGTTTATTGTAAAACTAAATCATGTCCTCATAAACCACGAGTCTGTCTGTTTACAACTCACGCAAAAGCTTCGAGCGCTCCCGCCCACACGGCACGCCTCCACCCGCTCGGGTTTTTCCGGAAAGACTCGGTACAGCCTATTTTTCTTTTATAAATATAATAAAACTAAAGACTTTTGGAGATATGAAGGATGCAATACTACTCTATAGGTACTCAAGATTAACATGAGATTGAGTGAAACTGAGTATTTCACCCCCCTTTAAATAAATGCAGGCTTGATGAGCGCAAAATTGTTCTTTTAAAAACATTAAAAACAGTAATGTCCAAACTTTTGGCCGATAGGCTACTTATATACTTATAATACTATATATATATGCCCCTTTTTTGCATTTGAGCCCCTGCACCTGAGGAACTCTATGCACATCCCTGCCCAATATTCACCTGTGGTGTTTTGCTTTATAAGTTAAAAAAAAAAAAACGCTTACATTTATTCTTACATCATTGCTTAGTGCATGTACACATTATTTATTCTGACTATTTTCCACATGTTTGAATAATAATAAAGTTCAGCTCGGTTCACTCTGGACTCTCAAACTATTTTTAAAATCAGTGAAACATAAATTAAGCCAAACTTTTGTTATATTGCATATATTTTCCCCTTCACAGTTTTATATTTGCAGTTTAATTCACCTGCAAAATCCAGTGCACACCTGCTTTTGCACAAAACATATTTTTCTATATATTTAAATTGCATTTATCTTATATCTTAATAAAAAAAAGATATAAACATCAAATTATATTTGTTTGGAAGTAGTTTGATATTTGTTGTTGTTGTTGATGCACAATGGTGATTTCTCATTTGTTTATAACATTTATGCATGAAAATCAAATGAATTCTCTGGTGATTTTGTTCCCAAAGGCTGACATTTTCAAAGTAACATCCGTAGGTATATATATATATATAACCTCTGAGAGCCTAAAGTAATTAGAGTAAGTTTCCTTTGAGGAATTTCTTGAGTTTGATGCAGTTCTCTTCTTTAAAGAGGCACATAAAGCACAAGCAGACGCTCCGTCTCTATTTCTGTCCTTATTCTGGTTATTTGTTTCTAATTAGCTGATTTCTCTGAGCCTGTGAGGGGAAGAACTTTCAAACATTTTAGTTTGCCATTCAGTCTTTTCAACTACCAGAAAGGTACCAACTAATGTATGTACTGTATGTACTGTATGCCCTGGTTTGTCTTTTCACAAACTCTCTCTTTCTAAACTTCAACTTCATTTTAAAGTCAAAATTATTATCTTTAAACAGAACAAGTATAATATTATCCAAATGCAAGCTTTAGTGATAGACTTGTCCTATTTTACATTTCACATTTAATGTATGTCTGTCTTCTGCATAATAAAAAAAAAAGTTAATTTTGTCCGTTGGAAAAAAGAAAAAAAATCCTTTTGAAAAATAAATTACATGCAAATGACATGGCTCAGGTTGATGGATTTTTCATTTTAAAGCAGAATGCATCACCGCTGGGAGAGCTTTCCTCTTAGTGCCATTAACGGTTTTATTTTTACATTCATTCCAACATTTCCACTAATTGTTGCAGGGATTTGTTTCACAGCAGAACACCGCTCTGTCCATCTAGAGGAAAGATCTTCAGCACAGACGTCGACCGCGTGAACAAGACCAGTTGCTAAATAAAGTTGCTGGACCATGTGACACAGGCCAACCCTGAAAGGCTAAAGGTCAGACTGAAAGCTGCTGGTATATTACATGACAGGCACCTTTGACCCATGAGCATGACCTAATGACCTTTTGGCATTGTGTTTAATAATAATATTTTAATGATTAAATCATCATTCATGTGTATAGAATAAATTCTTTAAAATAAGGGTTGCAAAAAGCGGGTTTTCGCAGCAATGCCATAGAAGAAGATTTTTTGGTCCCCCAAAGAACCTTTCAGTGAACAACCGTTTTCACAAATTTGCATTTTTGTAGTTGTAACATTCTCAAAAACGTACACTTTGAATCCCCTTTTACAAAAGTTTGCATTTTCAGGCCCCCAAAACGCTGTTGTCGTTTAAATGAACGGCTAAAACGCATAAAAAGTTAGCGTCAACTTTTTAGTTGAAAACGGTGTTGTGTAAACGGCCCCTTAAACTATTTTCAATTTTTAAAAATAGTTTTTGGTAATTAAAATAAATACTGAATGTATAGCAATGTCCTGGCAACCACCGCACTCTAGCATCATAGCAGCAAGTTTTAATCAAGAAACCACCAGAAAATAGAGTTTATTTATGCAATTTAATTTGGACTTCAGTTATTAAATAATTTGACCAAAGCAGAGTTCATAAATACATGCATTTTGTTTTTGCTAATGGGCTACTGAGGTTTAATTAGATAATTCACTCACATAAAGGAGGATTAAACCATGTCCGCTAATGAGCAACAAGTGAGCCGCCAAGGTCACGGATCTTCACGCTGCTCCGCTGTCTGCAGGTCGGATGCCCTTTTGTTATAGACACAGAACGAGTCAAAAGGTGATTTATTCTCTGCTCACAGGTGCATTTCTGTCTCTTACGGCTGACAGCCTGTCATGTTGCTGCCAGAGGAATATGAGAGGTAATTAGAGTAGCAGAGGTGGACAGCCAAACGCAGATTTCAGGGACAAATCCAGATTAAATGTGTGCTTGTATGATTCACATGATGTTGTTTTTTAAATTAGACTGTTACAGTACATTTTATGAAGAAATGTGCCTGTGCATAAGATGTGCTTCTGTGGGATTTTTTTTTTATTGTACACTGTTAGAAAAAAAAGGTCAGATTGAGTCTATTGAACCCTAGCCTTCTTGACACTATTTTAAAGTATCATTTATGGCAAAACATTTTCTATATAAGGAGAAATTATGTTTGCATAATACTTTCATGTTTAACAGGTTATTTTTTTTTTTTAAAAAGGCACCTGAAATAATAAACTAAGTGTAAGTAGTGTTGTCAAAAATATTGATACATATTAATAGTGATATATCTGGAATGCTTCCGATACTCATTTTCTGCAGAATAGATACACGATACCAGGAGCGCTTTCTCTCATCTCTTTGACAGCGAATGACACACAAACACGCCTCTCCTCACTGAGTCACTCAATCACACTCACTCACTCACTATCACTCCACTCACACTCACTCACTCACTCACTCACTCACACTCACTCACTCACTCACACTTCACATCACTCACTCACCCTCACCTCACTCACTCACTCACTATCACTCACTCACTCACTCACTCACTCACTCACTCACTCACATCACTCACTCACATCACTTCACCATCACTCACTCACTCACACTCACATCACTCACACTCAAATCACTCACTCACCTATCACACTCACTCACTCACTCACTCACTCACTCACTCACTCACTCACTCACTCACTCACTACCTCACTCACTCACTCACTCACCACTCACTCACACACTCACACTCACTCACTCACTCACTCACACTCACTCACTCACTCACTCACTCACTCACTCACTCACCACTCCTCACTCACTCACTCACTCACCACTCACTCACTCACTCACTCACTCACTCACCACTCACCTCACTCACTCACTCACTCACACTCACTCACTCACTCACTCCCACTCACTCACTCACTCACTCATCACTCACTCACTCACCTCACTCACTCACCTCACTCACCATCACTCACTCACTCACTCACTCACTCACTCACTCACTCACATCACTCACTCACTCACTCACCATCATCACTCACTCACTCACTCACTCACTCACTCACTCACTCCTCTCACATCATCACTCACTCACTCACTCACTCACTCACTCACTCACTCACCTCACTCACTCATCACTCACTCACTCACTCACTCACTCACTCACTCACTCAATCACTCACTCACTCACTCACTACATCACACTCACTCACTCACTCCATCATCATCACTCACATCACTCACATCACTCACTCACTCATCACTCACTCACTCATCACTCACCTCACATCACTCACTCACTCACTCACCAACTCACTCACTCACTCACTCACTCATCACTCACTACTCACTCACTCACTCACTCACTACACTCACTCACTCACTCACCTCACTCACCCCTCACTCACTCACTCACTCACCCATCACTCACTCATCCTCACTCTCACTCATCACTCATCCATCACTCACTCACTCACTCACTCACTCACTCACTCATCACTCACTCACTCACTCACTCACTCACTCACTCACTCACTCACAGTCACTCAACTCACATCATCACTCACTCACTCACTCACACTCACTCACTCACTCACTCACTCACTCACTCCCTCACTCACTCACTCACTCACTCACAGTCACTCACTCACTCAGTCACTCTCTCACTCATCACTCACTCACTCACTCACTCTCCTCACTCACTCACTCACTCACACTCACTCACTCACTCACTCACTCACTCACTCACTCACTCACTCACTCACTCACTCACTCACTCACTCACTCACTCATTCATTCACTCACTCACTCACTCACTCACAGTCACTCACTCACTCACTCACTCACTCACTCACTCACAGTCACTCACTCACTCACTCACTCACTCACTCACACTCACTCACTCACTCACTCACAGTCACTCACTCACAGTCACTCACTCACTCACTCACTCACTCACTCACTCACTCACTCACAGTCACTCACTCATTCATACACTCACTCAATCACTCATTCATTCATTCACTCACTCACTCACTCACTCACTCACTCACTCACTCACTCACTCACTCACTCACTCACAGTCACTCACTCACAGTCACTCACTCATTCATCACTCACTCACTCACAGTCACTCACTCATTCACTCACTCACTCACTCACTCACTCACTCACTCACTCACTCACTCACTCACTAACGCAGTCACTCACTCACTCATACTCACTCAATCACTCATCACTCACTCACTCACTCACTCACTCACTCACTCACTCACTCACTCACTCACTCACTCACTCACTCACTCACTCACTCACTCACTTCTCACTCACTCACTCACTCACTACTCACTCACTCACTCATCACTCACTCACTCACTCACTCACTCACAGTCACTCACTCACTCACTCACTCACTCACTCACTCACATCACTCACTCACTCACTCACATCACTCACTCCTCACTCACTCACTCATCACACCCTCACTCACATCATTCACTCACTCACATCACTCACTCACTCACTCACTCACTCACTCACTCACTCACTCACTCACTCACTCACTCACATCACTCACTCACTCACTCACTCACTCACTCACTCACTCACTCACTCACTCACTCACTCACTCACTCACTCACTCACTCACTCACTCACTCACTCACTCATCACTCACTCACTCACTCACTCACTCACTCACTCACTCACTCACTCACTCACTCACTCACTCACTCACTCATTTGATTTGCCCCAGATGAATATTGTTGGTGTTACAGAGCTTGAATTTCAGCACAGGATTGCAAGTATTGTGCATAATTGTACTCATTCCCGCAGATATTGTGCTCACACTCAAAGTGCAGCACATAAAGCCGCCTCTCAGTGCTAAATTGAGTTGTTTTATTAGCTGATTTTTTATTCCAATCTTGGTGAGTACTCACGTAAACACAGTGAGTTATGTTTTAAGTGAACGTAAACAGTAGAGAAAGAAAGCCTGTGTAACAATATAATGGATCCGTGCATCAGGTCTTAAAGTGACAGCAGCCTAATATTCCTGCTGCCAAATTATGAGATAATAATAAAAATATCTATATGGCAGTTTCTCCCCATGGTTTCGATGTCAATGTGGCCAGTTAAATTGCTGAGTGGCAAGTAACTTTGGAAAACCACTAACCACAGTGGCTGGTAAACAAAAAAGTTAATGTCAAACCCTGCAAAGGATGATAACAACAACGATAACTATAACGATAAATATATAGTTCTAAAAATCATTCTAAATGTAAAAGAATGGCAGATTCCACACCACAACTATGACGATAACGGTACAGAGAAACAATATAGTTGGAATCGCTGGCAGAACGATTTTTTTCCAGCTGATGCACGATAAAAACCTTGACAGCCAATCAGAATCCATCCTGCTTTAAAGAGCTCAAGGGTTTAAAGCCGCAGATGAATTAACTTCAGTGTGCGCTTAGAATAAACAGAATGCATTGGTGTGGATGCTGTAGTTATCATTATAGTTATTGTTCCTGGTGTGAACGGGCCTTAAAAAAAGAAATTTTGCAAGACTAAAATTGTATTTTCTTGTAAAAAAAAACTCTTGTTCTACAAGCTTGTTTTATATACAATTTCAAAAAAATCACATTTTACAATGTATAAGCACACCTTGTCCTCAACAAGAAACCTGATTTGACCTTCATCCTCACTCAATTTTCCACCAGTGCAAAGTAAAGTAAAGGATTAAAGTTGTCTTCAAACATAAGCAACAGTGATCTCCAACCATGTCAAAAATAAGACCTTAAATATTCTACATGTCAAATTGATTAAATCTATGTAACTTCATCACTTTATCACATGGAGATTGGTATTTGATCCCCAGCCAAAACATGTCCTATAAAAGTGCAATCAGTGCAGCGTGTGAGAGAAACGAGACACCAGCGGTTTGATGATGCTGAGTGAAGCGCTGGGCTCTGACTCATGCGAGCCCCCTGCTGGCTCATCATTCATTTACATATCTTTGTGTTTCATTCCCATAATTAACAAGCCCACAGATAATGCCAGCGCAGGCCCATTACGTGTTCAGCGTGTTTACAGGGCTGTAATGACATCAACACAGGTAAGAAGTGCTGTTCATTTTTACTTGACTTGGGTTTATTCATTTTCCAAATATACCAGTACATTTGCTCAATAGTAGTTCCTAAATTGGAATAAACGTCCTGATCGTGCATTAAAAATGAAAACTGTCATTTCACAAAACACATTTTTTATTTTCGGGTGAACTCTCCCTTTAATGTACGACCAGGAATTTTATCCAGTTTCATTTATCTCCTAGTTGAGGTCATCCATTGATGAAATTGGAATAAACGTCCTGATGCAAAGTGCAAAAATGAAAACTGTCATGTTAACTGTTCCAAGCCCAAACGCTGCTATTTTGTTGTGAAAAACAAGAAAAGGAGATTAGCAATTGTCTCAATTTGGTACTTTTTCTCATAAAATAACAGAAGTCCACTTTCATTGTGTTTTATATTACTTTTATTGTTTTGCTGTGTTTTTTTTATCCTTCATAATGCTTGACAGACATGAACTGTCATAGGTCACTATATGAATTGTCACTGTATGCAAAAGAGTTGTCAAAAAATAACAGCATCCAGGTTTTGATTTACATGAATATTGGTTTAATTATTCCTTTAATCCTTTATATTTCAATTAGGATTCATTCGACAAGGCATTATTGATTGAATATGCATGTAATTCTTGGCTGTGACAGCGAGTGTAAGCTTCTAATGGGGAACATTTGACAGACCTGATTATTGTGATTTCTATTCTGAAAAGTGACATGGTAATGACAGCTGAATCATTATCAGCCATGCAAAGGTTGACGCTCTCTCTCCTAATGAGCTGTCTGCCTTCTGAATGGCACAGCACTGTTTCTTCACTCCGTTTGAAAGGTTACGATTCAGGATGTCAGCAACTTCTGTGAGAAACAAGGACAAATAAGGTGCAAAATCAAAAGTTCTCTTACGAGAGTATCTCTCGTACTGCGTAATATCTTACGCTATGGGGAAAACTCTTTTCCTCGAGATATTGAAGCCAAAAATTATCCTTAATTTTAAACATGCAAAACGCTTTGCAGCAGCAAGCAGACAAGGGCGAGACGGCTCGCGCGCCCATTGGCTGCCCTGCTGGAAAAGCTGCAGCCTATCGAGGTAAGGCACTGCGTGACGTAATGACGAATGGGAACGCTTCGCGCCCATTTCGTCATGTCCCGCCAGAAGAGGCGTGGTCTCGCCCTATAAATACCCCCTCGATAGCTGAATTTCCTCTGATTTTTCTACTCTTCACGCGAAGCTCACGCATCGCTGGATCCAGAGTGAGAAGCCGCGCCGTTGACCTGTAGCCTTATCAGCGGGACGTGCCATTCTGAAGTCGCTGGCCCAGCCGCCTTCAACCGCCGTACCTGCTGCGCTTTCCGGCGTACTATATCCTTTTACTCTGCTAAGTGTGTGTGTTTGCTTACGTGACGCAACACCTATTCTCTGTTCTAAAAGAGCTGCGTCTTTTTAAAGATGCCTTTCTGTGGCTCGTGCCGCTCCCAACTCAGTGATGAGGACCGTCACGTCATCTGTGTGTCCTGCCTGGGTCACGAGCACGCGGCTATCGCGCTCGCGGATGGTGGATGCCCGCACTGCGAACTTCTGCCCATGGTGACTCTGAGGACTCGCCTGGCGTCGTTCTCTGAGCCCGCGTCTCAGCCTTCTCTGCCGCGCCGCAAGAAGCGTCGCGCCCAGCGCGCTCCCGAGCCTTCTCCAGCCCGCCAAAGCTCGCCGGTTCGCCCGCCTGCTTCGCCGGCTTCACTTGAGTCGCTCCCGGACGGACAGCGCCCGCCGTCTGCCGTCGCTTCCGCTCCCGAGTTGGACGAACCCGCTGAGGTATGCTCTCTTGTGGCTTCTGATAGCGAGGATTGGGCGAGCTCTGTGGACCTCCCCCCCGCTGACATATCTAGCCAACCCTCTGGAAAGAGACCCGGCATTGAGGCTGAGCTGATGCGTCTGCTCACCCAGGCCGTGGAGTGCATCGGCCTCGAGTGGGAGGCGCCTGCTTTGCCGCCGCGCAACAGACTCGACGGGCGCTTTCTCAAGAAGGACGAAGCCCCGTCTAGGTCTAGGGCCGCCCCCTTCCTCCCTGAGCTCCACGACGAAGTCGCTAAGTCATGGACTGCCCCTTTCTCCGCCAGGATGCGCACTTCCACCTCTGCGGCTTTTTCCTCTGTCGTCGGCGCGGGAGATAAGGGATATCTCTCCATTCCTCCTGTGGAGGCGGCGGTCGCGTCGCATCTCTGCCCGCCCTCTGCGGGACGGCGCGTGCAGACGACGCTTCCCTCTAAAGCCTGCCGGGTGACGTCATCGCTGCACGGGCGTGCTTACACAGCCACTGGACAGGCGGTCTCAGCGCTGCATACTATGGCGATCTTGCAGATCTACCAGGCCGACCTTCTCCTTAAATTGGACGAGGAAGGGCCGGGCGCTGTCAGTGTGGCGGATTTACGAGGCGCTACGGACCTGGCTCTTCGCGCCGCTAAAGCCGCTGCTCAGGCCATGGGGCGGAATATGGCCTCTCTCGCCGTTGCTGAGAGACATCTGTGGTTGACGCTGTCTGAGATGACGGAAGCTGAGCGCTCTGTATTCCTCGACGCGCCCATTTCCCCTGCGGGCCTCTTCGGATCTGCCGTCAAAGATTTCGCGGACAGATACTCTGAGGTGCAGAAGACTTCGCAGGCCATGAAGCACTTCCTTCCGAAGCGCTCGAGCTCCGCTGCAGGTCGCTCTAAGCAGCCGTCTGCCCGCAGCTCGCAGCCTCGGCCGGCATCGCCCATAGCCGCCGCTTCACAGCGCCGCCAGTCCCGGGATCAGAGACCGCGCTCTCGCTCTGCTGGACGCCGCCCCGCTCAGCGCGGGCCCCGGCCTAAGATTGAGCTCAAGCCCGAGGCCTCGAAGCTTTCCTAGCCACTCTAGGGAAGCGACGGTGTTCGGATCCCGCTGCGGCCGGTTCCCCACCGAAACGATTCGCTCGTTCAGTTCCTTGCGATGTGACTGTGCCAGTGTATTTAGCAGTGAAGCAGCCGGTGTCTCAGCCCGCTTGCCTGCACACAAAAGCCGTTTTTATGGCTACCCAGATAAATCCAATAAAGAGTGTATTTTCTGGTATACCGGCCACGGCCGATGGTGTTATGAGTGTTGTAAGAATGCCCACGCCCCAGTGCCCATTCCCACACCCAGACACAGCCCGCCACGGTGCGAGGCTAGCACACATAAATCTGACTCAGGTCGATTGTGCACACAATGTAGTCAAAGCGCCCATACAATGCCCGCTCACGCTACATGCCGCGTGTCCCTTGGTTTCTGTAAAAACGAAACCAATACACGTTCTATCGGCTCCGACCGAAAGCGTGTACAATGCAGTAGATGTGCCCGTAAGTTTGCGCCCACATCCCCCCGCAAGCACGCCGAATCCCACGGGATTCGCCCCGCTCACTCTCGCTGTGCGTCCCGCCATAGAGAATTTGAGCGCGGCCAGGCTGCCCGCTGTGTTCAGCGCGCCCCCCGCCTCGAACGCCGTGAACACGGCGTTGTGTTCCCAGGGTACCGGGGCTCTCGAGCCGTTGCCTCGTCACGGCCAGAGCCCGGTCTGCATTCTACCTCTAGCTATTCACGCAGAAGCGTGGTCAAAGCTACCCGGGGTATCAGACTGGGTGCTGAACACTATAAAAAGAGGCTACTCGCTACAATTCGCACGACGTCCCCGCCGTTATACGGCGCGCGTCGAGACTACGGTGAGAAGCGATGTATCTCATCTACTTCGAGCCGAGATAGCGAAACTGCTGAGCAAGGGGGCCATAGAGCCCCTTTCTCAGGATCAGAGCGAAGGGGGCTTATACAGCAGATATTTTCTGGTACCGAAAAAAGATGGGGGCTTCAGGCCCATTCTAGATCTGAGACAGCTGAACAGAGCGCTTGTGAAACGCCAGTTCAGGATGCTTACGACCAGGGGAATCCTCGCGCAAGTGCGCCAAGGGGACTGGTTTATGTCAATAGATCTGAAAGACGCCTATTTCCAAATACAAATAGCGTCCCATCACAGGCGATTCTTGAGATTCGCGTTCGAGGGCCAGGCATATCAATACACGGTCCTGCCGTTCGGCCTGTCCTTGGCACCCCGTACATTTACGAAGTGCATGGACGCGGCTCTCGCACCCCTGAGGCTTCAGGGCATGCGAGTTATGAACTACTTGGACGATTGGCTGATTCTAGCTCGATCTCGGTCAGAGCTCATAGAACACAGGGCCACACTGCTCGAGCACCTCGAGAAGCTGGGCCTGACAGTCAACTGGGAAAAGAGCTCGCTGTGTCCCAGCCAGAGGATTTCTTTCCTGGGAACAGTGTTAGACTCGCTGTCCATGACGGCACGCCTGTCACCAGAGCGCGTACTAAGTATTCAGCGCGTCGCGGAATCCTTCCGCCACGGCTCTATAGTCCCGCTCAGACAGTTTCAAAAAATGCTGGGCCTGATGGCCGCAGCATCCTCTGTACTCCAGCTGGGCCTGCTTCGCATGCGCCCACTGCAGAGGTGGCTGAAACCACGGGTCCCGCCCCGGGCTTGGACCACGGGCCGGTGTTGCCTCAGGGTCGACCGATGGTGTGTTTCGGCCCTGGAACCCTGGAAAGTAACCAGCTGGTATCAGACTGGTGTGAGTCTGGGGACCGCCTCAAGGGTGAAAGTGGTGTCTACGGACGCCTCCACCACGGGGTGGGGAGCGCTGCTCGAGGGCAGACCGCTGGCTGGCCTATGGTCAGAGCGGGAGAAGCTCCTTCACATAAACTGCTTGGAAATGATAGCAGTCAACAAAGCGCTACGGCGTTTCCGTCCCCTGATAAAGGGCCACCACGTCTTAGTCCGGTCGGACAACACGTCAGTGGTGGCGTACATAAATCGCCAGGGCGGCGTCGGGTCCACACGCCTTTGCAGGCTGGCGGAACCCCTCTTGGTCTGGGCCCAGCGCAACCTCCTTTCTCTGAAAGCGGCGCATGTGCCTGGGCACCTGAATACGGGTCCAGACAGGCTGTCCAGAGACAACGTCCCAACAGGAGAATGGTCGCTGCATCCGCAGACGGTCCAGCTGCTGTGGGAGACGTTTGGCAGAGCGCAGGTGGACCTGTTCGCGTCCCGCGAGAACGCTCACTGCCCAGTATTCTTCTCAAAAAGCAGGGACGCGCTGGCCCATACTTGGCCCAGCGGTCCCCTGTATGCTTTTCCCCCCGTCTCGCTCCTGCCTCAGGTGCTGGAGCGGATCAGGGAAAATGGATGCCCAGTGCTGCTCGTAGCTCCGCTCTGGACGAACCAGGTTTGGTTTCCGGTCCTGATGCGGCTGGCCAGCACTGCCCCGTGGCCTATACCATTGAGGAGAGATCTCCTCTCTCAGGCAGAGGGCTCGATTTGGCATCCTCGCCCGGATCTGTGGTCCCTGCACGCATGGGCCATCAACGGGTACCCGCTAGCCTCCCGGAAGGAGTGCTAAACACGATCGCGCAGGCTAGAGCTCCGTCTACCAGACGGCTCTATGCCTCGAAATGGTCGGTGTTCTCTACTTGGTGTCGAGCCCGTGGCCTTGCACCTGTGGACTGCGGAGTTAAGGAAGTGCTTGCCTTCCTTCAGGAGCTGATGGATAAGGGTAGGACCCCATCCACGCTCAAAGTTTATGTGGCGGCCATAGCAACGTTTGCTAAACCGGTGTCTGGCCAGTCACTAGGGAAAAACGACTTGGTCGTGCGTTTCCTACGAGGAGCCCGGAGGTTAAACCCTCCCAGGCCCCCTTCAGTCCCGGCTTGGGACCTTTCCACGGTCTTGGAGGCCATGAAAGGCGCCCCGTTTGAGCCGATCCAGCTGTCGGACATGAAGCACCTGTCCCTTAAGACGGTGTTTCTGTTGGCTCTCGCTTCAGTGAAGCGTGTAGGGGACTTGCAGGCGCTTTCTGTAAGCGCGTCATGTCTGGAGTTTGGGCCTAACGACTCAAAGGTCGTACTCAAACCGAGGCACGGCTACGTGCCGAAATCCCTCAATACACCGTTTAGGGCCCAGGTAATTTCCCTGTCTGCCCTTCCGGTTCTCGATGAGGAGAGGGACGCGAGTCTCCTTTGCCCTGTCAGGGCGTTAAGGGCTTATGTGTCCCGCTCGGCCGGTTTCAGACAGACCGAGCAGCTTTTCGTGTTGTTTGGCGGCCGTTCTAAGGGACTTGCCGCTTCAAAACAGAGCCTATCCAGATGGATAGTGGATGCCATAGCGCTGGCTTACACTTCCAAGGGCCTGCAGTGCCCATTGGGTGTCAAGGCGCACTCCACAAGAGGCGTGGCCTCGTCGTGGGCATGGTATAGCGGGGTCTCCCTGCAAGATATCTGTACGGCTGCGGGCTGGGCCTCGCCGTCTACATTTATCAAGTACTATAACCTGGAGGTGCCCGCCTTACAAGCTAAGCTTCTGGCGGTCTGAACTTCGGGCTTATTGGCCGCCATGCGGCTTATGTGTACCCCTACGGGTCTGTACCCCTATGGGACTTTTATGAGGGAGTGATGCTTCTAGCCTCTCCTCCTCTACTCTGTGTGAGTTGTGGTGATTGTGCACTAGATGCGCCCCGGCCTTGGCCCCGGGACTCTGGTGTCGGATCCCTGTCCGCACGGCGTGTTGCATGGTGTTCCCCATAGCGTAAGATATTACGCAGTACGAGAGATACTCTCGTAAGAGAACGTACTCGGTTACTAACGTAACCTCGGTTCTCTCTAGAGAGGGAACGAGTACTGCGTATCTTGCCGTGCTTGGAATACGCTCTGGTTCGCTTCGGCGTTGAAAAATCAGAGGAAATTCAGCTATCGAGGGGGTATTTATAGGGCGAGACCACGCCTCTTCTGGCGGGACATGACGAAATGGGCGCGAAGCGTTCCCATTCGTCATTACGTCACGCAGTGCCTTACCTCGATAGGCTGCAGCTTTTCCAGCAGGGCAGCCAATGGGCGCGCGAGCCGTCTCGCCCTTGTCTGCTTGCTGCTGCAAAGCGTTTTGCATGTTTAAAATTAAGGATAATTTTTGGCTTCAATATCTCGAGGAAAAGAGTTTTCCCCATAGCGTAAGATATTACGCAGTACTCGTTCCCTCTCTAGAGAGAACCGAGGTTACGTTAGTAACCGAGTACGTTTTCATGCGAGCACTGAGACTGAAAGAGAAAAACAGCATTGGTGCAAAGTTGATAACAAGAGATATTGAATTGAAAAAGTTTTATTTGTCACGTACAAAAATGTATTACATTTTTTAACCCATTCCTTTCCACATAGTTTTTTAAAGTTCCTCTATTATGCTATTGTAAAGGTTCCTAATTTTCTTTTGGAGTCTCCTACAATAGGTTTACATGCAGCCAAGGGCAAAAAACACTTTAGTTTTCTCATATTATGCATTGTATATCACCTAATTTCTCAAAGAATCTGGAAACAATTAATTTAAAGGGGTCATATAATGCCATTTGTGTACAAGCTAATATGATTCTTTAGGGTCTAAATTAAAAGTTTGTAATATACTTTAATTAAAAATTCTCATTAGTATTGTAAGAAAACACTTATTTTACCTGGTCAAAAACAGCTCTGTTGTCAGCACGCCGTTTAAGTGTATGTGTCTTTAAATGATAATGAGCTTTGCTGACTCCGCCCCTCTGTTCTGTGCGTACACCGTTTGTAACACAATAACCAACGCGTTGTTCATTATAAACGTGGGGTTATGAATTATATTGAGAATGTAGTACATAGAAAACATGCCGTAATGTACCCTGAGTGTAAACATTAGCCGCATTCATCGTGAAGCTAGCGATTTGCAAAGATTAATCTAAATATTAATATAAAGGTTAATAAAACATTACACTCACTTCAGTTCTTCTGGAGGTGCAGGAACACGAATAGTTGGTATCGATTCCTTTTTTCAGGAGCAGCTTCTTAGCAAAAACAGCACCTCGTTTATAAAGCAGTCTGGTGTGTGAAATGATTCGCGCAAACATGAACGCATTGACGTTGATCGTGGGGAATATTCCCTTCGAAAACAAACTCAGCCACTGCGTCCTAGTGGTTCGGATTTAGGAACATTAAAATGACTGCTGTGTTCCTTATTACACCCAAGAACAGAACACCACTTCGCTTAGACTCCATTCTGCTCATCGACTGTGCTCCAGCGTACATTTCGGCACAACACCGGTCCGCGCGCGCATGATTGACAGCTCGCTCACGAGCGAGGGCGGGTCTGTGTTGAAACGCTGCTGTCAATCAACAATCGTGGGAGGGGCGTCCGACCGTGTGACGTCACACGGTCGAACGGCTCGATTTGAGGCAGGTTAAAGTAACACTAAGTAGTTTTTCAACCTTCATAATATATTTCCAAAAATAAGTTAAATGACACGTCTGCCATAGCCTGACGGGGTCTGTATCGCTTTTACTGGCACTATGTAACTTCGGGTTTCGGGTAGGAACCCGTGCACAAAAAGAACTACAAATTCGACTGCTTTACGTCAAGCGCTACAATAATCTTCATTTCTGATGTCGCAATACATCATCCTTTCATGAAATCATGTAACATACTCTGCCTTGTCTGTGGACGTCGTTCATTCTAAAGCCGGTGCTGGGTAAACAGCGAGCGTGCGTGCGACGGTAGGCTAGAATTATTTACGACAGCGGCAATGGACAATTTCATTTCCAACCAGTAGGGCGACCGAAGAGGAAAAGCTACTTGATGTTACTTTAAAACATATAAGGAGATTAAAACAAAATCACTGGATGGATTTTTATCATTAAATGATGGATACAGGCACTGTCAACACACATTTCAGTACAATCAACTTGTAAAAGTGCATGTACCCCTTTAAAGATTCAGTCTCTCTAAACCACTCCTTACTGAAAGCCTCTGCTCTGATTGGTCAGATGAGCCAGTCTGTCGTGATTGGTGCGTGTCGGAAACGAAACGCCTCTTTCTTACCTTAGTTTCAGCTCCGGAGGCTTCCTCAGTGCTTGAAACACAGCATCGGGAACAATGGTGTCTGTTTTCCCGTATCAATTCAAGCCTGAGTCCTCCTCCTTTTAAACTACTTGCAAAGTGGATTCGCCACGCAGAAAACAGCATCTTCTCAAACTAAACTCTTCCAGTCTCGGCTACAGCAGTGTTTGAAGGGAAAAGTAGACGTTTGCTGGCAGCCAATGAAGATCGCAGGCTGGCATTATGCAAATGTGTTACGAACCTACGTTTGTTCATGCAGGAAGTAAGACTGGAATTACTGACCACTCTTTTCAGCAGTTCAGAATTGATTCTTTCTTTTTAGGAGATAATAACTTTATTTGTCATGCAACTTTGATCTTTACAACTTTACCGACCTTTTACATTCACAAACATCTGTATTATTTTTTATCTGAGAATATTGCTGTGCTCATGCAATGTCAGAATTACTGTAATTATTAGTTTCTAATTTATAAAAAAAAGAGCATTGAGGATAAAAGAGCAAAATAATAATGGTGCAAACTTGATAACAAGAGATATTGAATTGAAATCAAAGTTTGTAAAATGTACAACAACAGCTCAATGAAATAACGAGTTATTTAAATATGTATATATATTTGATTATCTGCATGCTGTGTACGCAAGTGTCACCTTTAAATTAACGACTTTATGGCTCATGGTTATTTTTACTCGCTACTGTATGCCCAGTCATTTCCACATGCAGATTGCACATTCATAACATATTTCAACCTCGTAGCAAACATCATGTTCTAGTGGCTATATTGAGCACCGCCCTGAAACACTGTACTTGATCCTTCCATCCTAATTCAAACGAATAAAGTTACCTACTATTAATTAGTAACTGTGTCATGTACCCCCTAAATGCAGTCTATTAATTACCAGCTCCATCATTTTCATTCTGAAATCTGACATCTCCATCCCTCGACGTTAATCATTATCTAAAAGTGTGAGATCATCCTGGTAGCGACTCGTGTCACAGGTTGACAGGTGAATCTGGTCGAGTACAGTATGCCCTGAAATACAAAGAATATTTTTAAATGAATGCAGACAAGCATTTCTTTAACGATTTACAAAGCCACGTGGCAACCGTCCCGCAGGGTGTTATAAATAGCTGGGTCAAGAGCCCTGGTTACACGGGCCAGTTAAGTTACAGTTGACACTTAGCCTATATGAGCTGCTTCTGAAGGCAGATGCTCATTTAACAGAGAACAGTCAGACGGGTAAACATTTTATTTTTTATTTCATTATTGCAGAGAAATACTCTTTTATGTTGACAGGACCGCAGGATTGGATGCTGTGCACTTATGAAATTGCAATTAATATTGCTAGCAGTAAACACGATTATTGCTTTTAAATATAGCATGAAAGAACAATCCAGTTATGCTATTTCAGAATTAATCACGGAAGCAATTTCATGTGGTATTGTTTTTGCCTGATAAGTGATGATTCCCTGCTAAATGTATTCTATAAAATGTGCAAATGTTCCAAATAGCATTTTTTTGGTCTGCATTTGTTTTGTACTGCATTTATATTTAATTGCCTGCCCTGGTTAAATGAAATAGCTTAATCAAATGCATGCTATTAGATGATCTATATAGTAAACAAATGCACATTTTATGGTTAGTTTATGCAAGGGAAGATTGCAGTCTTGTAAAATCCAATTTCGTTCTTCCACTGACAGCTTCATCTCCGCTTACAGCAGGAGTCTCTACAATAATGGACAAAAACGCAGAGGTGTTAGTATGTGGCTCTTCAATTATGAAGGATGTCTGGGAAATCAGACTGAGGGAGAATCGACAGAAACGACAGCTGGAAGAGGAGAGGGTACGGAAGAGTGCTCTGGAAAGGTGAAGACCTGCACAATCTCTCATTTTACTGCATTTGTCAATCAGAAAAACTCTCCAAAATGACCAACTCAATATTTATAAAAACCACTTTGGGGCTCAAAAATGTTGATACATTTTGTTGATGAAAATATTGTTAACCCTTTGCATTCCATATTGTAATATTTATGATCATGTTATTGCTGTGCTCATGCCATGTCAAAAATACTGTAATTATCAGTTTCCAACTTATAAAAAAGAATATGGGGTTAGAATTGTTGCATTATTTCAAATAAATTGAGATTTACAAAATATAAAAATTCACAAAAAATAAAATGCAAAAAACTGATCTTGTGATAACAAGTTTTATCATGTGTTAAATCCATGAAATGTTCTCTTTAGAATGGAACAACCTGTCACACGTTTAAAAATAACCCACCTATATATTTTCTACAAACAAAATGAATCGTAATAGATGTATTTAATGTTTACAATACTATTTAAAATGCTCTACATCATTAGATCCTCGGAGCTGCCATTAAAACTGCTTGACTGAAGAAGTGTGAAATGCTGTTGTGTGACAGCAATTTCACCAATTACACAAACTCACGTGTTTATCACGAGGCTGAATGCTGTTTCTCTGGCATTTATAAAGGTTTATAAAATATAATACTGTGGCTTGGCTTAGATAGTGTAATGGTCTAAAGAAATCCAAATTTTATCTTTTACTGTACCAGTTTGATGGGCCTTTGCCCTTATACTTCCTATTCAGTGCAGATGAATAAAATCACAAATTGTGATTGGTTGGAGCAAGTGCGTGCTATGATTAGTCAGCGCAAATTGCTGTTATCTGATTGGCTTAAGTAGATGGTGGGTGGAGTCCAATCATTTGTGGATTTGTCTGCACTCTTGACACTACAAATGTTTCAAGTCCAAATGCGTGCAGAGATCTACAAATGCACAAGCGATTCACAAATGAATGCAAGGCAGAGTTGTGTTTGTACACATAAAACACAATTGTAAATATTTTTTCAATATGTAAATATTAAATATGTATTTTTAATTGCAAATCTCATTTTATTAGTTTTTGTTACATTTACTTGTGAATCTCAATCTATTTATTTGGAATAATGCAACAATTGTAACCCCATAAAAACACATCTTTCTTGAACTCGTAATTGCAAGTTGGAGAAATGCACAATGATGCATTTTGAGCGTTGATATAATAAAATAATAATTTCTGACAAAGACAAGAAAAGTTCAGAGAAGAATCTCTGAGTCATCTCATAATTACATAACTCTGGCATGAATGCAGCATTTGTATGTTTGATCCCAACTGCCTCTCTGCATATTTTGTTTGCAGATAATAAGGCCATTCTAAGGGACTAATAATGAGATTGTGGTCGCCTCAACTTAATTGTGTTAATATTCATTTTAATAACAACAGCTATCTTTAATTAATCTGTTAAAACAAAAGAAGCTATCTCAAACCACATTTCATAATTAATGAGAAATCATTTTAATTTGTTGCCCGTTCAAATTATAATTTTCATAGAATCAATCAAGATTGGCAGACGCGTATGTCCTCCATAAAAACCCCTAAAAGACTGGAGAGAAAAGCAAAGGTTCCTGAAGAATCGAATCTTGATGCACACAAGGCTAAAAAGACGCACCTGGGAAGGCCGCAAGGCTTCCAGAGCAGTCGGATTCAGAAGCAAGTGGACCTGACGAAAACAACAAAAGCCAACAAACTGGCCCTGTTACGTCACCTCAATGAAAGCTGCCCTGGATTGATGGTGTGGTCGAAGTCTTGGAAGTTCTCCAAGCCTTTGCCACAACCTGAAGAAAGTCCCTGTGCATTCGACTGGGGACAGTCGTGGAAGTTTCTCAATCTTCAGCCAAGCCCTGACGGCAAACCCTGGTTTGATCTTGGGTTTGACACCAACAACAATATGAGCTCCAACGACATGTTTCTGTGGGAGAAGCTCAGCAAAGCATTAGACTCCGAGCTCATTCAACAAGATCTGGCCAGTACAAAATGGGAGAAGTCTTGGATATTCACTCAGAAACGAAAAGAGTCTCATGAAGGCACTGATAAAAGTGATAGCAACACATTTTACAACATGTGGAGGGATCAGAATCAGGAAAGTGCATCAGACTGGCTCGAATCCTGGAAAACAATGAAGCCTGTGAAAGGAGATGATATCATGCCCGATTCAATTCAGCCCTCAACTAATGAGGAAACACAACCATGGGAAAATTCTTGGATGTACTTTAAGAAGCAGCTTCATATGAAGTCAAAAACAGGCAATAACCTAGGATGGAGTGAATCTTGGAGGGTTGCAAAAAACATATCACAACAGGAGACGAAATCAATCGAATCTCAAGCGGCGGTGCCCGAGGAACTGCATCCTGACATCTGCAATGTGATAATGAATGTGCCTAGAGAGATGAAGCACAACATTCAGTTCGCTGGGAGGGATGCACCGCCATCTGATTGGGAAAAATCATGGACGACCATAAAAAATCTTTTGGAGTATAAAGAAGAGATAAATAAAGCTGAATGTAGGGAGGTGGAAGTGAAGGTTGAGACACCGAAACCAGGCCATTTAAAGCAACAAAGTGAACATGTGAAATTCAACGTACTTACTTTGCCAAGAATCCAAAAGCGGGGAGAGATGCTCCAGTTCTCAGAGCAAACTGACTGGAAGGATTCTTGGAAGATGCTGAAACGCCAGCGTAGAGAAGAAAGAGCATTAAGGAACCTGAGACGTCCACTTCCACAATTTTCCTCCACATCACAAACTCTCACTGAATGGGCCAGTTCTTGGAGGTTCACAAACTTAACTCTCAATCAAGACAGCAGTTTATGGCAGCAGGGTTGGTCCGCCAATGCTCAGCCCAGACCTTTTAGAAGAGTACTAGAAAATGAGGATATCCCACATAATGGACCAGCAGGGGTTCGTACCTGGGCTGAGTCCTGGAGGATGACGAGACGTCAGCATCTTCTGGAAAGACAAGGGCAAGGTGCATCAACCCAGCCAGTGGGCCAACAGAAATACCCAAGATCTGTGGCAGACTGGGAACAATCATGGAAATCATCAACTCATCAGCGCAATCATGATAGACCCACAATGACCGAGTGGACGGACTCTTGGAGGTTCTCCAGCTTGGAGGATTTCCAGCCTGAATATACTTGGTTTGAGAAATCAATGGAAATCAAAGGCAGAAAAGAACTTCGCAGAGCATCGAATGCATTTAGCAGATCATTCGATTATCAGACCTTCAAAGAACGACTACCCGCGAAAGAGTGGAATGACTCATGGAGGGTTAAGAAGAGGTCTGATGGTCCTGGACTTGCACATCTCATAAAAAAAGAAGTTCTAGATTGGGATAATTCTTGGATGTTTACTGGCACAGAGTTTTACCAAAGACAAGGTGAATGTTATTTGATTTTCCAGCTAACGTCGGATGTCAGTAGCATTGGGATGCTCAAACCCGTCCAGATTGAGAGCTGGTCAGAGTGGGGTCGATCATGGAAGATGTCAAACCCACAACCACCAAAGAACATCGCCTCATGGCCTGATGCAAAGCCAAAGTCATTCAGTGCACAAGACGTGATCCTTTGGTCAAAACACAAACACATCTATTATTTACCTCCTGCTTTGGTCAAAGACTTGAAGCTGAAAATCTGGAGCAAGTCCTGGAGGTTCATGAAGATGGACCTTGACTCAAAGCACGACAACAACTCTGCTTCGGCTGAGGATGCATTTGTGATAATGACAAAGACTGCAACAAAAAGAAAGCACATTTACTCAAGCATAGATCAGCAGAAACCACAACAGAAGAGATGGAGCGATGCGTGTAAAATAGCAAAGACGCAACCACGACCAAGGCGTAATGTTAGATCTGCCAACAATGAAGATGACGATGGAAAAGGAAAGTTTGCAGAATGGATGGAATCTTGGAAATTCTCAAATAATTTAAAAAGCCATGATCCTGCAATGGTGTCTATATTCTGAGCGATTGGGAAAACTCCTGGAAGTTTCTGCTTGATTCGTATGTGCAAAGAATGGCCCAAAAACGAGCAAAAGTCGGTAAGGATTACCGAGCTCAAGAGTACCGCTTTAGAGCAATCATTTAAAATATATGACAAATTAAGTTTTTAAAATCTTCTACAGATTCAACCCACAATAAAGTTGTGCAGAAAAATACATCTTGTCTCATCTTTTGTGTCAAAGTACAACAGACCATAACAAATCATTATTAATGCAGTCAGAGACACAGCTGTGAACTGTGGCTCTAGTTCAAATTTCAATGCACATAATTTATAATTTTTTAAAAGTCATAAAGAATAATGACTTGACATGCATGTGGTCAAGCACTTTCTAACATTAACACAAATGAGGTGTTGTTAAATTTGACGCAATAAAATCTGCAGTTCTGCTATTCAAATGAAAAACTACCTGAATGCAAAAGATCATACTTATATAGCAAAGATACGACATAATCAAGTAAGAAGTGTACTTAAAAGAAAAATACAAAACAACAACACTGAAAAAACAACAAATGTGTCATTCAAGGCTGATTTTAAAGCCTTTTAAAGACATAAATGACTTCTTAGAATTTTAATGTTAAATTGTTTACTCAAAATGGTAAAAATGTATGGAAATTCGGTAATACATAATAGATCACCAATTGGTATCATTAGCACTAACACATGTTGGATGTTTAATTCATTATTAATCACATATACCCTCACAACACAGGGTATCCCATAATGCCACCTACTGGCAATCAAAAGCATAATAGCATCAATCCTCCTTTCTGACAAGCATAGATAGTTGATTTATTTTGTAATTAAGCTGGACTTTAACCCAGCTGATCATATTGATCGAAATGGTCACAACATCTTTATTTCTGACAAATGACTTAGCATGCATCAATATTACATTTCCACTATCTGCCTTAATTAACTGATTAGCTAATGATGTGCTCTGGTATCTCTGTTTTTTCCTGTTCAAACAACTAAAAAAAAGTCAAATATGGTTCATGGCAATTACTTAAAGATAGTTTCTATACTATTATATGATATCTCAAACCCATCAATTGGTTGACAAACGTATATGATTGCTTTTGTTTAGCTCAAATTGATCTGTATTAGCTTTATACCTGAAACAGTGTCTGTCACAGACATGTTGGGGACAGACATAGATCATCTTTAAAGAGTGCAGCACAAATATGGATATTTTCATTAAGGCATTTCATGCATGGCTATTGTTTACACTGCACAAATTAAACTACTAAACAATGACCAGAATGTGCTGATAATCTTCTGGTCCCATTTTTTGTTTTGCATGAGCTCAAGCAAAGATTGAACACATTGGTTTTCCATCTGTCACAGACCACTAAAACCTCTATGCTTCTCTAAATGATGGCCAGAATTCAAGGCAGAATTCTTGAGCTTAATATGACCCAAAAGTTCATACGGCAATTCCTTGCCATTTCTTTTTTGAAGGCCAATTAAAGACTAATGTCTGTTCTTTTCAAAGTCATGAATCTGACATGCAGTTAAGTCCATAAAAGTAGTAATTTGACAAACTTGCCAACCATTTTGCACAGTTTGCATTTTAATTTGAGTTAAAATGTTGAGTTAAAATTAATTTTGAGTTTTTATTTGATTGGTTTTCCCATTAACAGTCACCCCCCTTTTTAAGCATAGATGTGAAAATGCACGATCCAAACTTAAAGGCACACTATGCAGCATTTGTGTTTTTGTCAAACAGCGACCCCTAGAGTCGCTGTGGAATACTTGCACTGTCGTAAATAGCAATATACCAGTGGCTATAGAACATGCTTTAGAAGCGTCAAGGCAAGGGCATGAAACAGACACAGATACACTCCGAAGATATTGACCAGGTAATGTTTCACGATTTCATACAAATATTAGGTTACTGCATAGTTTACTGAACTACTGATGATGGTAATAGGATAATAATAACTATATGTGTCAAGTGTTAGACTACTTTATAATAATAAAGTACTCTACTGCGTTTGCTGTCTTATAACGTTTTACACGATTGCTGCTAAATCACAAGTAAATAGTCTATAGTCTAGGCCTACTGTATAATTTCATTTGTGTTTTTTGCTTGTAATGTAAACATTACAAAATGCCAGATGACATCAATAAAGTATGTCGCATTATTTCATAACATTGGCCGTTATGATGTCATTAGACACGATTATTGCAATTTATCATACTACTTTGCAAATTGTGCTCGTTTACACTATTTACAACCTCTAGGCTTATATATGTCCTGATAATTATGTGAGATATTGACAACTGTCTTCATGATAATCGCAAACATGGATGAATGAACAGCATCGTAAAAAAATGACATACTACAAGCAAGCGCAACATAATACAACATAGAACGCAAACAAGTTTACAAATAAGAGATTTACTTACTAGTTCATCAACAAGATCGCCAGGTCAGCATCACTGCATCACTCGCTTGACACGGGGCTTGACCTCGCTTGAACACGGGGCTGGACTCGCTTGACACGGGGCTGGACTTGCTTGAGACGGGGCTCGACTCCGCTTGACACGGGGCTGGACTCGCTTGACACGGGGCTCGACTCGCCTGACACGGGGCTGGACTCCGCTTGAACACGGGGCTGGACTCGCCTGACACGGGGCTGGACTCGCTTGACACGGGGCTCGACTCGCCTGACACGGGGCTGGACTCGCTTGACACGGGGCTGGACTCGCTTGACACGGGGCTGGACTTGCTTGAGACGGGGCTCGACTCGCTTGACACGGGGCTGGACTCGCTTGACACGGGGCTGGACTTGCTTGAGACGGGGCTCGACTCGCTTGACATGGGGCTGGACTCGCTTGACACGGGGCTGGACTCGCTTGACACGGGGCTGGACTCGCCTGACACGGGGCTCGACTCGCTTGACACGGGGCTCGACTCGCCTGACATGGGGCTGGACTCGCTTGACACGGGGCTGGACTCGCCTGACACGGGGCTCGACTCGCTTGACACGGGGCTCGACTCGCCTGACACGGGGCTCGACTCGCTTGGGACGGGGCTGGACTTGCTTGAGACGGGGCTCGACTCGCTTGACACGGGGCTCGACTCGCCTGACATGGGGCTGGACTCGCTTGACACGGGGCTGGACTCGCTTGACACGGGGCTGGACTCGCCTGACACGGGGCTCGACTCGCTTGACACGGGGCTCGACTCGCTTGACATGGGGCTGGACTCGCCTGACACGGGGCTGGACTCGCTTGAGACGGGGCTCGACTCGCTTGACACGGGGCTCGACTCGCCTGACACGGGGCTCGACTCGCTTGACACGGGGCTCGACTCGCTTGACACGGGGCTCGACTCGCCTGACACGGGGCTCGACTCGCTTGGGACGGGGCTCGACTCGCCTGACACGGGGCTCGACTCGCTTGGGACGGGGCTCGACTCGCCTGACAAGGGGCTCGACTCGCTTGGGACGGGGCTCGACTCGCCTGACACGGGGCTCGACTCGCTTGGGACGGGGCTCGACTCGCCTGACACGGGGCTCGACTCGCTTGGGACGGGGCTGGACATGCTTGAGACGGGGCTCGACTCGCTTGACACGGGGCTCGACTCGCCTGACACGGGGCTCGACTCGCTTGACACGGGGCTCGACTCGCTTGACACGGGGCTGGACTCGCTTGAGACGGGGCTCGACTCGCCTAACACGGGCTCGACTCGCTTGACACGGGGCTCGACTCGCTTGACACGGGGCTCGACTCGCCTGACACGGGGCTCGACTCGCTTGGGACGGGGCTCGACTCGCTTGAGACGGGGCTCGACTCGCCTGACACGGGGCTCGACTCGCTTTTCACGGGGCTCGACTCGCTTGACACGGGGCTCGACTCGCCTGACACGGGCTCAAATCGCTTGACACGGGGCTCGACTCGCTTGACACGGGGCTCGACTCGCTTGACTCGGCGCTTTTGCACGCAGTGCTGCATGCTTTTCATAGACATATGTCTATGCATGCTTTTTTAGCTCGCGCCAACGAGTGAAAGCCCGACCGAGTGACTCTTATCCGGTTCCTCACACGGTCAGATTCTCTATTCCTTTTCCTAGTCTCTTCCGACCGCGTTTTCTTTGCTTTTTCCATCGTCGAGTATCACGCATGGTATCACGTCTGAATTGCGCGCAACTGTCTTCGTGCTTCCTATGTTGTTGTTGTTGATGTGTGTGACGTCGTTGCCGTAAAGCATGTCGTGATTCTCGCGAGATTTGTCAGGGGCGCTCCTCTCAAACTTATTGCTGGTTTATCCAGCGGCGTCCCCCCCGAGCTTTACTACCAGGATGATTCGCCCTACTATGAGTTTGTTTACCACCGAAATGACTTCGAAGCTGTTATATTTAAGGTACAATTGTTGCATAGTGTGCCTTTAAATGGTTGTAATTCATTAATGCTTTAGAATACAGACCCAGTGTTGGAATATTGCTGAATGAAAGCACTTAAAAAAGTGTAAAAAAGTTATAGAAGTTTAAGTTTACTGTAAAGCAAATGTACTGTACTATGTATTGTACTGTACTTTTTCCTCTAAAACGCTATAAAGTCAAAGCCATATATCTAACCAAGATGTGTACCAAATTTGAAGTTAGCCAAAAATAGTCATCCACATTCCATTGATTTTTTTTATGCGTTCTCCTGTAACAACTTAAAAACTTTCTGTCACAATATCACTTCTATCACAAAACAGAGTCCAAATATGGTAACATTGAGTCTCAGATTTTTGTGTTTTTTTCAAGAGTAGAAAAAGTTGATTATAAAATAGTGTAGTAAATTTTGTAATGAGAAATGACACCGCCCACTAGGGGGAGGAGCCTGCTAAAAGGATTTTATAAATTACCGTTTTCATGGTAATGCAATGCCCAATTTCAAAACGGATTAAGCTTAAACCTATCATTCGTTAATGATAGGTATCATTAACGAATGATACCTAATTTATAGGGGCGTAACAAATATATCACAATATCACAATACAAAAATGCAATGTATCATGGATAGTGACAATATGTATTGTGTATAGTTCACCCAAAATTAAAATTAATGAGGAAAAACAATTCAAGTTTACAGAGTTTTAGTGTCAGTACTATATTAAACTACTATACAATGTTGAATATAATGTATAAAAGTGCAATGGATGAATATCCTGCTAATGCCAAATGTCTTATGTTACCAGTAAAAAGTGTCCTACATTATTTTAAATATAGTCAGTGAAAGAGTGCAGCATGTTCGTCTGAAAAAATTCTGTATTCAGCTTCAGAATCATGAATATTTTTATTCTGGTGTCTCTATTGTTCTGTGCATTGGGTTATCAGCACAAGTCCATTCATTTACACTCCCAATGTAATACCAAATTTACCATTTCAATCAACAGCTATACGCAATAATATCGTATCGTGAGTTCAGTATCATGATATGTATCGAATCGTGACATGAGTGTATCGTTACACCCCAACTAATTTATGATAATTACTAAAATATATTAGAGGGAAAAAAGGCAATAAAAAAGAACAATAATTGTCCCACTAGTTTTATAAGTTGAAGGTTTTCCATCTAATATTTATATTTTATTTCAATCAAATTATTTGTAATAGATTTAGTTTTAGTTAACAATAACAACACTGTTGCCAACATCCATTGGTTTCTGCAAGACTGTCTTTATTGGTTATTAGTTCCTCAACTAAACATGAAGTGACAGTCGTCACCAGATACATCAGATACATATTTACAGGTCTCCCTGTGTGTATTTTTAAGCACATATTTGCTTGGCATGGTTGTGGTTGTTATGGCAGGGAGAACAGGACTGTCTACCCCACACGAAGCGCTCGAGAGGCCTTCTGGAAACACTGCAGTAAAACTTAATGAGCGGAGGGTCTGACACCGAATTATAGAGGGTATGTAGTGCGGATGTCTCAGGCAGCGCACAAACACTTAATTTTCCTGCAAAGAGACATGCCTTCAGCACAGAGCCCTCTCTCTTTCTCTCCACCACACACAGACACAAACACGATATATCATCGAACTGCTTCCACTTCAGCAGCATCTCTGCGTTCATCCCACAGGGCCGTTTAAGCAGGTAATGTATAGAGTAGTTTTATTGTTATCCGGTTCGCTTCTGAAACCAACTTATTTTCAGATTGTTTGCAACTCGCTTCCTGAGCAGTTCACACAGTAATGGTGAATGTCTACACATTTAACAATAAAGGTTTCCACCAGGAAACCACTGTTTTGACATTTAAAGATAGTTCACCTAAAATTAAAATTCTGTCATTAATATCTCACAGTCATAAGGCTTTCGTTCATCTTCAGAACACAATTGAAGATCTTTTTGATGAAATTCAAGAGATTTCTGTCCCTCCATTGACAGCTACGCAACTGACAATTTGATGCTTTGAAAAGTTCATAAAGAGATCGGAAATCTAATCTTTTATTACCATTTAAACATTGATCAGCAAACACAAACAGAAGCTCAACCGAACCTGCTTGACACGCGAGAATGAACCTCATTGATTCTTGCTGAAGCTCAAAAATGAACCTCATTGGTTTATTGCACGTCTAGCTAACATGCTTGAGCTTCTGTTTACCAAAATTTATGTGTGAGTTGAGGAATGTTTATATATGTGAATATAAAAGTCTAAATTCAATCTGTTCATCATATAAAGCGATCGAGTCTCTTCAGAAAATTTGGACTAAACCGCTCAATTCATATGGATTAGTTTTACGATCTCTTTATAAACTTTGTGCACTGTAAAAAGTGAACAGTTGGATCAACCTAAAAAAATTACTTCAATTGGTAACACCTAAAAAAATTAAGTTTCTCAACTTAAATTATCACGCTAAAACATGATAATTTAAGTTGAGAAAACTTAATTTTTTAGGTGTTACCAATTGAAGTAATTTTTTTAGGTTGATCCAACTGTTTACTTTTTACAGTGTGTGTCAGTTGTTGATCGAGGGACATAAAGCTCTCAGATTTCATCAAAAATATCATTAATTTGACATTTTGTGAGACTTTGATCTGTTTTGTGTTTGTATAAAAACATAAAATAAAATGATATAAAAAAAGAAAAAAAAAAAGATAATTTGTGTTCTGAAGATGAACGAAAGATGTACGGGTTTGGAACGACATAAGGGTGAATAAGTAATGACAGAATTTTAATTTTGGGGTGAACTATCCCTTTAAGAAAAATTATTTTGCCATCTACAGTCTCCTCCATTCAGAATAATACATAAAGAAATCTATTAAAAAGCATTCAAACGAGACATGATAAGCACTAAGATGTTTTAGTATTTGCAGTAGTCACAGGTCTCAAGAAAAAAAAAACATTTTAAATCCCCCATCTGTAGTTTTATAATCCTTTATTTATGTCTTAGGGATCGAGTTTAAGTCTAATCCTGGAAGAGATTTAAATACGCCTTTTAATACTCCAGCAGGTGTGTTTGTCCAAGCTAAAGCTTCTGGGTACCAATCATTTTACTCATTTTCATAATGATAGTCACCCACTGATCAGACAGTGAGATTCATTTCTGTTTACTGCATGAAACTGCTGGAATGGGTAGCTAGAAATAAATTATACAATATAAAGGCTTAGCTGTTTTATTTAATGAAAATAATCCTGCTATCGTATTGTCCATAGTCATTTGCTGCTGCTCAGAAATGGAACATTTAAATCGAAACACCATTGAGTTAATTTGTGTCCTTGATAACTGCACTTCATTAACATCCAACGAACTGAAAATTTACTTTAAGGCCTAAATAATTTGCGGAGTCTAATTATTCTGAGAGTTTTGCATTTATTGAAAATTTATTTCTGTATTTCAAATGATGAAAATGTTTTTATAAGGTTTTAGTTTTATTTATCTATAAACACCCTGGGCCAAACAATGGTTTCTAGAGGCCTTTCCACAGCAGGTTCACATCAAACTGGTCTAGCTCTGTTTTCATGCTAGGTTCCTTGTGCAGGAGCATCGGTAATGATGCAGCCGCTTGTCTCCAGCGTACAGGACCTGTCGACCCCCAACTCCGGTATATAGCCATTTCTAAGACCCCCCTCACCAATGGTGGAACCCAGGCTGTGTTCAGGAGCCAATTTGGGCTGGTTACTGTCAGCAATCGAGGTGTCCCACGGTTCTTGAACAGAAACAGCAGTGAGATATAGTGGGCTGAAGCTGCTCACATCCATCAATTCTCCTCTCGCTGCCGATTCGCAAAATTATCCTTCACTTTATCCTTCAGCACAGAATTTCTTGCTACTTATTGTCTTTGCCCAAACTTTGTCATCATTAGACCACTTAATGCACCTATAACTTGTAATGACTTCATCTGTGCGTTATTCATTTTAGCAGTGCCATATGCTTCACGTTGCTAATGCGGTTCTACTCAAGGCATTCATAACATAAATGGCAGAATTATTGTTTGCCACAACTGATGGGTATTTTAAGGATTTTTGAGGGGTTTCGAGATAAAAAACAGGAAAGCATGAAAGTGCTGTAAGTGTTGTTCACCTGCAAGAAAACATAATGAGAATCACCTCATCCACCAAATATAGGTCTACTACTACATGGCAACAAACACCATGTTGCACAATAACATTATTTTCTCATTATGTCATTGCTTTTTTATTTATTTTATTTATTTTTTTTACTTTTTTTAAATACATATATTCTCCAAAAAATATAAACTCTGTCAAACTGAAGTAATTACAACTGTGGAGACACTGCAACTTAAAAGACTTAGTAAAAACCTCCGATATTATGTGATGGAAAGTCTAAACAGCCAATGAGGAGTGAGGGTTGTCAAGCGCTGACCAATCACACACAAGTACCACAGACTTCAGTACAGTGTACACTTGTTACTCGGATTACCTACTTAATATCAAAACGACCGCATTTCATCTCGAAAATATCACCCATCAAACTATGAAATGTCAAGGACAAGGTAAATGTATTTTTCATAACCACCAAGGTTTTCCATTTCTTTTGCAGACGTTCCTCCAGTCACCCGAGAGACTTCATGATGTGTAGGCCTATGTTTGTAGGGAGACCCTGTGTTGAACCCATTCAGCCTGCATAAAACTCGTAAATGGTTGTTGGAATTGCCTCCTTGAATGTGTGAATTGGGGTGAAACTCTCGGGGTTCAAATGGCTTCGTAAAGACAAACGATCCAGGTTTGGGTACTGAATTCATAAAACACTGAAAGCCCGCGCGATCACATTTCCATGGTAACGCGGCACGTGGACGTACTTCGGTCGAAAACGACAGCGTCATATTGTTTTTTGTTGTCGTCGGCGAGTTAGGCTGTTTTATGCTTTTAATTAAAATTATTTACAGTTGTCAATGATATAGGCCTATTGTTTTGAGTTATATCATACTATTAGGCAGGTGCAGCATTAGAGTGCGTCAATAATGCATGTTGTACTACACTCTTTCTACAGTTTAAAATCTCGATGAATCCCAGATTGATACCCAGAATGGGGTTTATTTTATCGTCTGCCAGTTGAGGAAAAAACTAATCTGATCACTTAGTAAAGTAGCATCACTGCACAAGACGAATTGAGGAATCATTCATGTCTGAAGCACAAACACCTCAGGACGAGTTGCATGCTGAAGTTGCCTTCAGAAACACATTCTCGCCTGAGGTAATACAAGCGTTTGCATATCCAGACCAGTAGACCACGTCATTAATGCTTCATAAAAAGACCTGAATCACAGCAAAGAAATGTCCCTCTAACTGCATGGTAGGACTTGTAAAATGATTTCTCAAGAGGAGCTTGTACAGTTTTGAATTCACTCTTTCGAGACTCCCGGACTGAGCAGTAATGACCACAGATCTCTGACGTTTCTCTGAAAATGAGCCCTTGACTCAGATCTGACTGAGAATATCAGAGTAGAACAAGTCTCGTTGGATGTGGAAAACATCAAAACGTACATTCAGTCGTGTGTTTCTGATTTATCTTCTCTGAAGCATTACTACTTCATTTTTTTTCAGAACCAAAACTTCTGTGATGTATGTACATAAAGTTCCCTTTTATACTCAAAAACAGATTTTCGTACTATACATACTGGTATTATATATTTGGAAAGGATCAACTTAGGATAAGCTTGTTTATTGCATGTTCAGCGCCCCAAAAGTAATTCTATGACACCTGAATGGCTTTGGAATAGATGGAAAAAAAAATGCAATAAACTACGGAGAAAATGAAAGAGTTCTGTGGAAACCTGCAGCGTTTGATTGCAGATACAGACACTTTCTTTGATATTTCGTTGTGCAATGAAATGAAATGCGTACATTTTAAGTGTGGCTCAAGTGTCCTATTAACTTTTGTGGCCAGTGTATGTTCAAACTCTTTAAGTCGATATAATAATAATATAGGCTACATTTTATTTTGAATAGCGCCTTTTAAAAGTTGCTTTAAGCGCTTTACAAGACAAGCAAAACAATATAATTTAAATACAGAACAAACACACAAAAAAGAAACAGAACAACACTGAATAAATAAACAAACAAAATTGATCAGTTAAAAAGCAATCCTGAAATAAAAAGTTTTAAGACAAGATTTAAAAAGATCTAATGAATTTGGTTAAAAGCTTAGCCAAGTACTGAGGAGCCAAATCATACAATGCCTCATATGTTTAACATAAGGATTTTAAAATCAACACGGTATCTAACATGGAGCCAAAACAGGAGTGTTATGGTCAACAAACCTAGCCCCAGACAGAATTCTAGCTGCCGAATTTAGCAGAAATTGAAGTTTGTTAATACAGGATTTTGAAAGTTCAATGAGAAGAGCATTACAATAGTCAATACATGAGAAAAACAAAATAATCAACCTTTCTGAAACAGAGAATGACAACATATGCAATATTTCTGAGATGAAAAACACAGTATTTTGCACAAAAGGCTCAAATGACAGGCTGGCATCAAAAAAATAACACCATCAACAGACAAAGCTAAAGATTCAGCATTACACAGTTGATGGGGAGAGCCAAGAAGCATGACTTCAGTTTTGCCACTATTCAAGCAGGGAATTGTCATCCATATCTTAGTCTCTGAAATAGAATTGGAAAGATGGGAAATCTCCACACATTGACTGGGTTTTGAGTGAATCTAAATCTGCGTATCGTCAACATAAAATGGTAGTTAAGTTCAAGAGATCTTAGTAGTTGACAGAGTGAGAACATAAAAATGCTAAATAGCAAAGGACAGAGAATGGAGCCGTGGGGGACACCAGCACGAACAGGACCAACCTCTGATCTGTGACCATACAATAAAAACAAATTGACTACGATCAGCAAAGTAGTACCTGAACCAATCCAGAGGAGAAAAACATATTGCCACACTGAGAAGGTGATATGAGAAAAAAAGAATCCTGCTTTTTTGGGCTTAGAGAAAACGGTGTGCATGAGGAGCTCTGTTTTGCATCATATTCACTGTGAGGAAGATTGTATTTGTGGAACCCAGTTATTAAAAACTGGTGAAGGAAACGCAATATGACTTTTTATTTTGCTCTGTTCATTTTCAGTTATTCAAAAACCCCAGCAACTCATTACCTACTACCTGACAAAGAGAAATAGATTTATTGTTTTCATTTGGAATCACATATTCTCACTTCCTATTGCACTAATACAAAAAAAAAAAAAAAAAATTCAATGCACATTATTAATTATTTTATTTAGCTGTATTTGAGAGAGTATAAATAGAATGCATCAGAAATGCATGCATTTTTTTTCTCATCGCATGAAATGCACAAATAAGTTAAATGATAGCAGGTTAAGTACTTTTAAAAGATCGGCAAGAAAAGTGCTCCAATGGGAGAGATAAAGCATCAAATATGCAGGGTGCTGTCACTTGACATGCTCCCGTCACTGTTTCAGTAATGCACTTCGGATTAAAGCCGCTCTTTTCCAGAGATGCCAAATTTGTTTTTTAAATGCACCATGGGAAATGCATAGGAAGCTGCAGAGGGCATTTGTAAGACGATAGCTTGAAAGTAACTTCACTATTGGTTTGATATGGAAGAATAAAAAGTATGTAGGGAAGCTCTTCTCTTTCCTATTCCTGTGTTTCTCCATTGTGTAACCATTTGTCATTATTTGGATCTGGACTTTCCAGTTGAGAAATGCCATTAGGTCAAATTTATAGCTATAATTCCTTTATTGATTTCTGACTAATCTGTTTGAGTTTATATTCTCTATTTCAGTGATGATGGATGCTTGTAGTTTGTGGGTCACCGATTCTTAAAGCCTGTAATTTGTTTCTCCAAACAGAGTTGCAATTCTTGTCTGTCATTGGTCAGACAAAAAGAAAGTCCCACCCAGTGCCGCTGCTAGCCATTTTGGTGCCCTAAGCATAATTCCTTTGTGATGCCCCCCCCCCCTAAAAAAACAACAACACATTTTCATTTAGGTTTTTCATTTAGGGGGTATCAAAAAATATCTATTTTTTTAAAAAAAAGTAACACTTTAGTTTAGGGTTTTATAATCACTGTGGTCCCGAATTTGAGGCAGGTTAGTTAGGGGGGTTCGGGGTTTCCCCGAGAAAATTTTGGATTGCTCTGATCTACAGATGTGCATTTTAAGATGTTGTGAAGGCAAAAAAAAAAAAAAAAATCGATAACAACAGCTTTAAAACCATTTCTCTCCTCATCAGCATCACACTCTTTTTCTCTTTGTTTTTATCTTGCCCTGTCTCTTCCCCTCCTAAAGTTGGCTTTTTTTAATTTACTAAAGGCTACAATTTGTATTTTTTCAATATGTACACATTCATTATTAATCCTGTGCCTAACATGATGAAATGAAAACGGCTTTGTTCATGTTTCTTGTCCCCTCACAATGACAGTAGCCTAAACTATTACACTAGGCTACATGTTACATAGGCCTATTTTCAGTTCAAAATGGCGAAATTAGACAAAACTATATTAGTTTGCCTTATTATTTTTTGTCATTCTTGACAGACAACATTTATGAGCTAAAAAAACCTGTCAAATATATAAAGTTAAGTTTAGCTACTTACATCTTATCTTGCACTTGACCGACTGAAGCGTCGAGTTGCACTGTTAAAATTCGCGCTCAGCGTCTGTGAACATAAAGCCCGCCTACTTTGATTTGATTGGTCATCACAAATAATCTGACATTGACGAGCACTGACAGACCAATGAGGCTCAGATCATAGGCAGATGAACACACACACAGTCACACACACACACACACACACACACTGTCCTCTGTTTCTGACGTGCTCTCTGCTCAGCTGCGGATTGAAGATGAAGAACGCGCTGAATCTGATTATAACAAGAAGTTTGATGATTGATTTTTCATTAGGCTATTTTTGGTGCCCCCTCCGCACTTGGTGCCCTACGCAGAGCGCGTAATGCGCGTGGTGGGAGCGGCGGCACTGGTCCCGCCCCATACTAATCAAAAGTTTTCAAAGCAGCAAAGTTATAGGAATCGCATACTGTTTTGAGTAGGTATTTATTTTGAATGAGTAATTGCTTCACTAAAACTTATGTTCTATATAGTATGAGAGTGTGTAGTATTAATTTATTCCGGACGTACTACATGTACATGTTGTCATTATCATGTGACCTACCAGCGTCAGTCCACCTCACTGCCATTCACACGTGGCCTCATGGGATAGTAAAGTGTCCATCGTATGCACACTTCAGAATCTTGGCAGAATTAGTAGATGATCCAGATACTTCTGGCCTACTCTTTTATGAGTACTGAGAATCCGGATATTCTACTCTTGTCTTAACTTGTCACATACTGTTTTTCTTCTAGTAGGGAAGTATGCGATTTCGGATGCAGCCATGGCGCTTTTCCACTGCATGGTACGGTACGGTACGGCTCGCTTCGGCTTGCTTTAAATGGTACCACCTCTGTTGAGGTTCCAAGCGTACCGATACTGAAATGTGACGTTAAAACACTGCTGATCACTGACAGGTCAGACAGAATCGTCACTAACTCGCACATTGTATTTGGGAGACATCAAACCCGCTAGATTTAAATAGCCAGTAACAGCCACCGCTGTAGCACCTGTTTTAAAACTAGCCTACTTGCTTGGCTTGCTTGAAGAAAAAAAACTTCCACAATAGAAATGCAGGGTTCTCAAGTCTCACGCATTGGCCGTGAGACACACGCAATTCAACCAGTTCACACGCTCACATGCCACACCGTGTATTTCTCACGCTGAAAAGGCAATGTCAACCAAGTTGTACAGCAAGCTTTTTATAACGTTGTATACGAGGCGCAGGCACAAAAGTGAAGTTTCCTGTCGCCAGCGCGTCCGTATCTCGGCCAGATTGCGTTCGTTACTAGGCAACATAGATGCGCGAACACACCGAAGTCGACGGAACATTCTCGGTCACCACGACATGGCGCGAACACACGCACACACATTCTCGGCCACATTACGTTCGTTACTAGGTAACCAACAATATCGCGCCAACACACGTCGTGATCATCGTGATGGATAAGGTAAGTTGGAAAAAAGCTTGTCTAACATTTTTAGGCTAGAACATTTAATATATAGCCCATCGTATACATTATTATTGATGGAGTCAAAAACTCTACAACTACTTCGCAAGCAGGCCAGTAGCTTTGGCTAAGGGAAATGTTAGTGGAAGGATTGAAGCTGTATTTCTAAATTTTATTTTAAATGATATATTATACTGTATTAATAGTCTTTTTAGTTACATTAAGGCTACATTAAAGCAGAGTGCTCTGGGTAATATTTTATATCCTGTCCATACATTAATCATTGCCATTGCATTTGTATTTTTCAAAGATGTCAGGGAAAAATGCAAAAAAAAAAAAAAAAATGTTTTTCCAAACTGTTTGGGGCAATTTGTTATTTTTGTAATTTTGAAATATAACATTAAAGAGTAGGCTATATTTGTGATGAATTGCTCTGTCATTTATCAGATTTACCAATTGTTATAATTTCAATTTGTGCTGGTTAATTATGTACAATGGGTAAAATTGGGGGGCGGGGCTCCACTGGGGCTCCTCCCCTTTGGCTCCTCCCCTAACCGCATCTGATCTCACTCCAAGGTTTTGATAAAACTTGAGAACCCTGAGAAATGGCTGAATCGTGGTCACTGGACGAAGTGCAGACGTTCCTCTCGTTGGTTGCCGAGGAGCGGATAAACTATAACGATCAGTCTATAATCCCACCCACTTTGAAGCGGTACTAACCGCAGTGGAAAAGCTAGCCTTACCACGCAGTGGAAAAGCGCCAATAGTGTTGAACTTTTTGGAGAAATGAACCAATAAATGACTTGCATATCGATATTTTTGACTCTGCAGATTAAACTTGTCATAAGTTAGGTTTGACTAACTCAATACAATATTGCCAAAGCTCGAAATACATAGAATAATTATAAAGACATCAAAATAGTAGAATATTATAACATACTTAAATCTAAATATGTACAAATTAAATTAAATTAATTGTACAAATTAACATTAAAAATAAAAACACAGTTTATGAACATTTCAAAATTCTGTGAAGAACTTAGAATTCAGTGTGTGTGTGTGTGTGTGTGTGTGTGTGTGAGCGCATCACTGATTTGTCGTCGACTCAATCTTTTTGTGACAAGCATCAATATATCTGGCTGCTACTATGACACAATCTCTTTTTTCATCTAATAGATGTTGAAATTGTGTTTTGTTGTTTGATTTTACGAAGTTAGGGCAAAGTATTTCAAATTTAGCATAAAAAGTGCCTCTAATGTCCTCATAGTTGGGGCAGCTGGTGAGAAAGTGTTGCTCTGTCTCCACTTGCCCTGCTCACAGTATGGGCAGATGCGTCTCTCTCTGGGCCGCCAGTTCTGTCTGTGTCTGCCCGTCTCTGCAGTCAGAGTGTGATTGCTCAGTCTGTACCTCGGCATCGTTCTTCTTAGTTTACAGTCTTTCACTGTACTCAGGAATTCTGCGGTGGTGTAGTCTCTTTTTAGGGCCTGTCTCTGATTCAAGATTCAAATAGCTCTATTGGCATGGTGAAAAATCTTTACTTTGCCAAAGCATTCATAACACTATACAATACAAACAAATAAATAATGAATTAAAAATAATAATAAAAAAATAAAATAATAATATATATAAAAAACAATAACAACAATATACTGTATATATATATTTTTTTCTTTTCTTTTTTTTACATGAAAATAAAAATCTTTAATCTTCTAATATAATAGTGTCTCAAGGCATATCGTTAGTCTCTCTCTCTCTCTCTCTCTCTCTCCCCCCCCCCCCCCCCCTCCATTCCTTCCCAACTGTTTGCTATCACAATTAGCGCGCTCTCTGATTGAGACCGCACCTGTTCCTCTGTGTGTTTGTCTTTCCTGCTATTTAGTGCCTCCCTGTTTTTGGCTTCTTTGCCAGATTATTGTTGAAAGCTGCACGTGAGATGACCATCTGGACGCTGTGGGACTGAGTGTATTGTCTGGAGCTGATTCGCTCACTGCCTTCCCGCTGCGAGCACAAGACGTCTGCCTGTAACTGAAGACTTTCTCCTTTGTTTGATACCTGTTTTCCTCCAGATCTGCATCACTGTTTTCCTGTGATCGGCAGTCTGCATTAGTTCCTTTGTGACTGAATAAACATTACTGATCTGCACCTTTGCATTTGGGTCCTATCTCTGTTTGGTGACAAAACTGGGACAGAACAGAAGTGTTTTAACATCCAAAAAATGACACACTTCAGCTTTATTGGTTTTCACATTTACCCCAAACCGTAAGCCTTCAGAAAAGCTGTCTTTGGGGCTTTTCTCCATAAGGAAACCCTTAAAAGTAGCACAGAGGTCTTTAGTCTGAATGCATAATTGAGTTTTCTCACTGCAGGCTGTGCTGCCGTCGCCTGTAACATCGCCCTCCAGTGGACGCCCCTCTGAGAAATCATCTTTAAATGGGTATGTGGAGTGTTTCATGTTTTGTTCATTGGACCTTTAAATGAGTTACATGACTTTTCTTTCCAGATAAATAACGGTTATGCATGCACTCGTGCTAAATCTAAAGTTGAATGTCCTTTGGAGCAGACTGAAAATCATTATTTACAAATGAAACCGAAGCAGGTATTTTATTATAGTTATGACAAGCAGCATTAAATTGTATCCTTGTACTTAACCGCATAGAAATAGATCATTATGTCATATATTGGCCTCTTTAGTGTCTTCTGAGCAGATAAACCAAGTGTGTTAGACATGTAATTACAGCCCATGCACATTTATGATTTTTGGTTATAATAAATTGTCTATTTTTAATCCTAGTAATTTTCTTGTCTAGTGTCTTTATATGTCGTCTATATATAGAGCCTGTGTATATTAAACATCAAAAATCTGTAATTTTTTTTATGACATTAACATTAAGTGAAAATATTCCTAATTTCTGCATGCATAATTTTAATGATGATGATTATTATTGTTGGTGTTTAAAAAAAAAAATCTTCACATTGTTTATGGGAAAATAGAAAGATTTACTTTTTTTGACGCAGTCTGTAAAATCTTTATTGTTGAGAAATATATAGCATTGAAATGTATATTAATATTATGAACTGTGATATGTCAGCATAATATTGATCTTATTGATTGATGGGCTTCATTTACAGGCTATTCATGAAATCATTCATATTTCATGCATTTAACATGTTGCTCTAGAATAGTGAACAGTGTGCCACTGTATCTCTGGAAATCCTGTTTGAATTGTAATGTTGAATAGGAATAAAACACTGACATAGCTGTATATGAAATAATTGCTCGGCATCAGTGTTCAGTGAAGCTGTTACTCTTAATGCTTTAAAAGGACGACAATGGGAAAGAGAGCACTAGAAGAGTAATTGTGGATGAAGGTCTCGTAAAGAAAATGAAAAGTAAAGCACTGTTACGCGTATAGAGGACAAAAGGCACGCTCAGATGAAGGTCTGTGTGTGTTCGACCCATCAAGCTGTTGACCACATTGATTTTCTCTTTTTTTCCCCTCTGATTTTGCCACTTAGAGCAGAGAGAGGCCTGGATCTGTCCCTGGCTCTTCAACCCTTTCACTGGAGCAAATCCTCCTCGGGATGAAGCCTACAAGTGATTATGGGTAATTATGTGTGGAGAATGGACGTTCAAGGAGAGCCGAGTGTTCAGAGCCTGTCAGTCAAAAACATGGCCTTTCTTGAAGGTACATACATTCACACTGTTGTGAAAGGGGATCATTTTTTATTTCCTCTTTGAGTTAAAAAGATTTAGACACAGAGGACTATAACATAAAGGCCTTAAATACTTTTTACAGTAACAACACAACCCCGATAATGGCATTTCCAACCAATTTTCCTTCTCTAATGTAACGCGTAGGGTGAAATTTTATCCCATCAGGAATTGATATAATGTGTGTGTTTCAAAAATAATTTCAGCAATTACCTGAAGGATAGTAATATGATTTAGCACCGAACTGGATGCCTTCGGCAAAAGTAGTTTTTTGCCAAATCCCAGAACAAGAACCGTGCTGAGGAGAATAGAGACTAATGCCATTAAAAAGGTAACAGCGTCAGCTTCACTAAGCTCTCCTGTGATACAGGCCCTCTGAGACCATTGATCTGCTGTAATATCTTTAATGGAGAAGTAGTGTATTTTTGTATCTTAAAGGTTTTGACCTTGGCTACTACTTTTAGGTCTAACGTCAGACAACATATTGCATACTGGCATCATTTTTGTACTGTCAGTGTTTAACAGAACAGTTTAACAGTTGGTAGTACATTATTAACTTATTCCTTTTTTTTTCTCGTGAAAAATGTTCTCCACTGAGCAAACGCATAATTGGATTTCAGGCCAATCTGGATTGGAGAAATCCTTCTAAAACATGAATAATTTCATTATCAGCCGAGGCATGGAGTTATTATAGATTGGCCTGCAAATCGCTGCACATCATTTGAAAGTCATGCACACTGCTAATTTGAAATTTAATTCTTCATGTTGACCTCGGTGACAAACTTTCTTACGAAGTCTTTTGTATCCTGATAATGATCTCATATTAATAATGTAGATATTTTCCTGCTTTAATGGATTGTTTTACTACATGATGTGAATGTGATCCTAAGGATGGATCAGGATGGTCAACTAGATCAGGGGTTTTCAAACCGTTTTGAACTTATATATTTTACAAAAAATATATATTTTATTTCTCTATATATTTCCCAATATTATTCCGCTTGCAAGGCAGTTATATTATTTGTTAAACCCATAACCAGGACTTTCAAACTTTTTTGGTGTCAGGTACTCAAAATCCATCCATGAAAGAAAAAATATTAAGCATTATGTTATGAAGATGACAAGTTGTTTCCTAAATTAAACAACTGGCATTAATATATAAAATAATATTCACTGTAAAATTATGTAAATTATGAAAATATTATTTAGAAAGATTTACGTCATTACTTTTTCTGCCTATTAGAGTAATGTTGTGATGAAATAACTTTTTTGTGACATTTTCAATGTGACATTTTCAATTTGATTTGTGTAAAAAAATTGATGAATTTTAAAGACATTAAAATAACTTTATACAGCTTCATAACTTTGACAGCACTACGTTTTTTTTTTGCATTATTTTAGTTTAAAAACAGTTCATAACATCATTTTTATGTTTAATTTCTCATTTTTTTATGGTCCATAAAATAAATGATATACAACCCCAAATCAGAAAAAGTTGGGGCATTTTGTAAAATGCAATAAAATCAAGAATCTGTGATTTGTTCATTCTATTTAACCTTTTATTAGCTGACAAATACAAAGAAACGTTTTTCAATGTTTTCACTGACCAAAATAATAGTATTTTGTAAAAATGAACAAATTTTGATTTTGATGGCTGCAACACACCCCAAAAAAGTTGGGACAGAGACCAAATAAAAGTGAAAAGATTATCCAAATTAGATTATCCAACTATTTTGAAACAGTCCACAATGAGCAGGTGAATTGGTAATAGTTGAGGGTATCATGTTTGGGTGTAAAAGTGCTTCTCAGTCTTTTTAAGCAAAGATGGGTCATGGCTCATCACTTTGTGCCAAATATCTTAAGAGAATTGTCACACAATTAAAAAAAACACATTTCTCAATGCAAGATTGCAAAGCATTTATGCCTTTCATCATCTTCCATACATAATATTGTCACAAGATTGACGGCATCCAGAGAAATCTCAGTCTGTGTTGGGTAAGGCAGTAGACCTCTGTTGAATGTGTGTGACCTTTGAGCCGTCAGATGGCATTGCACAAGATACCATCATGCTACTGTTAAATACAGCCACATGTGCTCAGGAGTAATTTGGAAAACCATTTTTAAAATCCATTTAACTCTGATGCTGCATCAAGAAATGCCACTTGAATCTGTTACGCAAGGAGAAAGCTTTACATCAGTTCTATGTGGAGATGCCGGCGAGTTCTCTGGGCCTGACCTCATCTCAGATGGTCTAGAAGAAAGTGGAAATGTCTGCTGTGGTCAGATGTGTCCATGTTTCAGCTTGTTTTTGGGAGAAAATGGACATCGAGTTCTCAGTCCCAAAGACGAAAGACCAGCCAGACTTTCACCAGCGACAGGTGCAAAAGCAAACATTTGTCCTGGTATTGAGGTGCATCATTGCAAACGCTATGGCATATATTTGGATTGTACAGAGACATAAACTGCCATCAAGATGACATCTTTCCTGGGAAGCAAGGCAATGCCAGGCCTCATTCTGCACGTGCTACAACTGAGTGGTTTCTAGACACTCTGCACCACCAGCGCAGTCTCATCCCAAGAAGTCATATACTGACGTCTTGGGACGTCTTTTGACCATACGTCAATATCCGCCTTTTTAGGGTACCCTTAAACGTCGGTTAGATGACGTTATCGGATCCTAAATCTACCCCAGACCTAAACCTACCCCTAAACCTACCCCGTCACCTACTGACGTTAAAGGTAAAGCGTCAGTTGTATGACGTCCCAGGATCGTCTTTTACCGACGTTTAAGGGTACCCTAAAAAGGCGGATATTGACGTATGGTCAAAAGACGTCCCAAGACGTCAATATATGACTTCTTGGGATGAGACTGTGTTAGCACCACAGAAGGGATGTGCCTGTTTACTGCAGTCCAGATCTCTCTCTTATGGAAAATGTATGACCCATCATGAAAAGGAGAATCAAGTAGTGATGACCACAGACTGTTGAGCGGCTGTCTTGTATCAGACAAGATTGAGCAAATATTCCACTAGCAAAACTCCAACAATTAGTATCCTCAACTCCCAAATGATTAAAAAGTGTAATTAAAAGGAAAGGTGATGTGACACAGTGGTAAACGTGTCTCTGTCCCAACTTTTTTTGGGTGTGTTGCAGCCATCAAAATCAAAATTTGTTCATATTTACAAAATACAATTATGTTGGTCAGTGAAAACATTGGAAAACTTTTCTTTGTACTTTTGTCAGTTAAAAAAAAGGTTAAAAAGAATTCAGATTCTTGATTTTATTGCATTTTACCAAATGTCCCAACTTTTTCTGATTTGGGGTTGTAGTTTACAGTATAAATATACAGAATATCAATAAATGTATACACAACTTCAATGACAGCGTTTGTTTGGTTGATGCATCATGCATAACTGCATTCATAAAGGGCTCAATGGAGCTGTTTTACAATGCAAGAACACGTCTAATGTGAACATCCCTTAAGAAGTGTGTCTGATCGATGTCTGGCTCACATGACCCTAAACAAGCCTAATTAAACCGAGCTTCGCAGAAGATTTGGAAAGCGTGCTGTTGTGCACATCTCTAACTGTGACATCATTGTCCCATCTTGCCACACTCTCGTGTTCAGTTTGATTGATGAGTGGCATTTGAGAAATTGCTCTGAGACTAATGTCGCATGTCGTTTGCACGGGTGCAAATATTTCTGCACAGTCTCCCGTGGCAGTGCCTTTTAATTAGCTTTGGAATCATACAAGACAAGCAACATGACGTTGGCGAATTTGTGCCCATAATGCTCAGTAAGCCAGAGCGTCGTGTTTGCTGACCGAGGCTTTATGTGTTCATTGAGCGAGTATGTCGCTTCGGTATCCTCAGGGTTGCTGGTGTGGCTTGTATTTAATTGCAAATTTGCAGTCTGAAGAAATCCAACCGCCAAGTGGCAAATGACTATTGAATACACTCCAACAACGCTGGTGTCAACTGTTTTATTCCATCTGTAGGAGGAATAATGATGTGGGATTTCAATCCCCAATTGTTTTCCAAAAGCAATTAAGCGTTGTGTATGCAACATTCAGCACGAAATCCCTCAATATGGAAAACGTCGAGTGTCGTTTTGGAGCAAACCTGTATGCGTGTCAGTTTTTTTTTCAATCCTTAAATCTGAGCTCTAGATTTGCCCTTTAATGCTTTGAAAATCTTTCCATTTATATCTTAAAGAACAATTAGTGGCTTCGTTTCACGCTCGAGTGCGTGATAATACCCGTCTCAGTCCGAGGCCTCTGTTGATCTTGTTTCCAATCATCTCGGGCCTTGTCAGTTAATTATGTCCAATTTTCATGGACAGTACAGCAATTATTAAGACTCATGGCAAGAGTTAGCTCCCTGCTGCTATGCGCTTCATTGACGTTATTTAATGTGTAAAATAATATACTCTGACTGTGATAATACTAATATATTATATAGAAGTGGTTGGAGGTCAGTTCAAACCAATAACCCTAACTGCAAAAATGTCATGTTTAATTCAGTGTGTTTCTTGCCGTTTCTTTATAATTGCTTTTATTTACTAGCAATTTCTGAGTGAAAATAGTTTCAACACTAATTTTTTTATGTATTATCTATCTGAGCAAACGTCACTAACAACAGCTTCTAAACATTCGGGAGGATCCGAATGCAGTTTTTCTTGCTTCGAAAATTGCTACCAACAAAAAAACAAGATGGCCTCTTTCAGTGCTCTTAAATCCTCTTTGATGCTTGTGTGAAGACAAAGAAAAGTAAGTGATTGAAATGAGATGTTTCCATTTCCAGAGCTTACAGTAATCTGCAGTGAGTTTACCTGTTCTCCAGCAGAGCCTTGGGATCCTCGCTGCTTCTGGGCTTGTTTGTCCTCCCCCAGTCTGTGTGCATGTCAGAAGTTGTAGCAGAACCATCTAGGATGAGTGCGAGAGAAAGACCGTGGCCACGTCCTCAGAGGAGGGAATATTTCTGTAGATGCGTGAAGTGTCATTTAAATGGAAGAAGGTAAAGTGCAGGCGTTGAGTAAGCCGTACATGAGATTTATTGTTTGTGAGCGTGTGTTTTTGGCAGGTGGTTGCAGAAAATATTGAACTAGTGGAAAGAGGGCTAGATAAGGAAAGCCCTGACAGGAGATCTATTCCCTTTCTAGGCTCTAAAGGGTTGCAGGTAAACAGGGTGTCAATCATCGGGATTAGTTCACACACAGAAATGTGCCGTTCCTCTTTGTTGCATGCTTGGGGGAAACTTTGCAGCGAACATGTCATCCACTGTGTCTGTGCCAGATTTCAACAGCTGCAATATCACGATTGGGAATGTAAACAATTTATTATTTCACAATGTGACTAAATACGCTTGTCACATGTCTGCGTATTGTGATTGTTGTTTAATCAATTTGAGTCAATGTTACATTCAACTGTATAATAAAATAAATGTTAACTGAAATTAAGAATTAAATCTTGAACTTATTTTATTTTAGCTAGTGACAAGTAGACATCTTGGTTACGTATGAAAACCCTCGTTCCCCGAAGAGGTAATGGAGACGTACGTGATTACTGACGAATGGGGATCTCGCTCGAGAGCCTATCTATCTACTTCCAGCGTAACTAAACGAGCCAATGCACATTGCATTATAATCATCCCCAGAGGACATTAGCTCACCCTCCGACATCTGATCATCCGGTGGAGCTCCAAAAGAAACGACTGGGACCACTCAATGGTCTGCGGTGTTAAAGAGGAGTGAAGGGCCCGAGGAGGTTGACTCAGTGGGTTACCTCTCACTGTGATCCTCAGGTCACCAAGGCTATTGACCGATGTAGGCTTCTTCTGCTGGGCATAAGGAGTGCTAGATCGGGGAATAAGCAAAGGGGGAGCCACACAACTTCACACAACTCTTTCGAGGTATCGTAAACGCCGCGATGGTCATCCATGAACGCTATTTCAGCGAGCCCAAGCACGTGATACAGATTTTCTGGCCCTATGAGTTCTTTAAGATTTTATTTATTTATTTTAACTGTGAAAATGTATATTCATTATAAAAATGTATTAATTATTAATTAAGTAGTAATTTGATCAGATCTAGAAATCACACTTTTAGAGTTAGGATCCTTGTATCTCCTGGTTTTAAGACCGTTGTTGATGGGGTGAATTATAATAAGAAATGTCTTGATTTTTCATTGTTTGTCTGTAAAATCTATTTTACGTCATTTTTAGGTTTGAACTTTGCTGAGCAGCCTTGCTGTGAACCACTGGTCAAAATGTATTCAATTATTGAAAATGTATTAAGGTAATTATGGTAATTTATAATTAAAAGTTTGCTTTGTGCACATGGTATTTGGAGTCCTCCATATGTTTATTCAGTATTGACATTAACAATTTTGCTTATGACAGACAAATTGCCCGATAATATTAGTTTGGTCACTAATATTTATTTGCAGTGGTTAATTTTTACAGCTGAAATTTGCTGTATCACAGTGTCAGGGTGGAATGATAATTTATGTGACAGCTTGATGATACTCTCAACACTGCAGTGTGAATGCGGTCTTTGAGATGATATCAAATGCAAAAGCTTTGTTATGGTCAGGGGACAGTGTGGAGTTTGAGATAGAAACAAACGCTCATTGTCTGAATGCTCAAGAGTTCTCTCTGCTTTAAGGCCCACTTTAGCCTCAGGCTTCTGTATGGCCAGACCACACGTCTCTCTGTGCATGTCTGACTGGATCCTGTGTGACTTATAGAGGCCTTTTTTGGACTTTGTGTCTTTTGGTTCACCTGCCTGGAGCTACACTGAACCAAGTGATAGATTGATATCAAAAATGAAATCTGTTCTTGGTAAATAAAAAATAGTCCACCACAACACGCTGGGGTTTTCAGTGCACAGACATCCATTTACCTGGACACATTAGAGCTAGTCAGACAGGACAGTTTGTATGGGATTCATACTCTCTATTTTGTACAGGACTAGTTTTTTTTCCTGAGGAGGTTTGGTGAATTTGTGTTTCAGAGATTTGTAGTTTCAGTCCCTCTGTTTTCTCACACACAACCTCTGTAATGCTGCTGAGCAAATTATCTAGGTAGATATGCTTTTCTTTAATTATTTAGACATGTTCTGCTTACTGTTGGCATCCCATTTAAAGTAAAACATTGTAGTTAATGAACGAACAAACAAGTTAATATAATTAAATTAAAATAAGTTAATATAAAAATGAAACGGAATTATATAATTCTTATAATACTGGTGTAATATAATACAATATTATACAAATTATTAAAAATATTTAAAATGAATTATTTAGCATTACTTAACTAGCTCTATTTTTGGACGAAGTTTACATTTAAAATGATCAACTATGTCCTGTTGGCATTTAATATAAAAACAGATTCAATAAAATATTGTAAGTCATTAGAAAAATAAAATGATACAAATATAATACTGGCTTAATATAATATATTTTTAATAATTAATTAGTATAATATTAAATTAAATCTAAAAATCAATTATAAAGATATTTGTAGCATAACTGTATTTGCTTCAGGACCAAAATTAGAAATTTTAAAAGTTTAAATTAGAAATGTTAATTTACCTTGCATAGTTTTTAGTTTACCACACAACCTGTTGGCAACTGTTTATTTTTGACTGGTTTCTACTTGAAATAAATTTGCAACAGAATATCGTAGTATAATTATACTTGGTATGACCTATGATGTCAAAAGTTGGAGTGTTTTTTCCATTTAATTCAAGTTAATACAGCTATTTATTTTCTGTTGTTACCATGCACGATTAAATGTAATTTTACTGTATTATTTGCATTTAGCTCTGCTTCATCCATGCTGTCCGCATCCCAACAGACCCAGAGACCGTTATACCTCTCAACTGATTGGACTGAAAAGGATAATGTGTTGGAAACAAATGTCCCACAATGCCCTTTCTTTGAAGTTGACAAAAGAAATCTTGGGGGCAAAGAGCGAAATGGAAGCATGTGTTCGATAAAATATAAAAGAAATGATGAAAGACATGATTCCCTAGCTGTGAAATGTTTCTCCCTTTACTTCCTTTACTTGTGCTGAGTTGAAGCCCTTTTGAGTATCTCATTTAATTGATGTCACAGACCCTTTAGTGATGAAACAATGAGGGCGTCATTATGTTTGCAACAGCTGTGCTGCGAGCCACAAACACTTTCCAATTGATCTTCAGCGGGCGAGATCTCTCCTCTCCAATTTACAAGGGCTTAGAATGATAGTGGTTTGCGCTGAACTCTATAGTTTGGTCTAAAACGGAGAAACCTGATGACAACAGCATCAGAACCACAGATACAATGCTGATAGTTTCAACTGACATTTCAATTAATTCATTATATGACATGTGACCAAAATAAATGTCTTAAAAAGGCGAGTAACGGATAACGAGAGATGATATAATGAGATGCACCATTTTATTCACCATCATGTTGTTTCAAATATGTGTAACCGACTCACTGCGTCCAAAATCGAATACTTTCCTATGGTATCTGAAATACAGTACCCCTAAATATTAGTACGTCCGAATATATAGTTTTCGAAAAACAGGTTCGCCGAGGTTGTGAAGTGTGCATTCGAAGGACACGTTACTATACCATGAGGCCACAGGAGAGGATTTGTGTATGGCAGTAAAAGCGACGCAACTGACGCTGGTAGGTCACATGGCAGTAACAACCAAGGGGGTAATCCATCGACCGGAAGTTGAAGTCGGCCGGGTGGCGCCATCTTGTAGCAGAACTTCACTTGCGTTAGCATTTCCATTGACTCCCATTCATTTTGGCGGCGAATAACTTTACATCTGAGGCGTTTAAAGACTCCATTTGTCCATTATTTATTTCTAAAGAAACACGACAATGTATAAAGGGCTCCATTACCTTCTATGTAACATTATGGCCCCGTAGAAACAGTTTTTGAAAAAATAGGCTAACGATTGCGTCATAACCACTCGACTCTCTGTTGCGCTGTACAGAAGTTACCGTACAGACAGGAGGAGAAGCTCGCAGGCAATCGGGGGGACATCCCGTCAAGGGAGAAGCCCATAGATATTGAGTCCATATAAGCAACGGGACAAAATATGTCAACAACATTTTTGGGGAATTGGAAATAATTCGGTATGAGAACTTCCCCGTCTCTGCAAGATTAACATTGGCAATTTTCACGCACAGCTACTAGAAGATTTACGTCTGTCAGACGGGTTGCTCACGTCATCAAGCTTTGTTTGAGTCAGTTTGAGTCTGCGCGTCGGGAACGGAAGTGCTCAAAAATCGCTAAAAATGGGCTTCAACTATCTCAACTGAGTTCCAATGAGACGGCTCTGTCCACTTCTTATACTGTCTATGGTAACAACATGGCAGATGTAGTATGTCCGAGTTTTGGAGCGTTTGAAAGAACAAGGACCAGTCTGCTGATAGACTCCTGCTTTCAAACGCTCCCATGTGTATCTTTGAAAAGCGTCATTGATGTATATTTATAACATGTTTTTTGAAGCACTGATTATTGTAGCCAATCAAAGACATATTTGATGAGCGCGTGAGTACAACGGCCAGAGGCATTTACGATTCCGCTCAACGCGTCACATTTAAAAAATTTCAGGAACGACATGGTACCGAAGTCAGTACTTTTTGACAACACTACTATGCAGTGCTATTTTACATTTGATTATTCATTTTCTCTACCTGAGAATTACTGTTATACTTACCTGAAAAATATGAAAAGCAGTGTTTATTTTATTTGTTTGTTTGTTCTATTGTATTTGTGCTATTGCTTGTAATTTGATTCTTACTGTATTACTGACAGTTTATTTGTCTAGTAGTTTTTGGTGTCACAAACTTATTTATTAAATTTGTAATAACACCTTTTACATTGTGTAGGAATTTCTCCCATCTAGCGGTGAAATAGTTTTTTGCATTCAAACGAATTGTGCTCTCCAGCGCCTCGCTTTTTCAAATGTGCATCTACGGTAGCTGTTATGTACCAAAAAGCTATGACAGGTCTTCTAATAGCACTTCGTCGAGTTTTCCTTCGGGTGAACAGGTTTGTTATTTCAAACAAACTGCAACTTGACACAACGAACAAACGAATGTTACAGTATGAATTACTGACTGTGAAAAACATGAACTATTGTAATTAGTAGTTATGCGCCTCTCACTGCTCTGCTCCTCCGTTTCTGCTGCTTTCAGTTACGTGACGCTGACTCTGAACGGAAACGCGTTGGCCTAGTACTTTTTGTCCCTCTCTGCTATTATAGTTTTTCAAGATGGCGGAACTACATGGAAGCCTCCATGGACCTACCCGGCCCATGTATATAAAGATAATAAATTCTTCGTTTACAAGGATAAGTCAGATAATTGGCAGAGGTATTTGTACACAATTGAGGACATATTTATGAATAAAAATATTGAAAAACCATAAAGGTTATGGGTCAAAAACAATTAAGTTAATTACTAGGCCTATTTTATTTATTTATTACTTTTTTGTGGTTGCGCAAGTAAAAATTTTGTCAGGAAAAGTAAAGATCTGAACCACTGGTCCAACTGGGGCCAGTAGAAAAAATCGGTAACACTTTATTTTACGACCCGCAAACAACTGCGTAAATACACCGAAATTAAGGCCTGTTCACACCGGGACGAATTTCGCGCGCGTTATTCGCCGACGTTTAACGCCTCGTGACTAAACAAAGGGCGCCAATGTGAGTGTTCACACCGACGCGTAAAACGCCACGCGTAAAAAGCGTCATTTTTAAAAAAAACGCCTCGGGTTCGTTTTTTTTGTTTGACGCGCCGCGTCAAAAACTATCCGACCAATGAGATTGGCGCTTTTGCTCACGTGTCTGGAGCTTCTGAAGTTACAGTAAAACACAACTTGGGGGCGCTCAAACACAAAACGGTCTTGCCGAGCACACATACGTAATGGCGAAGAAGAAGAGCGTCCGTCTACTACACTCTGCCGGGAAGAAATAAGACGAGGAAGATGCAAGGCCAGATGATTGTAGAGCTGCTGGTCTTGTTGTTGTCAATATAAAGAGACACAAATGAGAATAAAGAACTGTATGACAAACGCGACAAACTTGCTCTCTTCTTCTGAGTGACAAGCGAGTGTCAGAAGCACTTTGTGGACCTGGACCGGGGTATTTCTGTACATTAGGCGCCATCTAATGTCAGGGAATGAATTTGCATGTTCACTCAGCTCATCGTCAGCGAAAAACGCTTGGGTGTGAACACAAAAAACGCGTTGAAAAACGCTGACGAATAACGCGAGCCGATATTCGTCCCGGTGTGTACGAGCCTTTACGGTGTACGTTTCTGTAATTATAGCGTACTTCCGTGTAGGAATAGGGAACAATATGTTAAGTTTTGGGTAATAAAGGGGTAACAAGCAGATATACAACCTGTAAATAACTGCGTAAGTAAATCAAAATTACGGTGTACGTTTCTGTAATTATAGTGTACCTCCGTGTAGGTATAAGGGAACAATATGTTAAGCTTTGGGTAGGCTAATAAAGGGGTAACAAGCAGATATACAAGCAAATTATTTATAATGTAATTATTTTAAAACTAACAGGTACCTATTATGTTAATATATTCCAGGCAAAAATTGTACGTCTGTTGTAGCTATATAAAAGCTATCATCACATTTCTGGCAAAATATGTTCTTATGCAATTTTACAGGCTTTTCTTACTAGATTAATTAATGTTAAATCAACCCACAAATGCCAAAATTAAATGTAAAATTGCACAAGAACATATTTTGCCAGAAATGTGATGATAACTTTTATATACAACAGACGTACAATTTTTGCCTGGAATATATTAACATAATAGGTACCTGTTAAAATAATTACATTATAAATAATTTGCTTGCATAGCTTGTTACCCCTTTATTACCTTATACCTACATGGAGGTACACTATATTTACAGAAACCTACACCGTAATTTCAGTTTACTTACGAAGTTATTTGCAGGTTGTATCTGCTTGTTACCCCTTTATTACCCCAAACTTAACATATTGTTCCCCTATACCTACACAGAAGTACGCTATAATTACAGAAACATACGTAATTTCGGTTTACTTACGCAGTTGTTTGCGGGTCGTAAAATAAAGTGTTACCAAAAAATCCTTAGCGTTGAGCCTTAAGAGGGCGATATGTGTTGAATTGGTGAGTGTAGTGGACACGAGAAAGTGAAAAATGACAGACGGAGAGACGTCAGCAAACAAAAATCACAATACATAGCAATACTGAATCTCAGTTCTTAAAAATCACATATCGGCACCCAAGTCATATCGGCATTGAATCGGGAGATAGCTGTATTGTCCCAGCCCTACTGAGAGGCCATGTTTCGATAAGAGCAATGTGAAAATATCTTTTGTGTTTGGTGCAAGAAAAGAAATCATACTAGTTTTGATGACATGATCACTTTAGCTTGAACTATCCTGTAAGAGGTCTTGTAAAAAAAAAAAAATGAAAGGCTGCTTTTAAGATTTTTGGGGTGTTATTTCATCCAGCCAAGGGCATAAGTCCTCTCTTCTTCTCAAAAGAGCAGCAAGTGTCTTTGAAGCTTTTGAAGAGCTCAACCCAAAGTTTCAGTGCTGTGAGATCTGCATCTCTGATCACATGGCCACAGCTCAGATCCAGAAGCAGCTTGAGTCTGACAAACACACACACAACGGATCAGCAGAGGTCTTTGAGTAATTGTGGGTAAACTCAGTGGATGTGAAGGCTGTTAACCTCATAAAGACTGCAGCAGAGAGGAAAATGTCATGGAGGAGAATTTGCTATTAAATCAAGTTGTACTTTTTGAGATTCAGCCAATTAGATTTCAGCATTGCTCCATTAAATGCTCACTTGGTGAAATTGTAAGATATGATATTGCAAAACTCATTCATTAAGACTCAACTAATTAGAAAAGGCTGTAGGCATCGCGTAAACGAACGGCACTTTTTATTAGACGACGAAAACTGGTGTCAGGTGTGCAAATGGAGCGAGCGCTACTTCAGCCTCGAGCTGAATTCATCTATTCCCGTGTATTCTTCTGATTTAAGCAACATTTTCCCAATTTAGCCAAGTAATTATCCCCATTCTTCTCTGTGGATGCTGCTGTTCAATTTGCCCAAAGAATAAGGACAAACACTCTACTACCTGCTTTCCTTTTAAAAGCAGCATATTAATCATGGGAAAGTTACTTACTCCATTTAAAACTTAGTTTTAGTCTAAAGTTACACAGTTCGTTTGAGTTGCGTAAGCAATGCCATCGATAATGGAAATGGCTGAGCCATTGATAAGCATAATTTATGTGCATTCTGTCTAACTGCATAGAATAGGTTTCAATTATGAAAGTGATTTCTGTCATTATTGGGTTTTAGCTTCACATGCATATTTATTTGGAAGTAAAAGCCGTTTTGGATTGTTTGAGGGACAGACTAATTGGAGGTGCCCAGTCAAACATAAAATTAACTCTGCATAATAATCCTATCAATAAAACCATAGAAATTCTCAATATTAGCAAAGAAGCAATGAATTCTTGCACTTAAGCCTGGTTATATATCTCATCAGTCTACAGCGTTATAACAACATTCAAACTTCTAGCTATAACTTCGACCCCTGACAATGCATGTTCAGTGCACATTATAGAGTTGATTTAGCTATTTTCCTCTAGCCTTTTTTTGTTGTAAGCTTAAATAAGTGAGCTCTTTTGTTTGCTTTTGCGATATCATTATTTATAGTGAGCAGACTTGAAATAGGACACATCTGATATTCATGTTGTTTATTGAAAGTTTTTTCTCCCAACTGATGCTGAAAGCCAAAAACCCCCAGGTGTTCCTGAGCACAACTAACATCTACATTTATGCATTTGGCAGATGCTTTTATGCAAATCGAATTAACTAACTGACGCAGTGCTCTACTGTAAGAGCCACAGGAACACGATACATTGATGCACTTCCATTTGTGCATTTGGTGCCTCAGTTGAAGTGTTTTGCATTGATGGTGGCGTGCACAGGTTTTTGATCAGTTTGCTAGGAAGTAAATTATTTTTAAAGAGTTGCAGGTGAATATTTTATGTATGTATTGTTAGGTTAATAATTTTATTCAGCCAAGGACGCATTCAATTGATGAAAAGGGACCGTAAAGACTTTTATAATGTTAAAAAAGATTTCTATTTCAAATAAATGCTGTCCTTTTGAACTTTATATTAATTATAGAATCCTGACAAAAATTTATCGCGGTTTCCACAAAAATCTGAAGCAGCACAACTTTCAACATTAATAATAATCACAAATGTTTATTCAGCAGCAAATCATCATTTGAGAATGATTTCTGAAGGATCATGTGACACTGAATATTGGAGTAATGATGCTGAAAATCCAGCTTTGATCAAAGGCATAAATTACATTTTGTTACAGCTTATGTTTTTTAGGTGTTTCTGTTGCAGGAGAAGGTGTATCCTGCACTCAAGCCAGCAGAGATGTTTTTTGGGGTATTAAACTAGTTATTTTTGTTTATTTTCTTGGCCTTGTCCACTCCTGAATTTAACCCCTTTGTTTCTGGTTTTCACTATATTTTTGGTAATAAATGTATCACTGTTGTTTTAGTATATTACTGTATTTTTGATCAAATAAATGCAGCCTTGTTGGTGAGCATAAGAGACTTCTTTTAAAATATTCTTAACATGTGATAAAAAAAAATCTTGATTACTCCAAACTTTTGGAGATATACGTCTTGGTTTATGCTTTCAAATTCATTTTGAATTAGAATATGTCGAATTGAAATCTTTCCCACTTCTCATAAATCAGATGAAGAATGTGTATCTGCTCAGATGACACTGTACTCTTGATCTGGTGTCCAGGGCACCATTAACTAACAGTATCCAGTGATGTGAGCGATACTGCGTCAATGAGACACCGAACTCTACGCCGAAACGTGATGGTGGCGACTGGCAGCCCGCCAAACACTAAGAGGTGTAGAAATACGTGCAGATTAAACACGTGCTCCTTTTGCCCTGTTCTCCAGGGACGTCTCGTTGGAAGGGGAGAAACGCGGATCTTATCTCGCCCGCATTATTCTCCGAAACCTCCCGTTAAAATCAAAGAGCCCTTCTGCCTCCTGCTATCCTACACGTCCTATCTGCTGTTTGTCCCTAACGTGATAACAGCCAGCAATTTGTAAATGCAACTAGAGAACTGAGAGGAGAACAATGACTTGTGTGAAAGGACAAAGAGAACAAGAGTGCTGGAGAATCTGAGGTGATGCTCTGGTTTTAGAGATTAAGAGCATTATTGTGGCTCATGGAGAATATGAAATGTGAAGCGGGATATTAAGTATTAACACGATCAGTGTGTGTTATCTGTAGATAGATGTGTGGAGAAATTATCATATTTAGGGCTATTAGTGACTTGCAGTGCCAGGTAAATAATGTATCAAATGTATCACATATTATTTTTATGTATTATATATTATATAAACATATATTTAATTGAAATATATAATTATACATATATAACTTGTGAAATTTACTCACCTTTTTGCCTTTGCCTCACACCATAGTACTAGCATGGTACACCAAGGAACATGTTTTTGTCTATTATAGTTTTAGGGTGTGAAGTTTTAATCTTCTTTGATTATAACTTCAAAGCAGATTTGTTGAGCTGACACTGTTTACTCTCTGTAGAAATGAGAGGTCATAATCCGTTGGCTGAAATGATCTTATTCATAATGGATCCACACATGCTGTTATCCAGAGGGGCTTACAAAGAATAATTTATGTGGCCTAATGCAAGTAATTAGACGACATGAGGATCCCCGGGACAGATGCTCATTACTAAACACTGTATTGTTTACATAATGTCACCAATGCCAAACATGCTCATGAAAATATTAAGACTGACTGTGATGTCATGTTAGTCAGGAGTGGTGTTCAGAACAGCACATAAAGACTGTGAATACTGTGTGTGTGTGTGTGTGTACATACTACATTTGCCTTAATGTGCAGCTACCAGTTACCCCAAATACCATACTTTCACACATTCCTCCGTTATTGAAAAACTGTTGCTTTAATTAACTGGAACAAAACTGAAAATCATTAACAAGACCTTTGTCTCAAAATATAGTCAATAATACTATCGATTCTCATTTGCTGCATAAATCTACAACATTAAAAAAACACATTAAATATTAGATCTAATTAGCTCAGAAGGATCAGACAAATTTCCACATGCATCAACAAAATAATTAGTTTAACGTCCCCCTGTAGTCAATCATTTTATCCCTTAAAACTCACCTTTGATCACCAAGATGACATATTTAAACTTGACAAAAATATTCATGCCTTAAAATATCTCTACACCCTTGCTGCATTTAGTATACGCAGAGCCGTGAATATGTAAATGAGCCCCGCCTCCACTCACTCATACTGGCTTGTATACAAGTTGATGTATCAGAATGGTAATGCATTTTATGTATCGCTCTCTACAACGTCGGACAGATAACGGTAATTCATATAATTAGCCTTTGTCAGAGTCAGACAGCTGCCTTCGAAAAATCCGCATCCTTAGAAAAGCTTTGAACAACCCGCTATATTGCTAAATGTATTAAAAACACCAGACAGACATATAAACAGCATTAAAAGCTTGATTTTAACCACTGGGGTTCTTTAAGAAAATTGTACCCTAAAAAATTGTACCCGTTGTACCCTATCTATTTTAGATAACTGGATGGCACTAACTGAATTAAACACGTAACCTACTGAGATGTGACGACAATGCGACATTATTGCTTGAAACATTACTGTATACTTATCTTTAAGAATAGTGTGCATGCCATTACTTTCTTCACTCAAAAGGAAATGTGGTTGAAGTGACAGCCAAAAGATGTCATGAAGGACATATGAAAGACTTAAACATTACTTACTGAATCATAAATCATTTCTACCTTTAAGGATGTCTCCCTAAAGAGAGATTTAGCTCACTTCTGATGCCGTTTTATGTCTCTAAAGTGTGGTAAACAAACACACAAAAAAGAGTATCTGATGGTGTTACAAGTAAACAGGATGACGCATATCAGAGCTAGTTTAGTGTAATCTGAATTCTGCAGACTGACGGACCCCTTGAAGGTACCTGAGAATTTCACTCAGTCAAAGAGATAAAATAGTTTGAGATAAATACTAAATATACGGTTGCTGTGAAATCAGTCACACAAAAGTTTGCTAGAACTTACAACTCCATGAATTTTAAGTGAAATGCTTCTGTAGGTTTTGCTCTATGATAAATATGAGATCCATGAAGAACGATCGTGTTTACATGGAGGCCAAAGGTAGAAACATCTAAAATGCCATCGGGTTATAAATGCAATGTCTTTCTCGTAACAGATTCCATCCTGTCATGAAACATGATCACATAGGATTTGCTTACAGTTATTTGAAGGTTTCTGTAGAAGTATCCTGATACTGTGTGTGTGTTTTTAAGCTTTTATCAGCATGTCAGTGTCTGGCCTGCTGGTTATTATTTAGAGCTTCCAGTGTTTCTAAATGCACTTGTGTGAAGCGAGTCAAGTTATCTCTCACTCCTAAGTTTGTTTGGGATAACACTGAGGATTTTGAGCGCTCCAGTGCCAGGGGCCAACATCTGCATGTCTGTGATTTGTTGGAGAGAGTCTAACCTTTGCTTTTAGAAGGGTATTTTGGTAACACTTAAGTTTAGGGTCCAATTCTCATTATGAACTTTTGCTTATTAGCATGCATATTGCTATAGGATATTGGCTGTTTAATAAAACTTATAAAGCACATATTCTCCATGACCATATTTGCATGACCATATTCCACATCCCTTAATCCACCCAATACCTAACATAGCAACTACCTTACTACTAATAACCACTAAATAGGATTTTTTTTAGGCAAAATGCATAGTTAATAGTTAGTTAATAGTGAGAATTGGACCTTAAATGGAGCCTATATTTATTTTTTGTCAAAACTTCCACAAATTCATAAACATGAAATTGTGTTGTGTACATTTGAAGAGAAAAACATATGTATGTGTATAAATATATACAATATATATTACTGAATTATTCAAAAAGGCTCATCAGACTCAAATGCTGTTCAGTGCAGTATCTCAGCTTACTTTACCATGTTTATATCCATTCTGCAGAAGTCCACTCATTTCCCTCATAATCAGTGCTGGAAATGTGGAAAAGTCAATTCTGTCTGGGCCTGAAATGAGCTTTCATAAAAGAAATCTTAATGGAATCGTCAAATTTAATCAGAATTGGAGCCAGAATCATTAAATTCTTTACGATTCTCATTGCTAGTTTGGGGTTTAATTTAGTTGATTCGCTCATGTTCATTGCTTTGTTTTTACCTAGCATTTCTTTAACTTGAACATTTGTTGCTTAATGTCAGTTGCACTGTAGTTGGTATTGTTTTAGAATAAGCATCTGCACAAAATCACAGAAGTGAATCGTTATCTATAGTCGTGTAAGGATTGGCTTCTTTAATTTTTAGAAGAAATCACTTTAATATTCTCCTCAGGGTTCCAACATTAATTCAATTTTAATTCACAGGCTTTCTATGTTCACTTTAAATTACCATAATATTTTCAATTAGGACCAACTGCATGACTACTTAGATCATTACTCACACTTAAAAGAACACGCTTCGTTTTATGTGACGAATAGCTGCGTTTCGGGAATATAACGTCGTATCAAGTTCAGTGCATTACCTTAAATACGTAAATGTGTGAGATTAATAACTGTCAGATTGGGTGTGAGTGATATGTAAATTTAGTCTGAGGCTTTGATAGTTTTGTATCGCTCTGAATAATTAACAAGTTCATTATCATTCTGTTAGGCCAAATCTTCCCAAACAACACTTTGAAGGGTAATGACAGATAAAGATAGCGTTCTTCAACCTGATTCTTCCACTTGTATCGTCCTCCCACTTTCCGTCTCAGAAAGCTGCTGACAAAAGGGCGGTAGAAGAGAAGTTATCAAGCGTTGCGTTCTGTACTGTAGTCTTCTAATTAGAGAGCTTCTGCGATACCAGCCCGCCGCGGCTGCCCATGCCATGACCCTGTTCTAACTATCCACACAGACTTGTCCTTTAGTCATCAGCTATAATGAGTGGACCGGCTATTTGGACTGAGGTAGTTTGTGCTCGGGTGAAGTTTTTTCGTGATTAGATGGCGTGAGATAGTAATTACTCCATGCTGTGTGCAAAAATAGAGCCAACTCTACTTCATCAATGAGAATGCAGTGACAACTATTAACAGGATTTTCTTCACATTTTAACATTTTGATTTAATAAGGGGCAGCTCATTCTAGGAGTGTGCAGTATAACCAAAATCTAATGAAAGCTACTTAAACTCAGTTGATTATTTGGAACTTAATGCTAACCATGATGCTTAAACTTTCTACAGTCAGGTTAATTACCGGTACAAACCAACAGTTTTTAATACATTTAAATGATAATTCCGGTATTTAGCACTTTGAGTCTATTTTCCAGTTTGTTTTGGATGAACTAGAGTGGTGGACACAGAAATTTGACGATGGGTCCTGTCTCGACTTTTTGACTCTTTTAGAATCGCCTCTGAGTGCTTCAGAGTGGCTGTCTATGGGCATGCACAAACATGTCCTTAAAAAAACCCTTAACGTTCGTTTTCAAAACTGTGCAACTCACCGAGTGGTTAGTGGTGTTCGTTGATGTTCCAAAACAAGTAGCGTAGCGAAATACAGTTTCTGTCGTGTTTTATTTGGCATTTTATAAAATCGCATTGATGTCTGTTGGAGGACTCATGCTGGTTGATATTACTGCGCTACCGGAAACGGAAAGGGTCTGTTTACATTTGGTTGTAGTCTTTTCGCTCGGTTCTCCGTCTCTCAGTAGGCTAGCGTGAGCAGAGCAACTGCGGCAAAGTGGTTGTCGCCATCAAGTGGTCGGGAGTGTGCTAACGCTTCAGACTCATATATCCAGCGGAAGTTTATACGGGGTTGTGAGGTATCTGAAAAAATAGGTCCACTATAGTAAATAACACGGATTGAAATCATGCATTGCGCCGATATATTTGTTTTAAATCGTCAACGAATACCACTAACCACTCGGTGAGTTGCACAGTTTTGAAAACGAACGTCAAGGGTTGTTTTAAGGACATGTTTGTGCATGCCCATAGACAGCCACTCTGAAGCGCTCAGAGGCAATTCTAAAAGAGTCAAAAAGTCGAGACAGGACCCATCGTCAAAATTTCTGTGTCCACCACTCTAGTTCATCCAAAACACACTAGAAAATAGACTCAAAGTGCTAAATACCAAAATTGTCCTTTAATGCTCCCTTGCAGAATAACAGCGTTCATTTCTTTTAAAGGCTTATCACAGTTTCAACAAAAATATTATACCACAACTGTTTCTAACATAATAAGAAGAACCAAAAGTCCTCTGAAAAGCCCTTGGAGAACAAAAGTGTCGTAGTTTGATCACAAGTTTCCGCCCACCTAAACTCCCCATGCATATGTATTAGAAGATGAAACCCGTTAACTATTCACTGACGCGTTCATTTATCATGGGCATCAAGTTATTATGGCCAAACAGTGCATGCATGACTGGAGCCAATTCATCTTCTGCCTACATGCGCTCATGCCCTTACCTCTGATAAGGAGAAGTGTCTTCGGACAAACGAAGAAGCCCTGCGAGAAGCTCATTCTAGCGTAATTATCAACCCGTGAATCTGTGGCTATTGACAGTGACCTTGCGTGTGACCTGATATACTTGCTGAAGTCAGATGTTTGCATTTGTAAGAGGCACCGAAAACCGCATCTCATCTACTCCCATCCCATTACATAAATAAATGTTTGATGCGCTGTAATGACTAGCATCATACTTAATTGCATGAAAGGAAAATAAGCAAGTAATTGACCTCTGAAGCTGGAGGATGAGCAACACGCTCGCCACTAACCAACCAATTTTGAGATGCAATATGTTCCTTCAATAACATTTTATTGAACAGATGCTTTTATAAAAACCTTTGCTGTTATTGCACTCGTGAACAAAGCTACTAGATTCATATGATGAACTTTTTTATAAGGTATCGACTCTCTTAAATGCCATAATATCAACTTGTAACCTGTAACGCACCAGCTGCCGTGAAGAAGTCTCAGTATCAAGGGGTGTTTTCATGTTGTCATCCACGCTGGGATGCTTTTGCGTTTATTTTCATGCAAACAGGAAAATAAGATCTCGCTAGATGGATGCGCTACATGACAGGTCAGTGATAGCAAGGTAATTGTTTACCTCAACAGATCACTCAACCTCGACACGCACGATCAGTCAGATGACCATGGAGAAAACAAGATGCCTGTTAACTCTTAGTGATAGTCAGCTGTTACAATGTGTAACTTCCACAGCAGTGAACGTGTCAAAAACGGCCCTGCTGACTTTAAAGTCAGGCACTTATACAGTATGTTGTGATTTTTGCCTATTTATACACAAGCTGTGTTGCAGAACCTAGTGAGCTGTGTGTTATCTACATAGACAGCTTACTTTTAAAGTGCCTTCTGCTCTGATAGTGTTGGACATTAAACTAAACGAATGACTTCATTCGGAAACAAAAATATAAGACATGCATGAACACAATGTGAAATGGCACAATTTTTGGCTTGAACAAATAGTATGGTATTAGGGTATTTTTAACACCTATATTTCTCTCTCCGCATATTACAGTACAAATAAAATGGTAGTGGTGCTGGAGCAATTTAGCAACAGGTGGGACGGAGAGCTTGCTGCCGTTGAGGACCGAGCGGCAGTGTGTCTGGTAACTGGACCAAGATTTTTTTTTTATGTTAAAGGAATTAGTTCACTTTAAAAAAAACTTTTGCTGATAATTTACTCACCCCATGTCATCCAAGATGTCCATGTCTTTCTTTCTTCAGTCGAAAAGAAATTAAGTTTTTTGATGAAAACATTCCAGGATTTTTCTCCATATAATGGACTTCAATGGGACCCAAACGGTTCAAGGTCCAAATGACAGTTTCAGTGCAGCTTCAAAGGGCTTTAAACGACACCAGACGATGAATAAGGGTATTTTCTAGCGAAACCATCGGCCATTTCAAAAATAAATAAAAAAGTTAAGTTTTATAAGCACAAATGCTCGCCTTGCTCTGTTCTGTGATGCGCGTTCACGACGTTCGTTTGTGACTTTTTCAACATAATTGCGTATACGTGACGTCACATGAACGCGCATCACAGAACAGAGCAAGGTGAGCATTTGTGCTTATAAAACTTTTAGAAATGACCGATCAGCAAAAGTTTTTTAAAAGTGAACTAATCCTTTAAACATAACTTTAATCATAAATTAAACAAATTACAAAACGCCCTTACGGACGGCCGCCGCCGCATATAAGCATAATAAAATAACAACATAAATTCCAGGCCTGGTCCCTCTCATCCTTCACTGTCATCACTCCTTTTGTCCTTCCGGAGCTCCTCCATGAGACTCGAGACCGGTGTGACGGTCAGCTGACTCTCATTAACACTCGCTCCACCGGCATCGCTCCGTTCCCTACACTCTCGGCCCCGCTTGCTTGCCACAATTACATTTGAATATAGATTATTAATCATATATTAATTATAATAGATTTTGATCAGACTGCCAGAAGATAAGACATTTTTTACACAAGATTGATTTTAAAATGCAAAATAATCACAGGATGATGAACTGGATGGCTCTCACATGCAACACGGTGAGGTCATGATGTGACAATGTAGCGTACTGTTTTTTGTAATGTTTGTTACATAATGTGCTCTTTCACACATGCTTTTTTTCTAGGAGTAGTTTGCAGGAATACAGTATTTGTAGCCAGTGTTCCCGCCAGAACTCCACTTTCACCCTTCTAAACGCCCCATCTGACTTCACTATTGAGCAAATTTACAGGAACACTAAATGTTTGTTCTTGGCAGATTGCACGTTCACAGATTGCAACTTCATTTGATAATATCCCACACTTTGCCTGCAGCTGTATTCAGAAGCTGGTGCCGTACAGGATTTACATTTCCCACTCATGCCAATTGCTCAATCCCTCTGAGATATGCAAAACAGCTGAATACATTCACTCAATCTCCTTTTCTGCGATAATGTGTCCTATTGGATCTATGCCAGACTGCCTTACACCAACTGCTGAAGAAATCATCCTGAGGGGAGGCAAAATATGTTTGCGTCTGATTCTGACTGATGTCAGATGCAAGATCTTGTTCTTGATCACAGATCGAGATATTCCTCTGGTTGTTTCTTTAGGAGATCAGCTTTCACTTGTGCTGTGAAAATGCTGGTTCGGAAAGTTTTATTTGATTAAACACTGATATATCAGCGTATGGTTAGTTATTTAATTCGTTGTTAAATACTAAGCATAAGCTTTTTTTGTTTAGTTTAAGTAGAAAGTACCAATATAAATAACACTAAATATGCTAAAACTTATTAAAAACAATAAAATAACCCAAAAATGTAAAAAACATTTTTTTTACTAAAACCGTAAAATGAAAACAGAAAATATAAAAATTCTAAATATTAACAAAAACAATAATAGTATATAAATTACACTAAAATAACACTGTGCTTTATTAAGAAACGTCAATTTGGATTTCATGGTACCTTCAAGAAAACTGTCCAAACTAGAAAAGACAAACGTCAGATTCGGGGTCGTTTTGTCAGGAGAAACATATGAGTGGTAGAATTTATTCACAACTTCGCATTTAATCAAATTTTTATCTAGGAAATACAAGAAGATATTAAAGTCCGCCTATGTCAATAATTGTATCCCTTAAAACTCATATTTGTATCACCAAAATGACATGTAAAGTTTTTTTCCTGTGAATTTTTTTCTTCATGCTTTAAAATAGCTTGAATGTAATTTAGTATATGCAGAACCATGAATATGAAAATTAGCCCCGCCTCCACTCACTCTCACCAGCTCAGAGATCCACACGGTAAACGCTGCACAATGGTATCGCTCTTTACAACGTCAGACACATAACGGCAATTAATATGATTAGCTTTTTGCTTGACTCCATTATACATAATGTGTCTAATGTATATATATCGGGATAACCTGGCTTCTCTTTAGAACTCCCCTGTTGACGTAATTGGTTACAAGGTAGTTTATGACATCAGAAACACCGTGTTTTTGAGACTGTCTTTGGTTCACTGCAGTTTTAAAGAGAAAATACTCGGCAGTGGTCTTATGAATTTGCACATGGTTTGTCTTAAAGCATATTAAAAACATCACATTGATATATAAACATTAAAAACTTGATCTTCATCACAGGGGGACTTTAAAGAGATCTCACTTTAGATTTTTGCCCCCCTTCGTTTGAGTCCTGGCAGGCTTGGTACATTTACTCAACGTTGTTTTCTTGGAATACTCGTTAATAGGAAATGGCATGCTGGAAAAGGAAGCATCATCTACATGTTCTTAATGATTTCTGCTTTAATCTCAAGTCATCAAATGTGTGTTTTGCTTGAAGGGAAGGAAAGTGCTTTTGTTGGCAGAATTTGACTGCGCTGCGCCACTGGTGCGGCTGAGAAATGCTGTTTCCACAGAACGACTTTTCAAACGGGCCGAGAGGTCAGCGGTCTGCGAGAAGACTCGTTGTGAGATTTTCTCAGCTAGAGACATACACGAGGGGTGAATCAGATTCATGACAGCACTTCTAGACCTCCAGCACTGAAATATCTACATTTTCCTCCATCGTCCGTGAGGAAATGATGCATGCGCCCCCCCGCTATGAAGAAATCTGTCGGTGCCATTTGCAGTTCAGATCACACCGACAGTGTTTTGAAAATGAACAAACGCGCTCATGCTGTCAGCATGCACTTATAACAAACACACACCGTTAGATGTCACACCACCGCATGCATGAGAATCGTGCAATCACAGAATCTTATGAACATATGCCCCGGTCATATTTCACTTCAACATAAAAAGGAAACCGAAATAAACAAGGAAAGGAAAGTTCGTCAAGACAAACTTTGAACATTGCATCTCTGGAAAAGTTTAAAGGTTATTTTGACATTTTTCCAAAAGTTTGACAGTTTGAAGAGAGATTTGAAGTTTAGCAACCACCCAGAACTGTCTAAAAAACCATAATGCACACCTAGTTAGAAACCACCCAGAATACTCTAGCAACTCATTACCAATTTACTCGCATTCACCAAGAAAGCTAATTCCTTGTAACCAATCAGAACACATTAGCAACCATCTTGCAAGTCCTTCTTGAAACTTCAAATCTCTCTTCAAACTACGTCAAACTTCTTAAACTTATTTTATCTGACTTAAAAAGCTCCAGTGCTGGAATAGAAAGCAATGGCATGCAGGAACACGGTTATAAAAACATGGTAATTCATTTCAGAGAATATCAGACCGGCACATTCAAATTGTCCCAAAATGGCATTGTGCAGTAATGGAGGATGGTGTTTGCACAGACGCAGATTTTTAGTATCGCAGATAAATTCAAAACGAAATGATGTTGTGTTACTCACAGCAACCAAAGCTGTCGTAAAAAGAACTCGTATTAGGATGAAAGAATCCCTGGCTCCCTCAGAAAACATTATTTATGTGGAGCGACAAACAATAAAGGAGGAATTAGATATTGCTAAATCCACAAAGCTGGGGTGACATTCAAATACCTCTTTTATTCCAGCATTTTATTGAAGTGTCGATAAGCATTTAATCCATAGAGTCTTATAAAAGCAATACAGTGTATAATGGGGATTTGATCAAACGACCTTTACTTTCAATCTGGACTAAAAGTTGACACACAATTAAATTGGACTCCATTTACTTTTTCAACGCTTGCTCCTGGTCTTATTGTGAACAATTCATCGATGCATGCTAATATTCTATAGAAAATAATCCTCATTGCTGACATAACTTGCCATGCCATAAGAAAAGTCATGCCAACCCTTGTTAATAATAGTCAAGCTATTTAGGCTATTATAGTCTACTTTTCGGCTACTGTTAAGCAGTCTTTCCAAATAATCTTGCATGTTCTTAAAACAACAATTTAATGCTAGATATGTAGGTTAACTCATAAGAGTAAATGTTTAATGTGCCCTAATTTAGCTTTTTTGGATATTATTTTTAATGTAGTGTGTTCCAGTCCTACTTCCTGCTCGAACGTAGTTTTGTAACACATTTGCGTAATGCCAGCCTATGCTCTTCATTGGCTGCCCATGAACAACGTCTACTTTGACCCCGCCCACAATCTCTGTAAGTTGTAGCTGAGACTGGAAGAGTTTGGTTTGTGTTGTTCATGTCGAGAGGACGCTGTTTTATGCACTGCAAAAGCAAATCCACTTTGCTGCACTTTCCAAAGGATGAAACTCGTGCTGGAATTGATACGGTAAAACTGACGCCATCGTTACTGTTAGTATCACTGTGTATTAAGTGCTGAGGAATCCTCCGGAGCTGAAGTTCAGATATGGCAATGACTGTTTCATTTTCCAAAACACCATAAGTGATTGGTGATTGGTAAGTGATAGACCAATCACAACAGACTGGGCCATCTGACCAATCAGAGCAGAGTAGGCTTTCAGAAAGGCGGGGTTTAGAGAGACTGAATCCTTTATGGAACAGTTTTATTTACTGTAAGAAAAGAGCTGATGCTGCAATGTATATTATGGGAAAAGTAGAGGGGGGGGGGGGGGGGGTGCCTGGATGCCCTTGGATGCATGTAAACCTATTGTAGGAGACTACAAAACAAATTTAGGAGCCTTTTAATATTGCATAATTATTACATATCATATAATATAAAATGATTGATTCAATGACAATTCAATTTAAACAACAATATAATATTGCTTTTTTGTGAATAAACGAAGCGTTATAGAAATCCTAGAAAGGATAAACCACTCCGAATGATCATGGTGGTGTTGAGTTGACAGTCATAAATACTCTATTTGAAATGTTAATTTTTGTAGTGCATTTTCTCTATCGGTGAGTGATGTGCATATACACTATCTGAGCATAACCAGCCTCTTATTGGTGCAGGTTCACTACGCCCTGAGAGAGAAAGGATTTGCATCTGTCTGCATACAAATGAGCGCAGTTGAGAACGTAATTGTGCTGCTGTGAATTAGCGAGACGAACTGTAAAAGACGACTCTGAAAACGATGTTTTGCATTCAATGATGCTATTCTAAAGAAAGCCAATCTTTTTGCAAGTAAAATCATCCTTAAATGACCTCTGACTGTGAAATGCAAAGTGTACCGAGATAATTTTAATGAAATCGTTTCATTGGAATACACTAATGGAAGGTTATTGTAAAGGTTCTTACATTTAACTCTCAGAAAGATATTATTGCCCAGCTATATTTTTACATTATCTGCAGAAAACTGTGACTGTGAGTGGCGCTAATAAGACACAGTGCACTGGTGTTTTGGGTGGTTGCCAGGCTGTTGCTATGCAGTTCTTAGTGTTTTAGGTGTTCCAAAAATGTTCTAAGTGGTTGCTAGGGTGTTGCTATGCAGTTCTATGTTTCTACAATGTGTCTATCCACAACCCATTTTGCAAGAAGTATAGAAAAATATAATGAATATGGGGTATTTCCCTCCTGGATGATTCATTAATGTTTCTTATTTTTTTCTGGTTCAACACAGATAAAATGATTCACTCACCTCCCCTCAACACCCTCTTTGTATCAGCCATAAATTCCCATATATCTCTGCGTCCCGAGAAATTATGAGCGCCAGTGGTAATCTGTATCAGGATGCTACTGCAAATTACATCTCATTCAAGTGAAAACGAATATATCCAGGCAGCGTTTGCAGAAATTGGATGCAAACAGTATCACTGGATATAACTACTGTATGAAATTTCTTGCGCTTCGCTGTGGGTGGCAGAAAAACAGCATCAAAAACAGTTCTATTAAAAGACCAACAGTAGCGCTTCTAAATTTATATGCATGGACTTTTAGCATATTTGCAAATTAATCTACAATTTCAGTTGTGTTCCTTTCTACCATCTATAAGTCATTAAATCAGTGCCGGAGGAGAAAATAAACACATAATGATTTTGACAGATCTGTGGCCTGTCTCTCCAGCCCAGCGTGAGTTTAATGCGACAGTTCAGATTCTGCATGGCAGAATAACAAAACATTTGAGAGATGCAGATTTTAAATTTATTTGGCTAGTTTGTAGATATGGTCTGTTTATGTATATTTTGCACAATGCTTCAGTAAAAGTAATCTTAAAGGATTAGTTCACAAACTTTTGCTGATAATTTACTCACCCCCATGTCATCCAAGATGTCCATGTCTTTCTTTCTTCAGTCGAAAAGAAATTAAGGTTTTTGATGAAAACATTACAGGATTTTTCTCCATATAATGGACGTCAATGGGACCCAAACGGTTCAAGGTCCAAATGACAGTTTCAGTGTAGCTTCACAGGGCTTTAAATGATGCGCGTTCATGTGACGTCACGTGATATATTTTATTCATGTGACGTATACGTGATATGTGAATATACAATTACGTTGAAAAGGTCACGAACGAACGTCACGAACGCGCATCACAGAACTGAGCAAGGCAAGCTTTTGTGCTTATAAAACTTAAACTTTTTTATTTATTTTTGAAATGACCGATCGTTTCGCTAGATAAGACCCTTATTCGTCGTCTGGTGTCGTTTAAAGCACTTTGAAGCTGCACTGAAACTGTCATTTGGACCTTGAACCGTTTGGGTCCCATTGAAGTCCATTATATGGAGAAAAATCCTGGAATGTTTTCATCAAAAACCTTAATTTCTTTTCGACTGAAGAAAGAAAAACATGGACATCTTGGATGACATGGGGGTGAGTAAATTATTAATTTTTTTTAAAGTGAACTAATCCTTTAAGTTTTTGAATTTGCAATTCAGTTCTTAAAAATCGAGGTGTCGGATGTTTTGTTTCTAGTTCACGGGTGAGATCTGAAATGAAGACGGAAGCCAGAGGACAGTTTCAGTAATATAGGAGACATTTATATTTTATTAAATGGCTTCATAACATCAGAGAGGGAAGCTCCTGATAGATATGCCCAGGGATGGATGGAGTATTACTCGCATCAATAATGGATTGTCGAATGACACCCGGAGCCCACACAGGGCCACTGGTCTGATGTAGTTACGCCGTCACAGTCCCAGAGGAGCAAGCGGTCAACCACGGGTCGAAGGAACATACAGTACTTATGATAAAGTCACAGAGAGATGATAGACAAACACATACACTTGTACTTTGCAGTAGGGTTGCCGCGGTGAGGAAAATTTTCCACCGGTTAATCGACGTGTGACAACACCGGTAATCCCGGTGTCACCGTGGGGGGCGGGGCGGGGGAGTTAAATAGCTTTTAAATGCGTGCGTGTTTAGGCTACTTTCACTTTCGAAATAAGCGTCAATTGGCAATTCAGCGTCAATTGCTTGAATGGACAAAAAAAAAAAAAAAAAAACTCGCTGACAATAAAACTGTATTTATAGACAGAACTTTTATTAGCATAACGAATGAATAAAAATACCCCCATGCATAGGCTGAAAAAAAGTGAAAATCGGCAAACTGTGGGCCCAAACAAATAAGAACCATAAAACGTTTTTTAACGAATAAGAAAATAAAATAGGCCTAAATAAATTACACAAAGTTTAAATAAGATAAAACCAAATAAATAAGAGACGAATATAAAATAAAAACTTCAAAAAGGACCTTAGCCTACATAAATGACAGCACTCTAAAACACACTATAAATTGGCATTTATTAACATTGCTTGTAGTCTAGAGTCAAAGAACATGACAGTTGAGACAAAGACAGACTTCATGACAAAGACAGTCTTGCAGTCAAGAACATGTAGACTGAGTAAAAACTATTGCGAAATGACGGCGTTTCCATTAACCGATGTTATGCGACTAAAACGTCCTTTTTTTCCTCTTGCGAACGGCATAGGAGTTTCTGGGTGTTTCTCCCTCATTTCTGTTTCGATGTCTTGATTGTGGCATTTCTTTGAGGTTTAGGTAGGCTATTCCTGTAATTATTGTTTTTTTATGAATTTAATAAATAACTATGTCTCGCATTCTGTCCAAACGGTCATTGTAGGCCTACTTTTGTGTCCATTCGTTTTTCCTTTTTTAACCCGTAATTTTGCAAAACAAAAAATTAACGGTTGTTGTATTTGCAAAGTTGAACACCAAAATTTAAATTAGAACTGTACACACCAAATGCTGCGCAATATATATATAGCCTATATTAACGGATTTTCGGATTTTTGTTTATGACTTTTACCCCTTTATTAAACATTTAAAATATTCACAAATTAATATGATTTTTTTTTAGATTTGACTGGTTTTCTAAGGCCAAATTAGAACCTGGAAATGATATTTTTCCCGCAGTGCTGAATGAGAAGAGCCATGGCTCTTCTCATTCAGCACTGCGGGAAAAAATATAGGCCTATGTCTCTGGAACCACAGCATAAGCTACAGAAAGGTGATTTATAGGCTAATAATAAATGTGTCTGAAAAAATAACGAGGCATTTTAATTGTTTATTAATAAACTAGTGTTTTCTAAACCAGTGTCGGTTAAACATATCTCCATCTCCGCTGTAACGGATGCATCTTTAGAGAGAAATGCATCTTTCATTCGGATTAGCCTACATCATCAGAAGGTATTAGCTTTCGATTCGAATTTGTTCGTTTTAAAGCGGACATTTCAAGCTTTAGCCTAGGCTGGATATTTTGTTTCAGTTCTCGCGCTCCAGTTCACGGAGACCATGAAACCGCGCCTGATTGTTTTATTTTATTTTACAAAAGCAAAACGTTGTCTTGTTATTTTGAGTTTGAGACCAATAGAAGTAGTTGCGACTAATATATTATTATTTTCTGTATGGCCAGAAATGATAGAGTATTTTAAGTTGTTTCCATGTTGATAGGAAAATGCAAGTGTTCACGCCAGCGCCTCCCTACCATGCAGAGCGCGCTCCACACTCCGCATAGCAATATACGTTCTTTGGCAGTAGCCTACTAATTGATTGTTGTACCTGTGTGTCTGGCTTCTGCGGTCGATGTTTCACTGCAGTGCCCAGTTACTGTAGTTTGACTCGTTCTCATCTCCACACGTGCTAAATGGAATTTGACTCCTGATGCTTGCTGATCTGTGACGTGATGGCTCTTGGCACGCACTGCGCAGTACAGTTTTTTATTATAATGTATGCTCTCTTCTGAACTAAATAATTGATCATTATTATTTATATTTATAATTAATTCAAATAAATATTTTAGCAAAAACGAATAGCCTACTTTAAAAAAGTCAAGACATCGCGGTGTCACGGTGGGAAAGTGATGTCACCGGTGATGGGGCTTAAAACCGGTAACACCGTCAACACCGTCTATCGCGGCAAGCCTACTTTGCAGGGGACTTTGAATGTAAACGTTTAAATATAACACTTTTATTAGTTTGTAGAGCTTTGCAGTAAAGCGTACTGTTAGGAGAGCTGACAGACAGTGTCGTACCACAAAACTCAATCTCAGCTGTAGCTCGAGTGACTTACCTGCTGCAGAACGATCCGTTTCTGCCAACCCACGAGCTCAGTGAAGCATCTGTCTTTAAGACAATATGTGGGAGTCTAGAGGTTTCTGTGATATCAAGTTAAGCTTCCCACACTAAACTGCACATTGTCCACTGCTGGATGGTGTCCTGGTAGCTTTGTTCCCCTTCAGACAGCTTATGAGTGCACACTAGAGAGGTGACCTCTTTAGCACACAGCTGTTTGATGGCCCTTTTATCCTTTTCATGCAGTTTTTCTTCCCGTTCAAACGGCTTCAAAGAACAACCGTCTGTGCATTAAAATCACCATGGATTAAGGATGTTCTTATATGATAAAGTGAAAGTTTTAGAGTTTATGAGCCATTCAACTGCGTGACATTGACTGCGTTTTCATGCACAAGAATATTCTGACATTTATCATAATATGGTCATATTAATATTGTAAGTGTCGAGCAATATTAAGATGCACACTAAATCTCTCTTAGTTTCCTCGGAAAATGCTGATATGTAAATCTGTATCTGCTGGAATCAGATTATTTTTCTATTAACTATAATTCACACAGTACAAGATATTCAGGCATATTATATATCTTTTTATATGTATAATTTTTTATATTTTATTTTAACTGTGTGTATGTATATATATATATATATTTATTATTTATTTATCTGTTTTAAGTTAATTGACTGTAAATTGAATAGTCTTCTATTGTGTTTTAAAAGTGCTTGTATTTGCACATACCACAAAATATTCAGACGTAATACATCATAGGACTGGATAAGAAATCTTCCTGTTTTGTACCTTTGAAGTCTCCCCTTGAGAAGCTCAATGTTATCTGTGTTTGTAGGTTGAGTTATGAGTGCAGGGAATACGGTCTGCAGATAATTCATGGCAAATCCGACTCGAGCGCTCATGTGGTCCCATGAGGAGGTACAACAATAGGCTAGTGAAAAAGTGAACAAACCCCAGAGAGATGACAGCAGTGACCAAATAAAACACTAATGCTCAGTTTCACAGACGAGGCTTAAAGGATAATTCCGGTATTTAGCACATTGAGTCTATTTTCTAGTTTGTTTTGGATGAACTAGAGTGGTGGACAGAAATTTTGACGATGGGTCCAGTCTCGACTTTTTGACTCTTTTAAAATCGCCTCTGAGCGCTTCAGAGTGGCTGTCTATGGGCATGAACAAACATGTCCTTAAAACAACCCTTAACATTCGTTTTCAAAACTGTGCAACTCACCGAGTGGTTAGTGGTGTTTGTTGATGATTAAAAACAAATATATCGGCGCAATTTATGATTTCAATCCGTGTTATCTGCTATAGTGGAACTATTTTATCAGATACCTCACAGCCGCGTATAAACTTCCGCTCGATACAAAATGCCAAATAAAACACGACAGAAACTGTTTTTCGCTATAACGTTAAAGGTTGTTTTAAGCACATGTTTGTGCATGCCCATAGACAGCCACTCTGAAGCGGTCAGAGGCGATTCTAAAAGTCTCAAAAAGTCGAGACAGGACCCATCGTCAACATTTCTGTGTCCACCACTCTAGTTAATCCAAAACACACTAGAAAATAGACTCAAAGTGCTAAATACCGGAATTATCCTTTAAGCTAGTCCCAGACTAAAATGCATGTTTGAGTTGTTGTAACTAAAAGCAACTTGGACTGATATATCTTAAGATATTCAGTGCCATTGTTTCATCTCAAGATGCACACCAGTAATGTTTTTTTCTAGGGCACATTTATAAAAGCTACTTAAAATGCCCTAATTGAACTAAGGCCTAATCCTGGCTCAATTAAAGCCCTGTCTGTGAAACCAGGACTTAATATGGCGTTTCGACCTTTAAATTTGATGTGCCGCTTTATAACGCAACAGTTTGCTTCTGGAAGTAAAATCCTATTTTCTACATGCATAAAAGTCTTGTATAATTCCTTAAAGATCTGATCAGATCTAGATAGTTTGTTTCATGTTTAAACTCTGTGTTTAAGGATGTTTTGAAATGCCTGTGGGTAAAATGAATGGGAGAAATACTTTCTGAAACCAAGGCCACTGAAACTGTAGCTGTTCTATTATATATAAGTTCCAGAATGGCCTAATAATGTCTGAGGTATACAATATATAAGTTATGATGTCTAAACATTTAGTGAGTTTACTGAAGAGTTATGCATCTTTAGCCATTCCAGCATCCTGTGTGTATCATTCATCATGAAAAAAGAGGCATGAAATATAACACGACCATAAAAGTGATTATTTTGGAGAAGATGAGAGTGGGCATTTCATCTCAAAGAAACAGCGTTTACAAAGCGCTGGCTAGACGCATTCAGCGGAGTGAAAAGAATCAAATCTGGGGTTATTTTCCCTTTCTTTCTTTCTTTCTTGCAACCAAACACCACACATCTCAATCTGTCACCGTGTGAATTGTTGCAGAAACTGTAATGGCATTTTATGCTGTATGATTAACCATATTTTATTTCCATTTCTACAAAAGATGGCTGTGAAAAAGGCCACAAACGAACAAATCCGTATGGTTGCCCAAAACGAAAACAATAATTTTTCAGTCATAAATTAAAGGTGCCCTAGAATGGGGTTATTTTATTATTTTGTAATGTTTTCTGGGTTGCCCTTATAATGTTAGTATTTTTTTTAGATCAAAAATAGTCTAGAAAAAAAACAAAAATAATTTAGAAATAAAAGGCATTTTTCCTAGCCTGATTTTAGCCTCTGATTTGAACACTCTGTTTGAAGGGGCGTGTCTCTGTGAGATTCAGTGTAACCGGCCATTGCTGTGATTGGCTGACATGCTTGCATATGAAATAGCTACGTATTACATGTGAAACTCTCTCGAATACTTTTACTACAGTTATTAAACGTTTTTACTATTACAGCTATCGAGATTAACGAATCGTGAGATGTTTATAAAGTATTAAAATCTATTTCCATCACATAAAATGTTGCCGTGATGAGCATTGATCAAGCAGATGACAGTCGCGAGACTGAAGATCTTATCATTGCAACGCAGTTTCTGCACACTCTCTAATGCTTTCACCAATGCAAACACGATGATGTACATACAGTAAGAGCTTTGTGATGCAGTGTAACGTGCGTCATTGATTTCATAACGAGTTTGGCAAGTGTCCAGATAAACTCACGCTGTGTGGAAAGATTGTTCTTTGATCGCTTTCTGTCTATAATTTATTCACTGAGAGAAGCCTGCTTGATATTGTCCCAGGTTAGAAAATAAGTCTGTGGTGAAATGGGCAGAGCAAACTATCAACTTCGAATTAAACTGTTGCGGTATCCGATTATAGATAAACATCAACCACACCTGTTGAGATTTCTTTTCTGTGGGAAGGGTATGAAAAGTCCTCACATCCCCTGCACAGCCTGGAACATAGCATTTATCTGCCATTTTCCCTATGATCCTCGCTTGTTTCTTCACCTGCAGAACGTCCCATGATTCGGCTGCACAGTTCCGCCTGGCATTGAGGGCTGGCATATGCAAATTTTTGGAGGCGTACATATTAATGATCCCGACTGTTGCGTCACAGTCGGTGTTATGTGGAGATTCGCCTATTTTTCAGGGGTGTTTTTCAAAAATGAGATTTAAATAAGAAGGAGAAAACAATGGTGTTTGAGACTCACTGTATATCTGTCACATTCACCTCCTTCATCTGTGTCTTCACTACACTTCCCAGCATTCCCGGTCATCATCACCTGCACCTGCACCTCATCATGATCACCGTCACCTGTGTCCCATCACCAGCATGGACTATAAAACACTCACTCTCCCTGCAGTCACTGTCTGATCTTGTCATTCCATGACTCACAGACTCACCTTCTACCCACCTGCTACCTACCTGTTCCATATCCTTCTGGATCCGTCGAAACCTCAGAGTGACTGCACACCTTCTACCTGCAAGAAAGAAAAGGACATTACTCATTCAGCTAAGCTTGTTACATGTTTCCATATCATCTAATTCACACCTGTTATCTCCGACTGTGATTCCATCCTGCAATAAACTGTATATTAACTTACCATCTCGTCTGTACCTTCTGTGAGCCTGACAGAAGATCAGACCGCCCTAAGATGGACCATGGGGTAAAGATTATCGTCCTGGCTCAGGAGAGCCAAAGTTTGTCTTCATTTGTTGCAGGCTTTATCCGCATAGCACTCGTCAGTAATGAGGATGACGAGCGGTTGAGTACCTTATTCCGGCTCGGGGCCACCTTTCACCACCGGATCGACCTTCCAGACACCACCGGACTCAGCTGGAGGGAGACCGTGATCCGGTGTCTGGAGAGTGTCGGTTCCCGACCCGGGACACAACCTACCAGCACCAAGCCCACTTCGCCGCTGGTCCCATCCAGCACCAAGCCTTCGCCGCTGGTCCCATCCAGCACCAAGCCTTCGCCGCTGGTCCCGTCCAGCCCAGTTGAGCCTTCGCCGCTGGTCCCATCCAGCACAGAGCCCCCACCGCTGGCCTCTGCCAGCACTGATCAAATAGACTTTTTCACAGAGCCAGAGCCCGTTAACCCAGCGCCAGAGCCAGAGCCCGTTAACCCAGCGCCAGAGCCAGAGCCCGTTGACCCAGCGCCAGAGCCAGAGCCCGTTGACCCAGCGCCAGAGCCAGAGCCCGTTGACCCAGCGCCAGAGCCAGAGCCCGTTGACCCAGCGCCAGAGCCAGAGCCCGTTGACCCAGCGCCAGAGCCAGAGCCCGTTGACCCAGAGCCAGAGCCAGAGCCCGTTGACCCAGAGCCAGAGCCAGAGCCCGTTGACCCAGCGCCAGAGCCAGAGCCAGAGCCCGTTGACCCAGCGCCAGAGCCAGAGCCCGTTGACCCAGCGCCAGAGCCAGAGCCCGTTGACCCAGCGCCAGAGCCAGAGCCCGTTGACCCAGCGCCAGAGCCAGAGCCCGTTGACCCAGCGCCAGACCCAGAGCCCGTTGACCCAGACCCAGAACCCGTTGACCCAGACCCAGAGCCCGTTGACCCAGAACCCGTTGACCCAGTGCCCGTTGATGTCAAGTCAGTTCCCGATCATGAGCCTGTCCTCCCCAAGAAAATTTTGGGGGGGCGCCATACGCCTTCGCCGTGGCCGGCCAAAGATCCACGGAGGCCTGAAGGGTCTGCACCGCCATGGCCACCTGAAGGGTCTTCACCGCCATGGTCACCTGAAGGGTCTGCACCGCCATGGTCACCTGAAGGGTCTGCACCGCCATGGTCACCTGAAGGGTCTGCACCGCCATGGCCACCTGAAGGGTCTGCACCGCCATGGTCACCTGAAGGGTCTGCACCGCCATGGCCACCTGAAGGGTCTGCACCGCCATGGCCACCTGAAGGGTCTGCACCGCCATGGTCACCTGAAGGGTCTGCACCGCCATGGCCACCTGAAGGGTCTGCACCGCCATGGCCACCTGAAGGGTCTGCACCGCCATGGTTACCTGAAGGGTCTTCACCACCACGCCCACGTTCTGCTCCGCCCTGGCCACGCCCTCATCCTGCTCCGCCCTGGCCACGCCCTCATCCTGCTCCGCCTGGACCATCCTGGAGTCCGTCCAGTTGCACCTGGTCCACCTTCCCGTCACGGACTCCAGGATGCCCACCCCCCTCCGTGTTCCTGCACTTGTACGGCGCGGTCGCGCCTAGCGGGAGGGGGGAGTTATGTCACATTCACCTCCTTCATCTGTGTCTTCACTACACTTCCCAGCATTCCCGGTCATCATCACCTGCACCTGCACCTCATCATGATCACCGTCACCTGTGTCCCATCACCAGCATGGACTATAAAACACTCACTCTCCCTGCAGTCACTGTCTGATCTCGTCATTCCATGACTCACAGACTCACCTTCTACCCACCTGCTACCTACCTGTTCCATATCCTTCTGGATCCGTCGAAACCTCAGAGTGACTGCACACCTTCTACCTGCAAGAAAGAAAAGGACATTACTCATTCAGCTAAGCTTGTTACATGTTTCCATATCATCTAATTCACACCTGTTATCTCCGACTGTGATTCCATCCTGCAATAAACTGTATATTAACTTACCATCTCGTCTGTACCTTCTGTGAGCCTGACAATATCATGTCCATGTACTGAATTCTTGTTATTTAACTATGCCAAAATAAATTCAATTTCACATTCTAGGGCACCTTTAAGGTCAGTGGTGCTGCAAAACTTCTCAGACAGACTGCTTTATATCAACGTAACACTTTATATCACTTTAAATTAAACTGAATTTAATTCAGCTTTGAAAAACAACGTTGATTTTTTAATTAAACTCAAACAAACATGCCCCTCCCTTCATTGCTCTGCCCCCAAATGAAAAAACACTCAATGCAAGAGTGTGGACTGTGGATGTCTCTCTATCATAGGTGAAGTGAAGCAAAGTAATTGTTTGCGAAAAAATAAAGCAAAGATGACAAACGAACGACAAGGAAGAACAAGAAATGAACACACTGTACAAGAGTATATACAAGCAAGAGTTGGTTAGTCTTCAGCAGCTCCAGACAAACGATGGCACTCAAACTGTCCTGTTACTATACAGTGGCTAACATTACAACAGCATATCTGAGTCTGTTACTAACCAAAGTTACTCACGCATGGAGCAGAAAAGATGCTTGGTGTATGTTTTCAGGCCTTCATGCTTTTCTTCTATTAATGTGGATCTTAAAGCTCAAGCACAACCCTTCTTTTTCCATTGATATTCCTTTGACTTTTTCTATTTTATAATGTCTCTCAGCCATTTCTTTTTCTACAGTCTTTCTTCAAATCTCCCTTTTGTTTCTCAGAAATCGCTTACTGCACCTTTAAGTAACAGCACATGTCCTACATTCACTGTCTCGATTAACTTCATTTGTTCAAAATGGGACACAAATTCATTTTATGTTAATTTTAGCCTTTTTTTCTCACAGAGAACTGAAGACTGCTAAATGCGTTTTGCTGCTTTCTGTTTGACAGTGTTAAGATCTCAATTAACCGAGTAAATTGAGATGAAAAACAAAACGAAACGTTGAGTTCCACAGCAGTGTCGCATACTGAAGTGATTTAGAGGTCCAAGATGATACTTTGGGGTGGACTAACCAGTTAACAGATGGTAAAAAATCTCTTATTCCTTGATTGCTCATCGGATCTTTAAAAGCACAGGTCACACAGGCTACTTACAGTATCTAGCTTATACTTGAAACCTCCCATTATGTACAGCAAATATTGTTGAGATTTTTTTTTAAATAAATTGCTTGTAATGTTTCTTATTTTGTACCTTGCTTTGGATAAAAGCGTCTGCTAAAAGAATACATTTAAATAACATGTACACTGGAAAAAAGTGGTTTATTGATGGTTTTTTCAGTGGTTGCACATACATAGTTTTAATTAAACTTAGTCAATTTGTATCAGCTCGCTTACATTGAGTAAATCCCAGTAAACTCAAGTACGTGTAATTGAGTAAATCTGCTAGTGTTATGTACATGCATTGTTCAAGAATTGCATTGCCTTAAGTCCATTATAATTATTGAATAAGCAACAAAAATATACACTGATTAGTAAAAACATTGACCAATCATATCTGAAGCGAATATCAATGATCATCTCCTAACAAGGCCACATATTAAGGTCTGGATTAGATAGTAAGCAAAACAATCAGTTCTGGTAATCAACATGTTGGAAGCAGGAGAAATGGGCAGGAATAAAGATCTGAGCGACTTTGTCTAGGGCCAAACTGTTATGGCCAGGCGACTGGACGTTTGAGCAGTGGAAGAAGGTCACCTGTTTCGATGAGCCCCGTTTTCTTTGACATCATGTGTACGGCCGTGTATGGTTATGCCGTTTACCTGAGGAAGTGAAGCACCGTGGGATGACGAGAAGCCACTGGAGAGTCTGTGATGCTCTGATCAATGTTCTGCTGGGAAACCCTGGGATGTTCATGTTGATGTCAATTTGACACCTGCCACCTTCTTAAACATTGTTGCAGAGCAAGTGGTGTTCGCTGGTGGAAGTGTCTCTTTCAGCAGAATAATACACCCTGCCACACTGCACACATTGATCAGGAATGGTTTGAGGAACATGATGAAGATTCAAGGTGTTGGCCTCCAAATTCCCCAGATCTCAATCCAATTGAACATGTTGGATGTGCTGGACCAACAAGTTCAATCCACCTCACAACTTACAGGACTTAAAGGGATAGTTCGGCCAAAAATGATATTTAAACCATGCATTACTCACCCCTTAAGCCGTTCGAGATGCATATGTCAATCTTGTTTCAGACGAACACATTTTCAGTTATTTTAGAAAATGTCTTAGAGCCTTCAGTGGATATAATGTGAAGCTACGGGGTCCACCTCCTTCAAGTCCCAAAATGTGCATACATCCTGGGGGATACTCCAGGGGGATAAACGAAGGCCTTCTGAGGGTAATCCGTGCGGTTTTGTCGTAAAAATATACATATTTAAAACTTTATAGATGAAAATATCTGACTTCCGTCAACGATCGATGCGCGTTCACGGGTGATGGAAGTCGGCGTACGAGGTAGGACGTAGCGTAGGAAACGTCGTGACGTTTGCTCTGCTCTCTGGCTGCGCTGGCGCGTTCGTTCTACGTCACGACGTTTCCTACGCTACGTCCTACCTCGTACGCCGACTTCCATCACCCGTGAACGCGCGTCGATCGTTGCCGGAAGTCAGGTATTTTCATCTATAAAGTTTTAAATACGTATATTTTTACGACAAAACCGCACGGATTACCCTCAGAAGGCCTTCGTTTATCCCCCTGGAGCCGGATGGATTACTTTTGTGAAGGATGTATGCACATTTTGGGACTTGAAGGAGGTGGACCCCATAGCTTCACATTATATCCACTGAAGGGTCTAAGACATTTTCTAAAATAACTGAAAATGTGTTCGTCTGAAACAAGATTGACATATGCATCTCGAACGGCTTGAGGGTGAGTAATGCATGGTTTAAATATGATTTTTGGCCGAACTATCCCTTTAAAGGTCCAATATTGTACAACTTTCTGAATTTTCTGAAAAAAGTACCAAAAACCATCTCAATATATTTTTACAGTTCCTTTCTCAGGAGCTCTGCCAAGAACAGCTCGATTTTGGCCTGTTTACTTAATATTCATGAGCCTCTCTTCTGATTGGCCTGTTATTGTCTGAGTGACCCACCATTGGTTGGGGTGGAGACTAAAGGCGGTGACTGAGTAGTTCTGACATCACAAATATACGGAAGTCTCAATGCCACAGCTACTTTACGTAGGCTGTGTGCATGTGTCTGTGGATCGACTGTTTTGAAACTTATATGGTAGTTTCATAGACCCTAGATCTCTGTCATCATGAAAAAAGCCAGGAAATTTCAGTTTTGACAATATGGGACCTTTAAAGGATCTGCTGAAGTCTTGTTAACAGAGAGAGACCACAGGACACCTTCAGGGCTCTTGTAGAGTCCATGCCTCGGCGGGTCATCGCTGTTTTGGCAGCACAGGTGGTCATAATGTTTTGGCTCATCGGTGTAGATATTCATTGAGTGTTCATTTCTATATTTTTATATAGTGAATCACGTTGAGATATTGAAGGAAATATTTACACATTTGACCCTTTGACCTGCTGTCTAATGTATTTCTTTAATGTCTTATGAGGCGTGAAGTAACTCATTTGAATAACATGCTCATTCAGTGCCGCCCCTGATTTGAGCGCAGCTAATAGAGGGATGGCACGTATAGATTAGATGCTCTCAGGTGGACGTACCGTTAAGCAAAACAATTATTTCTCGCTAGTTCAGTCAGTGTTGTACATTAGCAGCATCTTGCATCTATTGAATTGATGTCTTCTTTTCAAAATGTTCAATTTCTCATTTGTAAAGGGGATGCAATGAATAATTTAATAACAAGTCGTGTGTGTGTGTTTGGAAATGCACAGACAAGACGACTGCATAATGAAATCAATACAATCAAACGCAGCCAAGTACGCTGGACCATAAATGCTGCTTCAGCACGTCCACGGTGTGTTTAAAGAACAAATACATCGAAATTTTTCAAGCTCTCAACGCCTCTACAAGGTTATCTGTATCCGAGCTCCACAACATCCGTCCTGCTGAACGTCTTTGGGTTTCGCTGATGGCGGCTCCTTTGCTCGGTTGTTATTTTCTAATTTACCCTTATACATTTGCTGACTTTCAGATCCTCATAGGAGCTACAATTGGCTCACGCTGGATATTAGACGAGGAAATAATTCACCTTTATATTTAGCTAATGGCCACAGGATGAAGAAAAGAGCGCTGGTTAATACTTTTTCAGATTGCATTAGTGCTTGAGAAATGGTACGGATTGGATCCTTCAGGGGAGTTTTAAACTTATTGAGCTTAACCATATGAAGGCAAAAATGAATTAAATGAATATCTCTGTTGTTTCTCCTCCAGAGAGCCAATGACGACTTTTGGGGAAGTTTTCAACAACACGACAGTCAAAAGTCAGAGATTTCATAAACTTAGACATTTCTCATCAAATGATCTGAGCTGCTATTCACTTTTATAGCTCTATTCTCTTCATGTATGACAACTATTGAATCATTTGGGTCTATTTTCCTTAAATTTAGGGGAAACATCTGAGACATGTTGATACTTAACCCTGTGAAGCCTGACATGAAATAATTGTCAGATGAATAGTCAAAAAGTTTGCATAATTTCAGACTCAAAGCAACAAAAAATCGGCAAAAGTTTGCAATTTGGTGCAGTTGCTGATATTTATATCGTCAAAAAGTGAGATGAAATTCTGATAGCTTTTAATGTAAATCAATGAGATTTTTATAACAGCATTGCAGACTTCTTACATGAAATGCATATAAATATCAGTCGTCACTCTACATCTCCAAATAACACCTTAGTAAGATGATATTTAAGTGCTAAGTTTTATGATCAAACCTCTAGTTTTATATGTAAATGCAATACAATGATGATTGAGAGATAAAAAATGAATGTTTCTCGAAAGCCTGATGGATCATATTTGATATTCATTTTTGATTTTTCAAAAAAAGAAGAAAAAAAAGATGTATGGATAATGAAGTAAACCTAAGTTGCTTCAGTCCAGTATTATTACTAATCATATTACTAATCATATAAATGTAAAAAAAAGATCAATAAGTTGACACCATATGTCTTTACATTGCTTTAACTCACCAAAATAAGTTAAGCAATTTTCATCTTTTCTTATAAGTTATATGAGATTACACTGATTTACACTAAAAATTTCACAGCAAAAAGACTCCAAGCTGAAGGTGGACATTTTTACAATTATTCTAAAAGGCTTTTTCTTGCTAAAAAGGATAAACCTTTTTAATCAGATTACAGAAGGCATGTAGATTGTGTGCAACAGGTTTATCAGCAAAGTTTAGATCTTCTTGATAGAGGCCGAAATTTGGAAAAAACTTCATAAAGTCTCTTGAGCTTTGAAAAGGCAATCTTTGAGCTCCTTGAAATGTAAAATCATTCACAGTTAGCATTAAGTGGAGAAAGGGCAAGCATTTAAGTGTCTTTTGGATTCTGTATGTATGTGATGCCACAGGTGCCGTTCTGACCGTGGCATTTTGATGCCTTGATAGACAGCAAGAGTGCTGTGATTTTCTTTAATAGGATTTGACACCAAAGGCCAAACTAAACTGAAGGACAATGAAACCACTGACATTTCCTCCCCGTTTGTGTGATCAATAACTGCAGCGAGAAGCAGACATGCTTCAGGAGCTGAATCGTATTCCTCAAAACCATATTTTCTAACCGTTTCATGTGACTGCTCTCCGACTCACCTGCTGGGAATTTAGATTTTGGCCTTGCTTTGCTATAAATCATTGCATTTTTGGAAGACCTTTTCAAGAGTTCTTCTATGCCGTCGGCGTGCCGTTTAATGGTGTTTTGCATCGTCCTGCTTTCTGCCTCGGATCTGTGAATGAGAAAATCTATGAGTCCTTGGAACCGGATGAAATAAAAAATCTCAGACTTTTCAGCCTGACACTACATTGTCAAAAACACAAACATCTCCATTTCTTTCTTCAATTTATTAAAGTGATAGTTCACCCAAAATGGAAAATTCTGCCATGATTTATTCACCTTCATGTCATTCCGAAACTAGAACTTACTTTCTTCTGTAGACTAGAGCACAGAAGATGTTTGTTCATACTGCCCTTTTTCATACAATAAACAGTGAATGGGTGCTGTTGTGCTTCAAAAATGAGTAACATAAAAGTTGTCTATGAATTGTGCACTATATTTAGAGCCCTATAATTTCTGTGATGCTGAAGTCTTGGAAAAGAACGATCACAGCTGAACAAACCACACAGTATCACTTTTGTCTTACAATAATTCAAATGATTTCAGAAGTATGGGATTAAAGTTACATTAAATGTAACCATATATATATATATTTTTGTGTGAATTTTGTCATGATTGTATGTAGCATTTTTAATATGTTGTGTTTATGTATGGCTGCTATCTTGGCCAGGTCTCTCTTGTAAAAGAGATCTCAATGAGACTTCCTGGTAAAATAAAAAAATAAAAAATGTGTGCAGAGCCAGTGGTCGTTCTGTAGGCAAACATCAGCGCCTTGATTAAATGTACCGAGACGTCACATCTTATCATTGCAAAGTAACAAGCACATAATACTCACTCCTGTCAAACTGCACTAGATTATTTGACTCTGTTTTGACTCTGATACTTTTAGTCTACATTTTATATACGTCTCAAAAATATACTTAAAATTACACTTACGTGTACTTGACTTAAACTGAGAGAAAAGTCCAAGTATATTTGGCCTGTACTTGTACTCAATCTTTTGATTGAGATATACTTAAGTTAAAAGTAAAATTAAGTATTCAAATTATCAACCCGATCTCACGACCAATTCGTACGAATTTGTACGAGTGGCTAATTCGGAACAATTCATACAAGCTGACTCGTAGGATTTTTGAATTCATACGAATGACCTACCCCTGACCCCGCCCCTAAACCTACCCATCACGTGGGTTTAGACAAATCGTACGGATCCGTACGAGTGAGGTCGTATGAATTCGTACGAATTAGCCCCCTTCAATCACTCGTACAAATTCGTACGAATTGGTCGTGAGATAGCGTTGAAATTATACTTGGCTTGTAGTTGTGTTAACTCTTTTGATCGAGTAGCCTATTAAATAATCTTTTTTTTGTTCATATACAGTCTTATAAAACTTACATTGTTTGAAAATATTGATTAGAATATTGATATAAAACAGATATTTTTCTAATTCTGCGTATCTGAATTTTCCAGCTATCCATGATTTCACTGTTATACGGTAGGCGGCGCTATGACACGTCTTCTAGTACAGAATCTCCGGATCAAAACACAGGAGAAGAAGAAGCTGAAACAAGTGATAGAAGATTGCTCACTCAAATGTAAAATAACATGATCATCAAACATTAAACAGCGTATAAATCAAAACTGCTTAATGTTACCAAATGAAATAAAGTAGATCCCGTTAAGAAAAAAAGCGACTGAAGCTTTGGGGGTGTTGGACTGGATCTACTCCATCTGTGTTTTTTTGATCATCGTTCTGAATCTGATCAAGGCGTAGTCTTTGACAAATGTGATTTTCTCAACTTTTTTTGTTTAAAATGTTGCCTTTCTTTATGAAACTTACCGACATTCAAGAAAACTTACAAGTATTTTGCAGTATAAACTACTAAACTAGTAGTTTACTGAGATTACACTTCAGTGTGTACTTTCATAAACTAAAAAATGTACTATTTGTATTAAAATAGTAAACAAGTATACTTGTACGTTCACTTGTAGTACAGATGCATTACAAATGAGAAACCTAGTTTACTGTTACACTTTATTTTAAAGAGTGTTTAAAATAAAGTTGTTTAACTTATATCCATTGTGCATTTTAATAAATGGTGCATCAAGATCCCTATGAAACATTCTGCCTAACTATCTCCTTTTGTGTTCTACAGAAGAAACAGTCACACGGGTTTGAAATGAACTGAAGGGACGATAAACAAAGGCCAATTTGGTGTTTTGGTTCTCTTGCTTTACAGTTAGAGAAGAAGGTACATGAGAAAATGACCCTCATGCACTGAAGCCAGTGTTGTTCAGTGGTGATAAGCAAACTAAATATAGCCTGAAAAACACACACAAGCATCTTGACCAGCTTTGGTGCATTCCAGCTGGCTGAGACAGATAATTGACCCGTCTTGGCAACTCGGACTGGATAACAGGTACCATCATGAATCTTTTTGAGCGATCAGTCCAGTTAAAGAGATCTTCAGGAAATTCCAGCAGCAGAAACCCCCAAAAAACAATTCTTCCACACTCAGCAGCTGAACAGAAGTTGGAACGTTAATAGAAACCTAAATTGGTTTTGGAGTTATAATTTGTTTTTCTCCATACAGTCATAGCCGTTGTGCAATTTTATGGTTTTCTTTTCAAGAAATACAATAACCAATTGTCCTGGGCTTCCTTTTGTTTTCCAGAGTTTTTGAAATAGATGAAAGTGCTGGTCAGGTTGAAGTATTAAAGTACGATCGTTTGTTCTCCAGGCGAATATTCTCAACCGTACGGACATATGTGCTTTATCAGAATCATCAGAGTTTAACACTGATTTCCACACACTTTTTCATGTTACTCTGGTAAAATACATTACATTCTACATACATGAATGAATGCACATGCTTTCTAGCTACATAAACGTCATGTGTTTTTACATACTTACAATTAAAATTTGTAATACAATACAAGTACACTTGCAGTCTTAGCTTTGTTGCTGTGATCGTTACTGTAAATGGTCTTTTACAACTTTGCCTGTCTGGTTAGTTGTGGGATGTGTGTAGTAGATGCTAAAACTGTGCTGTATTTTTTCCATTAACAGCAACTGAAACGGATCTGTGTACTCACAGGATATTTTGAAGAAAATGGGCAATCAACAAATGACTTCCATAGTATGGAAAAAATACTATGGAAGTCAATGAGGACCAGCAACTGTATACCCGACATTCTTCAATCTTCTTTTGTGTTCAGCAGAAGAAAGAAACTCATACGGGTTTGGAAAAACTTGTGAGTAAATTATGACATAATTTTCCTTTTTGGGTGAACAATTCCTTTAATCTCTTCTGATTTTAACTGAGAATGCCTTTTAATTTACAATTAAATTCTTGAATTTGAATTGAGGTTGCCAACAGTAAGCAAATTGCTATTTGAATATAAGAAAGCAGAATTAAAATACATTGAAATTCAAAGAATCTGTCGGTTTTAACTAGAAAAGCAGTAATTCTTTAATAGTTAACTTGGAAAGTTTTTTAAAAAGTTTGAAAGGCATTACATTTTTCAATAATCTTTCATTGTTTATGAAAATAGATATAGACAGATAGATAGACAGACATACAGACAGAACTAGAGATAGATAGATTAATTTTAGCTTTACTAGTTTTTGATATATATATATATATATATATATATATATATATATATATTTTTTTTTTTTACTTACGAAAACTTTGTGAGCAAAGAAACTTTGGCATAAACATGTTATTTCTGTTAAGTTGTAGCCTACATATTAAAGCACATCACATATTCATTTAGTCAGATACAAGAGTATTGAAGCAAACACATTCTGAAAATAAAAAAATGTTGTGACAGAATTCGTGCTTCATATTAGATCTAAAATAAACTCCAAGGCATTATCTGTCAGAAATTTCAAAATTCATTAAAATCACTGTCAAGAGTATTTCTGGAAATATGTTATAACAATCCTCAACAACATAAGAGGAGATTTTCATATGATCTTCAACATTAGTACATTTGCATTTAATCATTTAGCAGACGCTTTTATCCTTACAAATGAGGAGAGCAATAGAAGCAATCAAACCAACAACAGGGCAACAAAATGCAGTTAGTCCAGAACACAGTGCATGTAGTAAGGTTTATTAAAAAATATAACAAATTAATACATGGAATAGAAATATAACAGATTAGTAGCTTGTTTTATTAACAGGTCAAGTGTTGACGAAAAAGATGCATTTTCATGCAGTGGTTTGTACCACTATGACATTGACAGGGGTTCTGCATGAACAGTAGCGTAGATTGACACAAGCTGTGTTCAAAATCTCCCCCTATACCCTCATTCACTATTCCCTACATTACTACACTAAAGGTGCGTTCCATTCGACAGCAAGTGAACTGCGAAGTGGACTTCACAGGGTATTTCGCCATCTTAAGTGAGATTCCAATCCGAAGGGAACGAACATCTTCAGTTCGAAGGGCACTGCAAACGGCGTAGGGAGTAAGGGAACATCGATACATCACTTCACAGGAAGTGGAGAGAGAAAATCACCCAACTGTCATTGTGCACCGCGTCACCAGTCTGAATTAACGATAGAGCAGAGCCGTTGGAAGAGATTTTAAAATTAAAAAATTTCTAACGGCTCTGAGTTTACGTAACGTTATGCATTTGAGTATTCATAAATATTGTTATAATTATACAAGCTAGAGTATTTATGAACGGTTGGGGTGATGAATGTTCCATTTCCATAGTCATTGTTTGAATATCTACACAAATTAAAAGTGTCAAGCAGCTGAGGCGCAGTCTAATAAACTAATACAATAGCTACGTGTCTTTATAGGCCTATTATATGATTTTAAATTAGAAAGCAAAGTAAATTGCAATATTTAATCAAGTTATATCATAATCCATTGTTGCCTTTCTTTGATGACGTTGCAGGGCGTTCCAAATGAGCAATTATTGTCAGCGAAGTCCACTTCAACTGATTATTATTATTATTATTTATTGTCATTGCAAGTACAACGAAATTACATCAGAGCAACAATCGACATTGTTTTTGTACCGTGTTCAGGGAGTAGGGAGCAGTAAACACTGCGTAGGGACCCTGTCGAATTGAACGCACCTTAAAAAGGAGTGAATGAAAACGAGTGAGTGAATTCGGACACTGAGTCACAGGAAGGGCTTCTGCTTTTGCTTAGTTTGAGCTTGTTGTTTAATAACCATTTGAAACTTAGCAAACTGGCAGCTCTAGTAGTAATGAAAAGATTTATCTTCAACTCTGTCATGGAAACTAGCATTTATAAACCTTAATTAAAGGTGGGGTATGTGATTTGGAAAACGACCGGCAGATTTTGAAAATACACAATTCAAGTGGTCCTACCTTCTTTCCTCCAACGCTGGCCCTGACTGGGTCACGCACGCTGGGTGGAGGGGGGTGTGCTACGACCGTTTGATTGACGAACTTACTGTCCAATGATTCTAGGTGGTCTTGCAAATGATTGGCTGGAGTTTTTCGAGTCCTGCCCGTTCCACAGATGATTAAATTGCTTAATTTTCATTTCAGTGCTTCTAACTCAGTGGCTGTAAGTGGGTTAGGAATAGGATTTCAAGTTATTTTGAAAAATCACTACCCCACCTTTAAACAGTTTAATAATCAATTAAAAAGGAAGTTATACCTGTGTGATATTACACTGTAGCCACATTGGACCAGCGGTTTGGAAAATGGATGGATAGATGATTCAAACGCGGCGCATCTTCTGGCGAGACGCGGTAATTTATTCGATGAGCAACTCTCACAGTGCATTATGGGTATTCTTTAGCCGTTGGACACTCGTTATTGCGGTGGCTTGTGGGATTGAATGAGTTCACTCGACATCGCCCACTATGGTTTTGTCACGGCCGGTTGAGGTGAACAAGAAAGTAGGATCCATTTGCAGTAGGCTATTTATTAAACATACAAAATTAAACTACAGAAACATGAACTCAGAAACAAGGTTAGAACAGAACAACCAGCTCACAAACATTAAGCACTCACAAAGACTACACAAGACACACAGGCTTAAATAAGCTAACATGATAACGAGAGGGTGTGGTCAATGGGAAACACCTGGGAAGAGTATTAACAGACAGGGAACAATTAACCAAGAGCATACAAAACCACAAGACTAAACACATGACCACTAAACATGAACCCAAATACAGAAACACAGACTAAACACGTGACAGAATCCCTCCTCTATGGAGCGGATACCAGACGCTCCACAAACATAAATCCCAAGTGGTGGTGACACAGAGGGAGTCCAAGAGGGAGGTGGGAGGGACAAGACAATGAAATAAACTGTGCCTGCAACCAGGGCGGGGCAGGCAGTTCAGGAACAAACTCAGTGGCGCCCTCTTCCACCTGTTCCGGGTCAAGTCTGAGAGTGACCTCCATGACGTGCTCCAAGACCGACTCTCGAGCGACCTCTACGGCTTGCTCGGGAACAAACCCGCGAGCGACCTCCACGGCGTGCTCAAGAACAGACTCGGCCTCTCTCTCCACAACGAATCCAGGGACGGCCTTCTCCTCCGCACTCCCAGTTACAGCTTCCTCCGCCGTAATCTTAAGAACAGCTTTCTCTGCGGCGATCTCGGAGACAGGTTCCTCTGCCGCGATCTCAGGGACAGCCTCCTCCCACCCGATCTCGGGAACACCTTCCTCCGCAGTGATCTCCGGAACAGCTTCCTCCGCCGCGATCACCGGGACAGCTTCCTCCGCCGCGATCACCGGGACAGCCTCCTTCACTGCGATCACCGGGACAGCCTCCTTCACTGCGATCACCGGGACAGCCTCCTCCGCCTCGATCTCAGGAACAGCTTCCTCCACTGCGATCACCGGGACAGCTTCCTCCGCCGCGATCACCGGGACAGCTTCCTCCGCCGCGATCACCGGGACAGCTTCCTCTGCCGCGATCACCGGGACAGCTTCCTCCGCCGCGATCACCGGGACAGCTTCCTCCGCCGCGATCACCGGGACAGCCTCCTTCACTGCGATCACCGGGACAGCCTCCTCCGCCTCGATCTCAGGAACAGCTTCCTCCGCCGCGATCACCGGGACAGCTTCCTCCGCCGCGATCACCGGGACAGCTTCCTCCGCCGCGATCACCGGGACAGCCTCCTTCACTGCGATCACCGGGACAGCCTCCTCCGCCTCGATCTCAGGAACAGCTTCCTCCGCCGCGATCACTGGGACAGCTTCCTCCGCTGCGATCACCGGGACAGCTTCCTCCGCTGCGATCACTGCTTTCGGGAATAAAGTGAGCTTGTGGGGCTCCCCTTGAACCGAACCCACATTGAATGGTGAATTGGTTATGAAAAGGGCAAAGCCAACATACTGTGCCAGTGTGTATTGCGGGGTATCAAACGGCATAAGTGAATAAAGAAACTTGTCGATTCCCCGACCAAACATGTCCTTCAAAGCAGCGTCCTCAATATCCACCTCCTGGCAAAATTCACAAAACTCCCGCACATACTCATCCATCTGACGATTCTCCTGGCGGGAGCAAAAAACTGCTGGATCCTTTGTCGGGTGAGTGCTTCTGTCACGGCCGGTTGAGGTGAACAAGAAAGTAGGATCCATTTGCAGTAGGCTATTTATTAAACATACAAAATTAAACTACAGAAACATGAACTCAGAAACAAGGTTAGAACAGAACAACCAGCTCACAAACATTAAGCACTCACAAAGACTACACAAGACACACAGGCTTAAATAAGCTAACATGATAACGAGAGGGTGTGGTCAATGGGAAACACCTGGGAAGAGTATTAACAGACAGGGAACAATTAACCAAGAGCATACAAAACCACAAGACTAAACACATGACCACTAAACATGAACCCAAATACAGAAACACAGACTAAACACGTGACAGGTTTCGGACACCACTACAAATGGCTGTCCCCTCAAAAAGTGCCCTATTTACGGGAATAGGGGGCGATTTCAGACACAGCCATGAATTTAGTGAAAATGTAACGTGCACGGCCTTCATGCTCTCGTTCTGAACTGACATGTGTCATAAATGAAGCAATAACCAGTGATTGACATGTCAAGGCTACACCATTATCAGGCGCATTTTCCTGAATGGATGTACTTTAGCGGACAGAGAGCAATGTGCTGCAATGCTTTCTTGCATTATTCAGGTTGTGAACTCTGAATGATCTGTAGACGTTTGGACTTCCTTCTGTACGTCCAAGAGTAATGATGCAGACGTTCAGAACAGCCCGCAGCCAATAATGCTAAACGAGCCGCTGTCTCATTCTGGCCATCTTCATCCACTAACCCTCAGCCTGAGAAGTTTGCTTTATTTTCTTTTTGGTTTGACAAGGTAATTTCTTTAATGAGGAGAAAAACGAGGGAGAGTTAAAGCGTCTTGTGGGTCGTTCACGGTCCAGAGGGCTTCCTGTGACACGTCATGTAATGCAGTGAAGAATGTTTGCAGACATGACACTCATGCAAATGATCAGCGGCGCTTCTGAAGCCACATTATTCACATGCTGAGTTTGTGTTTATTTCATTTGACCTGCAGTAGATTTATGCATATTTTAAAGGACATGTATGTCTGCAGAAAAGATACTGGAATGCTTTTTTAGTGTTTTGCTATAACGTTTTTAGGTTCTTCTGGGTGGTTGCAAGGATGTTATATAGGATGTTGCTATGCAGTTGCTAGGGCTTTTGGGTGGTTGCTAGTTGTTGCTCGGTGGTTGCTAAGATTAAGCATGCTGCCAGGGTGTTGCTATTTTGTTGCTAGGGGATTCTGGGTGATTGCTCGTGCATTACTCTGGTTGCTAGGATGTTGTTATGCTATGCTGTTTCTAGGGCATTTTGGGTGGTTTCTAGTTGTTGTAAAGTGGTTCCTAAGATAAAGTATGCTGCCAGGGTGTTGCGTTGCTAGGGTATTCTGGGTAATTGCTACACCATTGCACAGTGGTTGCTAGGATGTTATTATAGGATGTTGCCAGCGTGATGCTATGCAGTTGCTATGGTATACTGGGTGATTGTTAGTTGTTGCTCAGTGGTTGCTAAGATTAAGTATGCTGCCAGGGTGTTGCTGCCATGTAGTTGTTAGGGTATTCAAGGTGATTGCTAGGATGTTATAGGATGCTGTCAGGGTGTTGCTATTTAGTTGCTAGGGTATTCTGGGTAATTGCTACGGCATTGCACAGTGGTTACTAAGATGTTTGTAGGATGTTGCCAGCGTGATGCTATGCAGTTGCTATGGTGTAATGCTTGTTTGCTAGTTGTTTATCAGTGGTTCCTAAGATTGAGTATGCTGTCAGGGTGTTGCTATGTACTTGCTAGAATATTATGGAAAATTGCTACATCATTACATAGTGGTTGCTTGGATGTTATTATAGGATGTTGCCAGGGTGTTGCTATGCAGTTGCTATGGTATACTGGGGGTTGCTAGTTGTTGCTAAGTGGTTGCTAAGAAGTATGCTGTCAGGGTGTTGCTATGTACTTGCTAGAGTATTCTGGAAAATTGCTACACCATTACACAGTGGTTGCTTGGATGTTATTATAGGATGTTGCCAGGGTGTTGCTATGCAGTTGCTATGATGTAATGCTTGGTTGCTAGTTTTTGCTAAGTGGTTCCTAAGATTAAGTATGCTGTCAGGGTGTTGCTATGTATTTGCTAGAGTATTCTGGAAAATTGCTACACCATTACACAGTGGTTGCTTGGATGTTATTATAGGATGTTGCCAGGGTGTTGCTATGCAGTTGCTATGGTATACTGGGGGTTGCTAGTTGTTGCTAAGTGGTTCCTAAGATTGAGTATGTTGTCAGGGTGTTGCTATGTACTTTAGGGCTGTCACTTTTTATTCGATATTCGAATATGCATTCGAATATGACGTGAAATAACCGAAATCGAACTATAAATAAACTATACGGTTTTTAAAGTGCCATGTTTTGCGCATTTTTTACAGTCTATCATTTGCTTTTTATTTATTGTTTGCCATCTCATCCAGTAGCGGCCGCTCTAAACGTATTGTAGCGTAGGCCCATGACCAAATCAAGCGAATAATAGCCAATATAGCCAGCTTGTTTTGAAAATGGAAGATAAAGACAAGACGAAAGAAGCCGCGCTATAATTCCTGCCTATTACACACACACACACACACACACACACACACACACACACACACACACACACACACACACACACACACACACACACACACACACACACACACACACACACACACACACACACACACACACACGACCCACAGAAAAGACGCGTCTAAGTATCGAGTTCTCTTTCGGGCTTGAACAAACCATAACACACAAATTATGTCAAATGAATGTAAGAGCAGTCTTAAATTATTTAAATAAAGCCTTAAATGAACATAGAGATTTGCGAGAAAATGGCACGCGTCTCAGATCCATCTCTGTGTGGTCAGATCGCGTCTCTGTCAGCAAAACGGCTGGTCTTAAAGTCCCCGTGAACCGGAAGTTGCAAACGACTTTTCTCCAGTGCTGTGACGTATTTCCGAGAGAAACGGAATACTAAATGAGGCAAAATAGTGAGCGTGGCTTTTTTTTCCAACTAGCACCTGATTGGATCTAGAAGAATGCACCTCCTCGCCATCTCTCCTTTCACACGCTGTGTGCCGTCTAATGTCAGTTGGAGGGGCGTGATTACGGATGTTAAGCAGACACCTAAACCGGCAATCCTACGTCATCGGGCAAGGTCCTCCAGTGCAGAGGGGAGGGGCATTTTCAGAATTTGATTAAAGATTACGAAGCCAAAAAATGTTTTTGTGTGGATTGACTTGCATGGATGAATTGTTCACCACAAAACGATCAATTTAGGCAAACAAAGTAAGTATGGTCAATTTTGATTTCATGGGGACTTTAAAGTGTCAAAGAACAAAGGTAAGAGAGTAAATTACTCACCCAGACCCGGTGCCAGGAGGATTATTATACTGGTATGAATGTGTGTATCATGAATCATGAATAGGGCTACTCCGGTATCTTTTAACACATCTCCGGCGAACGGCTTCTTCACGCAAAAGAAAAACTCTTCATGAAGCACAGTTAAATTCAGCGACCATATGTGGCGTTTCCTGATGGATCGAGGTTGTTCATTAACTTTTACATTTTACTCGTAGATATTCGAATATATTCGAATATATTGCTTGATATTCGATATCCGTTCGAATGTGATTTTTTTAAAAGTGACAGCCCTAATGTACTTGCTAGAGTATTCTGGAAAATTGCTACACCATTACACAGTGGTTGCTTGGATGTTATTATAGGATGTTGCCAGGGTGTTGCTATGCAGTTACTATGGTATACTGGGGGGTTGCTAAGAAGTATGCTGCCAGGGTGTTTCTAGGGTATTTTGGGTAATTGCTTATTGATTGTAATTGCTCATTAATTAGTTGTTATAGGATGTTGCCAGGGGATTGCTATATACAGTTGCTATAATAGTGTTTTAGTGTGTTGCTATGCAGGGTATTATGGGTGGTTGCTAGGTTTTCTTTCAGGATTTTGCCAAGAGATTTAATTTAATACCTGGATCTCATCACTTGAACAAACAGCACTAATAATAACTTTGAGATACAACGAATGAAAGGTCTTCCAGATATTTCCTTTGAGCTTTGTGGCACATCTATTTATTTCGCCTGTGTGATAAACTGCTGCTCGCTGTTAATAATGCTTCAGTGGAGAGTCACAGTTTCATTTGCCAGTCAGCGGACAGACTGTTACGCTCCGAGAGGAACAGGAGTATTTAGCTTAAAGCACCTTTTCCTACATGTTTCCCTGCAATGCCTCCAGGAACAAGTTCAAAGTGGCCGTGTTTAGATGAGAGAAATATATAAATGCATGAAATCCCTCGGCTCGACCGGCGGCTCTTGGCACAGGACGAATAGATCAGGAGGTGGGAGTTTGCAATTGTTAACGTTTTTCTGACACGCATGTCGTGATCTTGAAAAGCTGTAGTTTGGGAAGAAAACAGACGTCTATAAAAGTAAATTACAGCCCAGCGGAACCCTTGCTTATGTTTATTCTGACAGAAGCGGTTTGCCCGACAGCATTGAAGAATCGTGATTATTCAGAACCGCATGTAGGTTGAGCAATTCATATTTCTACTAAATGGCTTGCAGTCGATGTGGGCTGTTATTAACCCACTTCAGAGTAAATCCAATTATCACATAAGAAAAAGCAATCCATATTCAGATTATGTAATTATACGCACCACCTTTCCTGTTCTTAAAAGGCCAAGCATACAGTGCCCTCTAAATGGCATCGCTTGTTTATTTATCATAAGTCCATTGTCGACACACAATGACATATATGGAAATCCCTCCTACTGTTTCCCAGAATTATTTATGAATTGCCACTCATCTAATAGTTTTCATTGTAAGTATGTCAGAGACCTTATTTTCATGCACACCTCATACTTGTGTGACTTTGGCGAAAAGTCATTTGAATTAGCGAGCATTGCAGCAAAGGCCGGGTCATGCATTTATGCACAAACCCATATATTAATGAACAATTATCTGCTAAGCAGCATTAGAGACTCTTAAATAAACAGGCCATTTTGCCGCAGTTGCTATGGGACATGCTCTTAGCAACTGTAATTAACAGCAACAACTAATTAAAGAGGTAATGCACAACTCTTCAAGCTGCTACGCCGCTGTAAATACGTGTTTTTGTGGGCCGCTTTCCAAGTAATTGCTGGTGGAATCAGTTTTTTTGCCCTCAGAATATTTGCTAACTTCTTTCTGACTGACAAATTGTCCCTCAATAACCGAAGCATGAAGATGTTTCTCCCCCGTTGTACCACCGTTTTGGGAACGTCTCGGCTCAGATGTGCTGTGCGGTGAACTGTGAACCCAATCCCTCTCAATCAAACATGAAATCACTCTTGCTATATCTGAGAGCTCTGGTTTTATGACAAGTTAAAGGGATAGTTCACCCTAAAATGAACCTAGCTGTCATCATTTACTCACCTTCATGTCGTTTCAAACCTGCATGACTTTCTGTCTTCTGTGAATTATGAAATGAGACGTTAAGCACATTTTCCAAGCTGTCATTGTCTATACAAAGGAAACAGACAGTGATCAGGAGCCGCCAAGCTTCAGAAAGGACTAAAAAGCATCATGTTATATGACAGCTTTGTTTCAGTAATGGAGTGAATTTATTTTCATGCATTTGGCAGATGCTTTTATCCAAAGTGACTTTTTTAATTCATGCATTCCGATTCAAACCCACGACTTTGCTGCATTAAGTTGCATTATACCATCAAATGTCATTAGTCTCGTAACAAATTCTGTTGCATCTTTTGGTAACATTTACAATAAAATTCGCATTTGATAACAATAGTTAATGCATTAGTTAAATACCCCCTGTGGTGAAAATCAAGTTTTTAATGTTGTTTATATGTCTATGTGGTGTTTTTAATATGCTTTAAGACAAACCATGTGTAAATTCATTAGTCAACACCATCGCTGAGTATTTTCTGCAGTGAACCAAATACAGTCTCAAAAACACGGGTTGAAATTGCTGGTGTTTCTGACATCATAAACTACCTTGTAACCAATCAGATCAACGAGTGATCGTCAACGAGTGGATCTCTGAGCGGGTGTGAGTGAGTGGAGGCGGGTGCTAATTTGCATATTCATAATACCGCGTATATTATTGAGGCAAGTGTAGAGTTACATTTAAGCTATTTTAAGGCAAAAGGAAAAAACTTTTAAATAAGTAATTTTGGCTTCAAAGATGAGTTTTAAAGGGGTCATGAACTGGCTTTTTAAATCTTATTATATTGTTGTCTGAGGTAAACTTATGACGTTCGCTTGGTTTTTGCATTCAAAAACATCAAAATGAATAAGTAATAGGCTATTTTCTACCCTAGTTTTGAGCCTAGCTGAAAAACGCTCGGTTTTTATGGGCGTCTCGCATTGAAGACTTGGAAGTAAACGCCCACTGCTGTGAGTGGATAACAGTTTTGCATTATAATGAGTTTCAACTCACCCGTCGATGCACTTGGGGGAAATTGTTTTAAAAACGTCCAATGTTGTAAAATGGCAACCGGAATGATTCGCCCATACATGTTCGACCCAGAGTCCAGGTGTTGCATAATTCCTGTCAGATCCAATATAGACGGCACAGCACCGTTCTTTACTCTTAATCGGTCTGCAAATCCAGTCTTGTTTACAAAACAATACTCAGTGAAATGAAGCGAACAGACGGACAAAGTTTTACCTCATCAGCTGGAGTGGAACGTCATGAAAAATAAAGTTTATCCATGCACTCCTACTGGAATCCAGAGGAAGCTTATGCAGCGACTGTCTTCTTCCACAACCAGGCACTGCACAATGTTTTATATTGCTCGGTAGCTCGATCCGGTTTGTCATCACGAGGTAGGCATCTATGTTATTTAGCTATGCATGTAATGCGCGAATCGGTGGGCGGGGCTAAACCGGCCGTGTTGAAGCAGGCGTTGATCTTCTTCTGCGGGGGGGGGGGTGTTTTATCCTCTTTGACATCATAGTTCCCCACTTTGAAAAACGAGTCGTTTGCTGAGCCTGGTGTCAATAAAAGCATTTATTGGACTAACAAGGACGTTTTCAGTTCTGAAACTTACAGGATATTCTTATAATATGACGACCTCTCAGATGTCAAAAGCTGAAGGAAAATTTGATTTCTCAGTTCATCACCCCTTTAAGGGATACTATTATTGACTACATGGGGATTTTAATAAATGCAACAGCATTTCTTAACTTTTGTTAATGTTAGTTAATAAAAATAGATAATTGTTAAACCGTCAAGCTTCTGAAAGGACACAAAGCATCATGTTGTCACCAGCTAGTCACCACCTCATCACTACATTTTCCATCATCCTCCCTGGGCCTCACCTGCATGCACTTCCCAATCACAGTCTCCAATCTTCACTGATCATCATCCAGCACTATATAACTCTTCCCACTGCAGCTCACCATTGTCTGGTCTCGTCGTTCCCTCAAAGAACACTAACCTGACTCCTTACTTACACGAAACTGACCAGAACTATGTGTCTTCAATCATCTGCTTCCTTCATCCGTCTTCAGTCATCTGCCTCAATCTCTATTTCAGTTATATAACAGCTTCATTTCAGTACAAAATATACAGAGTGAAATATTTATATAATGTATTTATATCAATGCATTTGGCAGATGCTTTTATCTAAAGTGTCTTGTACTGCATTGCAAAGCAGCTTTACAGAAAATTATAATGTTAATATTCAAAATATGTTATTCTTAATATCTTCATGGCCTTATAGTTGCTTTAAAAAGTAGTTTTTCAACCTTCATAATATATTTCCAAGACCCTTGTGATGGTACACCGACTTAAAATAAGTTAAATGACACGTCTGCCATCGCCTGACGGGGTCTGTATCGCTTTTATTGGCACTATGTAACTTCGGGTTTCGGGTAGGAACCCGTGCAAAAAAGAACTACAAAATTCGACTGCTTTACGTCAAGCGCTACAAAAGTCATTATTCGTTTTCTTCGTTTCTGATGTCACAATACATCATCCTTTCATGAAATCATGTAACATACTCTACCTTGTCTGTGGACATCGTTCATTCTGAACCCGGTGCTGGGTAAACAGCGAGCGTGCGTGCGACGGTAGGCTAGATTATTTACGACAGCGGTAATGGACAATTTCGTTTCCAACCAGTAGGGCGACCGAAGAGGAAAAGTTACTTGGTGTTACTTTAATATATTAGCAACCATTTGCTATATATTATCATCAGTATGGAAATACTTATAACTTGGCCCTCTCACCCCCTTCCCTCATCAGGAAAAAAGCGTACAGTCCTCTTCTATAATGCTGCATGTTTCCTTTGACAGGAAATGCTACAAGCAAATATCAGAGTGAGAGTTATCACCAAAATGAAACAAAGTAATAAAATGCAAATCCTCATTATAAATAATTGCATCATCACACAACCGGTGTGTACATTATGGTGACAACTGGCCACAAAACCAACTAATTTCAATGCAAGCGACGCATCATGACAGCGCTCAGACCAAAGCACATTAGTGACAGAAACTTCTGCATTTGTTGATAATAAATCTTATCATTAGGCTGGCACAGCAGCTGAATAAATGTATGTAACAGACCGTATTAAACTTACGATTTGGGAAAAATTGAACTATTATGCAGAATTGCAGCAAATGTGCATGGTCACTAAGTTAGTAAATTTACAGACTGGCTGTTTACAGACGGTTTTCTCAAATAAAGTTAAACATACGGACATAAAACAGGGCAGCCTGAATAAAATCAGTCACACAATCTATTAGATTTTAAATAACTTACCCAAACACCAAACAATTCCAGCAGTAAAGCTTTAGCTTCTCGATTGATGCTGTCATTCAGGGTTATCGCTTATAATTGCTGGGGTTGAAATGCTTTAAAAAGCTTTGGCTTTCTGCACAAAATGAATCTCTGGTGTAGGTCTTCCTTTGCTGATTAACTCCAGGGGCCTGTACCATGATGGTATTTGAACAAACTCAGGGTTACAGGATTAGTTTCGAGTTGACAAAACCAAACCAATCCAACCAGGCTTTGTTGGTAGTACCATGATGTTGATCATCAACTTTCTCATCAGGCTTTGATCCTAAGTTTAGGAGTTTAATTGTGACATCAGTAGCGAACAGCCAATCACATGCTGAGAAAGAGTGAAACTCGTTCAAAACTCATTTGAATTAATTTCTCGCGAGAGAAGCAGCGCAATTCACTTATTAAATTTAAACAAATTTACACAAGAAGAAGAAAATAGCTGTCTATGAAAGAGGACAACTTAAAGAAAAAGTCTCTATATCAGTGCAAGTAAAAGTTGTTAAGTTAGTTTATACAGTTGATAAAGGTATTTGGTTGTTAAGTCTGACGTCACGCGTGACGTTTAGCCTCTTCCGGGCCCTAGCGCTCCGCTCGTCCACTCCAGATCCTAGACTACATAAACCTTTTCTTAAAGGGCTTTTTTCGCTTCAGTGCCAGTGGGTGTTACTAGGGATTAAGGGATAGCACCCACTGGCGCCAAAGTTTCTTCATTCGTTTAAGATTTGTAACTTACCTTATCAACTGCAGCCATTTTCTCTCATCTTTCTCGTCACAGGGAAAGCGGTAGAATCACAGTTGAATGTCACTTGTTTTTTTTAACTCCGATCTATTTAAACAACACGGGAACACGTTAAAACTCGGGCGAACGCGGTAGGTAGGTAGAGAGGACCCGGCCTTTGGATACGGAAACAGTATTATCGGATAGTGGTTACGTCACGACTTAACAACCGGATAGAGAGAATTGAACATTTAAAGTCACAAAGCTCACAAAGTCATTTTATAGCTGCATCTATTGATTCTAACGTGTATTTATATTACCTTTATATATTTATTCATTTAAACTCTGCGTAATAATAATTGATGAACTCAAATTGTACATGTGTGATCAATTAAGGGTATACTAATACATAAATAATATCTAAATCATACAATTGTATTATTCTAAATAAGCATTTCTAAAAGCCAGACGATTTTGTCTTTAAAAATCATTTGCTGTGACCTTTAATTTGGAGTAAAAACAGGTGGAGTAATTTCATCGCATCAGACATGTGCCACTTTGCTCACAGCTGATTGGTCCAAGTTCAGTTTGCAACCTCTTACCTGGAACATAACCTGCCCCGGACCAGGCTAGCCATGGAAAGTTAGTTACTATTGCGATGAACATTGCTAAAAGCCAAACCACTTTCATGGTGTCTAAAACCCAGGGTTGGCACAAACTAAACTGAAACATACCTGCTAGCCACCTAAACCAGCTTCATGATATAGGCCCCAGGTTTCTTTAAGTTAATCTTGAAAACGGCATGGATAATAAAGTAGCAACGATGTCCTCTTCTTAATGTGTTGCTTGTGGTTTTCATAGCAAATAGCATTAGCTATTTCATCAGCGCGTTTTTTCCCCCCCAATCATGTTCCCCATCGGGCAGAACGTGTCATAATTTTAGCAATAACAAGTCAGATTTGAAGGGTTTATTTCCTCAAAAAGATTTAGATGTTTATTTTTTATATTATATTTCTAATATAATTCCTAAAATAACATTAGAACTGATGACTTTTTATTAAATATTCTATTTGAAAATATTATTTTTTATAATAGTTTGGGCCCTCTCTGTATAGTATATATTTGTTTATGTTAGTGTTCTGTATGTGTGTGTTTGTGCTGTTGTGTCGTATTTACGTGTGTTACTTACCCATCTTAAGGCATAGCAGAAGCATTGTGTCAATAACAAACAATCTTTAATGTTATTTCTACTTCCTCGCCCGTGTTATCATCTGTTATCCAGCATAGTAGCACAGAGCTTTCCAGGAACAAAATCCCAGCCGGCGTAATATGTGGAAGCAGAGCCAGAGCCGTGATCCAGAGATTTAAGGAAGTTTGTTCATATTAGATGTGGAAGTGCGGCTGAAATGATCAGTTTTCAGTCTCACGGGGACTGGTGAAGCATTACTGTGACTCTGATAGCGTGTTGTAGCATCCACTGAATGAGTTTCTGTGTTATGAGGTCTGACGGAGTTAAGAGCAACGAGTAGAGTTTCCCAAATAATAATAATAATAAAAAAAAAAACATTCTTTTTACAACACCATTATGATGACAATAACATTTTAGCATACCAGTACCAGGTAAGAAAATCTCCAGTGAGATCTCTTTACTCTCTCAAGTCTTTCTTATCGAGGTTAAATGAAGTGGAAATGGAAACATTTGTCTTAGATTTGTTTTTATCATCATGTTTTTACAGGATCAGATGATCTGAGCTGCTATCATCATTCATTTAATAGTACTATAACTTTCGTCTTTCTTTTCTTTATTTATAAAGCACATTTAAAAGCAACCTTTGGGTTGACCAAATTGCTGTACATTAAAAATTTACAAAGGGATAAAATACAACTACATAACATATTTTAGACTAACAGCATCTGTTCAAGAAAATAGGATCTAAGAAAAAGAGATGGTGCTGTTCGGATGGCTACAGGGAGCTTTTGGACCAGCGATAGAAAAAGCTCGATCACCGCGGTGTTTCAATCTGGACCTAGGGATGGACAACATTCCCAAATCAGCAAGATCGACTGGTGCACGATTATGTAAGGATTTAAAAACCAGGGTTAATTTTTTAAATTCTACAATTTCTACAATTCTAGGAGTGATGTGCTGAAACTTACGTGAGCTAGTCAGAAGCCTGGCCTCTGTAATGTACACTGGGCGCCTTATACACTGTATAACTGTATACGGAAACACTTTATAAGGTTATTATTAAGTTGCTAAAATTGGATTAACATGAACTAACAATGAAAAACGCTTCCAGTCTTAGTTAATTTTTTTTCGCTGCTAGTGGTCGCTAACCTCTTACTATAACAAAGGCGTAGGCTGACGTAAAAATGATGGGACTTGCTGTCATGCTGATGGATCTAATAATGTTTATGGATGAGTGAAAACATGTTTTTTAACATGACTGTGATATGAAGCATGGTGCGATTGCTAATGAGAGACAGATATCAGCGCCACACGCGAGTCCCGCTTCGGTCATTCTACCGAACTACCCGTAAGTGCTGTATTAATACTCACACAGCTCAACAGCTCAATTTATTAGACGAATGAAACTTGTGAGGTAACGCAGCGCTGTTTCACTTGCTCTACACTATCACACTAAACTGCATTTGAGTGTTGAAGTTATAATGTTATTCTATGTGTTAGTTTGTCTGTATGAGACTAAGTAAGCTAGATCAACATTAGAATAACATACTGATCATATTCAACATTTCATCATGTTGAGCAATATAACATTGATTAGTTGTATGTACAGTTGCTCACCTGTCTAATAAAGTACATGTTAAGGCCATTGCACACTGAGTCCGAAATTCGCATCCGAAATTAAATAAAAATCAACCTCACTTTATGTCAATCACGCTTGCACACTGCCTACGAAACTTTCGTCCGTCATAAAAAAAATCGGATCAGGTTAGATTTTCTGCGTTTTTCGCATCCACAGACCCACCGTAGAAGCGAACGACAAAATCCAGAATGGCATCTGACAAGTTGATACACTTTGTCTCGCAGCACAAAGTACTGTATGATTAACAAACCATACAGCTGTTCTGTATGCCCAGCGTTTCTGCCAGCCGTGTGTGTGTGTGTGTGTGTGTGCGTGCGTGCGTGCGTGCGTGTGTGTGTGTGTGTGTCTTTTTTGGTGGTCTTCTTTTTAATATGTGGCTCCAGTATCGCTAGGAAAGCATCAAACTGTTCCATTGACAATTGACATTCTGAGGTAAATTTTGAATCGCTCGGGATAATTGCGCAACTCCTTGATGAGCTGAAACTCTCCGTCCTCTCGGCACAAGATTGGATGGAACCTCTTTTTCTTCTTTTTCTCTTTTAAAGAAGAGAGAGGGCAACAAAATCATCCTCACTGCTTGACGAATCCATTTTGTATTTTTTGCGTTTTTTTCCGCAAAGTTTTAATAAATACGCATCGGACTCAGTGTGCAAGGTTTCTGTGCGTGACGAATTTTTAGGCTGATGAACACGAAAAAACGCATACGAAAAATTCGGACTCAGTGTTCAATGGCCATAAGAGTGGCGTCTCTGTCAAGTCGAAGTTTGTCACGGACGTGGATCTCTCGGCATCTCAAAAACGCCACGCTGATTGTGACAATCTGCGGCTGGAGTGCCCGCTTCAGCCTCTGGGGGGCACTCCTTCCTAGTTTATTGTTTCCTTTATGTTTTACCCTGGACTGATTATGGTTGATTTTATGCACCTGTGTTTTATTATCTTGTTTAGCGCACCTGCCTTAAGCCTGAGTTTTCCCTTTGTTCATTGCTGAGTATTGTAAGTGTCTTACTGCTTCTAGCGTTTTCTTAGTTTCCGAGTGTCTTAGTATTCCTAGTCTCCTTGTTTCCTGGTTTCCTGACTGCCTGCCTGTTCCTAGTTTACCCGTTTGCCTGACCCCTGCACTGTATTACTGCTGATTTGGACTGCTTACCTGGTTTTGACTTCTGCCTGTTATCTCGTACCTGTCTCTGGATCTTCCTCTAAATAAAGCCTGCATTTGGATCACCACCGCCTGTTTCTACCGTGCAGTTCATGACACTGATATTGATCCTCGTTTTAATTCTCCTTTTGTCCCGAAGTCTGCTTACCATGATCCTTAATGTTTAACTGAAAAAACAACAGTGTGAGTGTGCGCTAGACATAACGCTGTTGTCCATGTCTGTCGCCATGGTTACTATAGCAGTACAAGCGGAAACCT